>PPJP03000015.1:0-222901 GCA_003705805.3 Kluyveromyces dobzhanskii | reverse complement strand
GTTAAGTTGTAACAAAGGCCAAAGTCAACCTACTAATACACGAAGTTTACGATCTTACTTTCATTTACCTCACCGTATACTAAATTATTGTTTGACAGCTAAGTCTATGTATATCTACTAGCAGCACCCACTCTAATAACCCTCTTGAAATTTCCCTAATGCTAATACCTCTGAGTATCCGCTTCTAAACACAATCGTGGTGTTATTACTCCCCTTGACTTCCTGTGACGCAACAAAAAGCCAGAAGTTTGAAGAGAAGTCAAACTATTAATATTATTCTACAAAATATATGCAACTAACGTAAGCAGATAAAGAAAAACAGATGCTCTGAGCTTAGGGGAGCTTGAATTTGCTTTGACGTTCGCTCCTTGGAGAACTCCACATTGCCATGACTGCTGCAAAGTCGTATTTTCAGTCTGTTCCAAAGTGTAGTCACTTCCACAACTGTAATATTCGGCTCCGGCTTTACCTACAAAGTTGTCATTCTCATAAATTGGTGGATCAAGAACAAAAAACTTTGAGGGCCAACCTTTATATTTGTGCTTCTCACCCCAGAGTTGCCCACATCCTCTCGCACGTTCCAAAGTAGTATTGGAGTTGATTGGTAAGATATACTGCTCAGAACAGAATAAGGTCGGATAATTAGCTGTTACGTCCATGATACTAATTAGAGTTGCTTGTCTTAGAGCTTGCCCGTCAAAGAATACATCACAGGAACACCGCCTCAAAATTGACAAGGTCTATGATATCACCTTTATATGCGAACCTTTAACATGAACCAGTTTTTGGAAAAACACAACCGATAAGTCAACTACCCTTCTACTACGCTTTAGTATAAGTGGTTTTTTTCACTGATTGTCAAATAAGAGGTCAGACGCATCAAAACAATTGGGACGGATCTGCATGACACCGCCGTGCCGAAAACATCAGATGAGTTCCTGTGGCACAAAGTTTCTTTTTACAATGAAAATCTTCTCGAGTCACATAGAAGCTCCAGCAGCCTTTTTCAAATCAAAAAAAAGAGATTCGTACGGCTAGTAGGGCTTGGCAGAAAATTAAGATGAGAAAAAATGATTAGAGAGCGAAGGCAGAGTGCAGGGTTGCAACCTCAGGGATGAACCTTGGTATTTTCACTTCAGGCACATTGAGCGCTTGGCAATTCGACGAGTAATGGTGAACGAGCTTTATCTGTTGAGCCTTAACCTGATATTGAGACACTTCAATTTTTCTTTTTACCATAACCTTTCACGGATCACTTTCCTCTAGTCGCTCATCTCGCTGGCCTCACTCGTCTTTCTGTATTGTATACCAACACAAAGTTTGAGACACCAAGAAATACGTTTAGTTCAGCTAGTTTCCAGTCTTCATAGTTTGTCGTAAACACTAACGTAAGCAATAACCATCAAGCCATAGACACAATGGACTAACTTCAAGGCCAAAGTATCCCAAATTGTGTACTTCGTAATGTATGTGTCAGATGAGAGAAGTCAAAGAGAGCATTGTTCATAGTCTTACCCGTCCATCTTATCGGACACTCAACCAACAGTCATTAAGCAACGTGTTCATATAGATGTTAGACGTCAACGATAATCCTACTAACAGTGTTATACTTTCAAGTATCAAGTTCGAAAATCACTGCCAAAGCATATATTTGTGTCTTACATAATGTATATGGCGGATAAAAGAAACCAAAGCAGACTTCGTTGACAATCCTACCGCAGCTGTAATGCTCATCACAGAAACCTGCTGCCAGACTTAAGGCCCATGAGCATAATAAAATCTGCCTTCCCATGGCTTTAGTATGTTAGAGCTTGTATCTATTTCATCCTCTGCATAATTACCAAAAATGAATTCATGAGATGCATAGCCTTCCAGGAACTTAAACTCTGTCTCTTCCTTGCTAAAGTTCAGCACGATATACAATAGTTTTCCACCATATTTCTTGGTAAAGGCGAAGAGCTTTTCATTATCACGGTCAACAAATGTGAAGTCATATCCGTAATTCAGAACGTCCTTGTGTGCCCTTCTTACCTCAATAGCCTTCTTCCAGAAATGGAAGACCGACGCAGGATTTTTCAACTCATCTTCAGCGTTAATTCCTTCCTCAAATGTCTCAGTTAACGGAAACCATGGTGCCTTGCCGTCGGTGAATCCTGCATACGGAGCCTCAGATGTCCATGGGAATGGGGTCCTCGAATGGTCTCTGGAAATTAACTGTAACCCGTTGACGTAGTCCTTGACTTGGTCTGAGTCTGCACCGAACTGCTCAACCATCATTTTGTACATACCTTTCACTTCAACATCTTCATACTTCTCGATTGGCCAGTCTTTGAAGTTAATCATACCTAATTCCTGGCCTTGGTAAACATACAGGGTACCCGTTAGGCTGGTCTCCAACAAAGCCAACAGTTTGGCCGATATTTCTCGGTACTCTGGACTGTCATCGCCGAATCTTGTCACAGAACGTGGTTGGTCGTGGTTTTCAATGTAAATAGTGGACCAAGAATCTGTCTTGTTAATGAACTGGAAGCTTGCAGCGATACCATCTTTGAATTCGGACAACTTAAAGTTAACTGTACCAACGTTTCCTGGTTTTCTACCGACTGTCACATGCTTGAAGTCGAATAGTTCAGAGATTTCTTGCTCTTTTGCACCGGTGTATGCCCTACCAATGTCAGGATTTTCGCAAGGAATCTCGCCTACGGTCAACAGCTCACGGCCATCCTTTACGCGGTCTCTCATGAACTTGTTCATCTCCTTGTGGAATTCATGGATTCTTGGCCCATTCAAAACAGTTGAATCAGGGTGCTGGAAGTCCAAGCCAGGGTTGATAATTGGCGCATCGGGGAAACCCGGCTGCTTGGAGTATAGTCCTGCTGTGTCGATCCGGAAACCATCCACACCGTGATCTAGCCAAAATCCCACTGCGCTTTCGTAGATGGCATAACGGGTTTCGTCGTTCTCCCAATTGAAATCGGGCTGACCCTTTGCAAATAGTCGCATGTAGAATTGACCTGTTTTTTCATCGTATTCCCAAGCAGATCCACCGAAAAAAGATCTCCAGTTATTTGGAGGAATTGGTTTACCATTAGAATCAAATCCCTTAGGAGCTTTCCAGATAAACCAATCACGTTTGGCGTTATTTAAGCTGGAACGAGCTTCTTTAAACCAAGGGTGTTCTGAAGAGCAATGGTTGATAACAAGATCGACAATAACTTTGATCCCTAAGCCGTGCGCTCTCTCGATCAAATGAAAAATATCTTCGTTGGTACCGTAGCGTGGCCAGACCTTTTCGTAATCCGAAATGTCATAACCCATATCCTCTTGCGGGGAATCATAGAATGGGCAGATCCAAACCACATCGGCTCCTAATTCCTTGATGTACTCCAGTTTCGAATCAATACCGTTGATGTCTCCCCATCCATCGTGGTTAGAATCTTTGAAACTAGCGGGATATACCTGGTAAACGACGGCTTCTTTCCACCATTTAGGGTCGGTTTCTGGGTGTTCTGATAAAATTTCTGTGATTGTCATACTTAAAACAGTCTGTGCATGTGATGTAGATGTTAATGACACTTTCTAATCGCAAGTTATTCGAGGCAGATTGAGGTTATATTTTCGATTTGTAAATGACGGCACTTTTTTATAGCTACTGGAGCGTCGTTCGTAACAATATTTTGTTCAGTGAACAATATTGAGTGACCAACTGAAACTTGACACTGCGCTTTTCTTTTCCATTGGTTGCATCTTTTCCAAATTAAATCGCTACGAGTTGGTATCCTTTCCGCCGCTCTTTTCTGAAGGAAAATAACATGACATTTTTCTGTTAAAGACAGTTGACTTTCAACTTTACTTAGTCTGGACCTATATGATAACCTGCCACACACCGACATTTTACCCCACACTACATGCACACATTTACATGGCTTTTCACTCAAAGCATAGAGATCTCCCCATTCCAATATACAGGTTGCCACCGTTGCAAAGCGCAAATTCATAACAACATTTTCGTGTTGCAATTCCACTGAAGAAAGCTTCAAATGACCTCTCGAGAATAGGAAAATGGTGATTCTCCGATCTGCTAACAAACTCGTCCGGGGAATTTTGAGAAACACGATTTATTTCAGTCTTTCGTGGAAAAAAAAGCAAAAAAAGGTAACAAAATCCGTTCGGTGCACTATGATTTTCCCGAAAAGTAAAAATAGAGGTGCGATTATCTGGGGAAAAACAAAAATGTTGCGGCGGTTGCTATGCCTTCGGTTGGCAAAATCTAAAACGCTGACTCGAGCCGAACGGAAAAATTGCAAAATTCCCCACATTCCGCATTAATTGCTGAGTCGCAATAAGCGCAGTTCCAAAGTGAAGGCGTTGAATCACTTTTTGAATCTAAGTAAATAATGTGGGGATACTTCCCGTTTTCCGCAGATTTTCTAGAAATGTAGCTTCAACACGAGATATGTGGGCTACAGCAACCTCATTTTCTGCGGGAAAACGCAAACCGTCAAGCACGTATATGGTATGTGTTAATTTTGTGTTGCAACGGCACTCGAATTGTTCCATCCAGAAATTATAAAGAAGGCACAAACTTCGGCCATTTTTATAACGCCTTGAACGGGTTGGAATGTTTATATCTAAATGTTTATAGATGTGGTTCTTTTCAAAGGAAGCAGTATCTTGAGAGTCCGACAATTACAACAATATGAACAAGGACAATAGCTCCTCAATGCTGAGCACTGCATCGTCAATGCTCCAAAGTGAAAAGAAAGGTGTAGATGTTGAACACAGAGAAAACCCTGAATCTACAGATCAACTTCCATTAGGTAACGCTTTATTAGACAGTTATCTCGGTGATGCCGATGGTGCCGCTAATGCAGATGCCAACGAAAAAAGCATGTCTTTGTTGGAGGGACTGCGCAAGTATCCAAAAGCTGTAGGGTGGTCTCTTATTTTTTCGGCTGGCCTGATTATGGAGGGTTACGACACTGCTTTCGTGAATAACCTGTTTGCACTCCCAGTATTCCGTGAAACCTTTGGTGAATTTAATCAGACAAACAGCACTTGGGAGATTCCTTCCAAGTGGCAGATTGGTTTGGGTATGTGTGTATACTGTGGTGAAATCATTGGTTTACAAATCACAGGTACACTAGCAGATCGGTATGGTTACAGAATTGTCTTGATCGGCGGTTTGATTGCGTTGATAGGTCTGAACTTTATTTTATATTTTGCAAACAGTTTGGCAATGATAGCGGTGGGACAAATTTTGTGCGGTATCCCATGGGGGTCATTTCAAACTCTTTGCGTCTCTTACGCCAGTGAAGTGTGCCCATTGGTGTTGAGATATTATCTGACCACTTACATTAACCTGTGCTGGCTTGTTGGCCAATTGATTGCGGCCGGTGTCTTGAAAGCATGTCAGGAACATCTTGCAAACGAGCAGTTGGGTTGGAGGCTCCCATTTGCCCTGCAGTGGGTATGGCCGGTTCCTTTGATCGTTGGTATCTATTTAGCACCTGAGTCTCCATGGTGGCTAGTGAGAAAGGGTAGAATGGAACAAGCTAAGAGATCTGTCACAAGAATTTTGACTCTACCAGCTGAAGAAAAGGATGAATTAGCTGATTTAATGATCACAAAGATGAAAATGACCGTGGAAAAAGAGAACAGATTGACCTCGCAGTCGAGTTCATACATGGATTGTTTCAGGGGTGTCGATTCTAGAAGAACCAGGATAGCTTGTTTAACCTGGGTGGCTCAGAATTTGACCGGATCTTCGCTTATGGGTTACTCCACGTATTTCTATGAGAAAGCAGGCTTAGATACCTCTTCCGCTTTTACATTCTCTATTGTTCAATACGTCATCGGTATTGTTGGTACTTTAACCTCGTGGTTCCTGTCTTCCAGAGCCGGTCGTTATACGATTCTCTTTTGGGGTGTTTTCTTCCAAATGGCAGTCATGTTAGTAACCGGTGGCCTTGGGTTCAGCAGCTCCAAAGGTGCAAGCTGGGGTGCAGGTTCTATGTTGCTAATCTACAACTTCTTCTATAACTCGACTTTAGGTCCCGTTGTTTACTGTGTGGTATCTGAAATCCCAAGTGATAGGTTAAGAACTAAGACTGTTGTACTCGCACGTAACGCGTACAACTTGATAGCCATTGTGAACTCCATTTTAACTCCTTACATGCTCAACTCTTACCAGTGGAATTGGGGCGCAAAAACCGGGTTATTCTGGGGTGGCTTTGCTGCAGTCTGTTTGGCGTGGGCATATTTCGATTTACCAGAAACTAAAGGCAGGACCTTTGCTGAACTTGACGAATTGTTTCACGAAAAAATTCCGGCAAGGAACTTCAAAAGCACACATGTTGAACCGTTTGCTCGTGAGACAATGATGAAAGACATAGCCGGTAACGCAGAACTCAACTTGGAAACAATTGAGGAGGAGGAATTTGACTACAAAAAATAATTGGCAAAACTTGTGCACCGCAATCAGGTCTGAGCTTGAAGCATGTAGTAATCATAACGTAACAAAATTTGACTAATTAATATATATCAATGATTTTTCACAAATTAACGTCTTAGCTGTGTCAATAAAAACCTCTTAGAATTGACGAGATTTTTTATAACAGTATTATCACGGAAGTTTATGAGACTTTCTTTTCAGTGTCAAATTATATTGAACAGTTGTTCAAGCTCTTCTCTTGCTGAGGCATCTGGTCCGTCATTTAGGTACTAGCTGTATGCCTCTTGTCTTCTCGGCGTTTTTAATCCAGCCTCCGTTAGTTCCCGGATGTTCATGTTCAGTTAAAATAACGTTTCAGCTTTTCTGATCTCAATTTCTGATTTTTCATCTTTGAAATATGACAACTAACAATTATGGTGACAGTTATTTACTGTAACCAAAACATTTGATAAATCATTTAAGTATTTAACATCGCACAAATGCACATGTATATTTAGGTACTGTTTATCCCATTAGGTAACTCTGATAGAAGAAGAGAACACAATGTAGCTCCAATACGTTGTTAAGACGCTTCTAAGCTGCCTAAGTTTAGAATTAATATCCATTACAATGCTATAGCCGGTATAAACTGGAATGAAGGCTTTAACATCCAAAGGCCGAGTGGCAGATCCAAAAATAATATCGGCAGAGGGTTTCTTCATCTGATTTCCAACCAGAATTTTGACAAACTATTCGAAAGTTTCTTAACTTGATGTGTTTGTAAGAACACCTTGCACCCGTCTATCATATCAGGTACTCAATCTCCGATAAATTGCTCTATCTTGATGTCGTATAACAATATCAATCCGACAAACCCTCTTAACAAAGTCCCTTCTGCCAATACATTCAAGTGTCCAGTTCAATACATCTTACGTACTATACTTTAGGACGTATGTGGAAGTGAAGTACATTTATTCGCTGATTTAGATACAATAGAATTTGTTCTAAACATCCTGGATGTCCAAAATATCGTCAGGAATAAATTATGAGTCGATAAACTAAACACTGTATTCTTGCTGATCATCTTTTCATTACTATAGTTTTATATCACAGTAAATGCTTTTTCTCTGATAGACATGCCACACAAAAAGTAAGCCTTTGAAACATCACCAAGGACAAAATCACATACAATAGAATGTTTTTGTTACCCATTGGCTTGCTCACTACAATTTAGTGAAATTTGTATCGGTAATCCCCCGCCTCTGGAGGTTTTTAATGCTTACTTTGCTAGTGACTGCCAGTAATGCGCTTTACTGGCGTTCATAATGAATAGTATGTAAGTAACCACTGGCTAAAATCTTTTTTAGTTTCTTGACTGTGAACTGTTATGTTATTTACTGTAAGCGGCATTGAAGAGAATGAATGATGCAACATTTGTAGCTAAGTCTCCACGTATGACTTTCGTTATTGCACCGCTGAGTGTGAATGTGAAAACAGAAACGAATCTTCATTTATTGATGTCCGTGTAGGAGTTTACTATTAGCTGTCAGTCATGTCCAACAAAGTAAAAAACCACGAAGTGCTATCATGCACAAATTCCTGGTAGATATGGTGGAGACCATTCTGGGGTTGGCCAGCGTTATCTAGCACTGTCCATCTCTAAACACAGCTCCTTGAAACTCTTGCACCATCTGTAAGATAATATCGTGACTAATTTCATCTTTTTGAAGATTAGTATAATATTTTCCTTTAAAGTGAAAATAGCATTATGTACACATACTTCTTACCTACGAAAGATAACTCCTAAGACGCAAACACCTGCAATTGAACGGTGAAGTTATCACCAGACAGTGCTATTCTGGAAGTATCCACCAATCATATAAAAAACAGACCACTATGCTTGACCAGACGACCCTTGACACTCTGCTCACCCATGCAAAACAGAACGGTTGTGAAATCAGCGATGGTATCGAATTTCGCATTGATCCCTCCACAGGAGTTGGCGGATATATTACAAAAGTGATACCTGAAC
This sequence comes from Kluyveromyces dobzhanskii, assembly GCA_003705805.3. NCBI lineage: Eukaryota > Fungi > Ascomycota > Saccharomycetes > Saccharomycetales > Saccharomycetaceae > Kluyveromyces > Kluyveromyces dobzhanskii. The sequence continues at coordinate 214,436 of PPJP03000015.1, read as the reverse complement.
ATCACAAACCTCTCATCAAGATTCCTAAAGACTTCATCATAACTCGAAATGATGCAATGAGGCACTTCAAATCCAACCGATGTTCTTCGTCTAATCCTAATGCAATTACTCAAATGTACCTAATAGCTTTACGCAACAGCAATTCTACAAAATGGCAACCGTACCTGAATATTTTGCCATCTTTGGATAATATATCGAGTCCATTAATATGGAAACATAATGAACTTGAAGTTTTACGCGGTTCGGATTTGTACATAAAAAGCAAGCGCAAGCTCAAGGATTTACTTGATGAATGGTACACAGTTTTGAAGGAGCTTGACTTGTGCAATACAGCAGCCACAGAGTATTATCAACTTCAAGACCGTGAGAATATTGTTATTCAAGAATCATACGCAATTGATTCTTTCGCTGCTTATCTTTGGGCGTCTCTCATTTTTTCCTCCAGGGCATTTCCATCTCTCGTTTATGATTCAGCTGCTACCTTTAATGAAGCCTTCTTATTTCCAATAGTTGACCTTTTGAACCACAGTGATGATTCCAAGGTATTCTGGAGATTTGCCGAATCCTTCTTAACATTTACTTCTGAAGAATCGCTCAAAGTGGGTGATGAGTTATACAACAACTATGGGAGCAAATCAAATGAAGATCTTTTGTTAGGGTACGGTTTTGCTCACGATCCTAACCCTTATGATTTGACATCAATCTCTTTGAAGTTGGATGACCACACCATCAAATCCGCCCAAGAGTACGGTATTGAAATGGATCTGAATAGTATATCCGGAGATTCAATCCGATTTGATATATCAACACAGGACCCACTGCCACTGAAGTTAATTATGTTTTTTGGCTATATTTCAAAACTAAAATCGGAGCGTGATATAACTGTGCGTGCCGTCGTTGAGGGACTGGGTCAGCTACAGGCAATTCTGGCCCAAAAGGTATCTATTTTCAAAGAAAAGTCTAAGTTCGCACCCAATACTTACGATATCACCGACCCCTTAATCATTAAAAATGCTAAAACATACTTAACTGCTCAACGCAAACTTTTCCATTTGTCTGAAGATACTCTTGTCAAGAAGGTAAAAGCGATAATCAAGGTTTTCAAACCATTGTCTTTTAAATCTATTTTCAAAGCTGAGCATGAATTTGCCAACAGCTTGCAGCTATCCTTGGGAATCTCGAACTATGAAGAACTTGTTAGCAAAGGTTTAACACAACACGCCCTGTTGCTTTGGATTGTAAAGATTCACAATTTTAACCCCCTAAAGAAATCACCAGCATATTCCTTTGTTTACAGAGCCTTCGGTGATGTTAAAAACAACATCAAAATTGAGAAAGACGATGTTATGGAATACATGAACTTTTACAAAACATTCTTCCCTACTCTTTCCCTAAAGTTTCCAAAAATATACGGTGTCGGAAGCTGGTCCATCAGTGACTTTATTGTTGCCGGTGTGGTGATGGATCGCCTTGTGTGGTTGAGGAAAAGTAATAGTGATTACCTCTTTTTCGAAAAACAGAGCTTTGATGGTAAAATGTTTGCCTGAATATTGAATCTAAACCTTTTCAACAATAATTCTGTACCATTTTCATTCAATATCGCAGAAACAAGCTCTTGGGTATTGTTGTGTTGTTGAATTCTTTGTTGAATTGGATGAAAACCAAGAGCTTTTCTATTCTTTTTTGGAAGCCATACACTTTAGAAAGAATTTGGTCGATTCGGCTAGGTTTTGGTTGGGAAAAAATAACACCGTTTTATTTAATTTCAGCAAACTTCTTATAGAGAGAAACGACTAAGACTATAGTGACAATCGCTATAATTTCCAGTTGAGACACAACGAAGCTACTCTAGTTCATCTTCTATAGAGTTTAAATTTTTATCCTTAAAATGCATAGACACTTCCCTGTCCTCCAAATAACCCGGTTGATGTGGTATGACCGTTCCTCACTGGAAAATAGCCCAATAAGGCATTAAACGTTATGTTTTATATAAAATAGGTTTTTGAAACCGTTTCATGATCGACACCAGCAATGGAATGAGAAGTTTTTGGGAAGTGAACGAAATACCACATATTGCTTGGTATGGTGTCTTTACCTTAATGACTTCTAGTTCTTCCTTCAAAAATGAATTTTATAGCAATACGTAATATATAATACCACTCATGGAATAATAATACTATAAGAGTAGAATTAGAGTTTCATTATGAAGAAGCCGGGTAGGTACGCTGTGGTACAACGGCGAAGAGGTAATCACTATATCCCAGAAGTTAGGAGAGGTTTAAAATGTACTCTTACTCCATGTCATGATGAATTTAGTGGGATCCTGCGGCTCTGCTGACCTTTTCCAAGACAGATTCATAAGCAACTTCAGAGAAGTCGGTACCTTGGATGTCAGAGGAGACACCGTTCAAAGCTCTTCTCAAAGCATCCTTAGAAGATGCGTAGACCATCTTGCTTCTAACAGGAGCAGTGTCTGGCGACCATGTGAAGAAAACAATCTTGGATCTCTTACCTTCGTTATTGGCTAATTCATATTCGAAGTCGTACACCGCATATAAACAGTCATTTTCAGGCAACTTCTCCAAGAAGGCATCGTATTCTTGGTCAGCAGAAGTTTCCTTGACAATGATTTCAGTTTTGTTGTCATTCAAAGCGTACAAAATGAACTTGTACTTCTTTCCCAACTTCAAATCGTTGAAAGCGTTCAAGGATTCGTCTGCTACAGCAACACTGTGAGTAATGTTATAGTTGAGTTCTCTTGAAAATCTTTTAGATCTTCAGGTGGTCAGCATATAAAGTAGAATAAAACATGAATTCCACCACATATAGAAATCATTTTAATGTAAGAGAGCATGCAAAATACACGCTGAACCACCAAAAGGAATAAAGAAGATTATTTTCAAGGACAACGTTCGATTCATGTTAGTAAACGCTTGTAATTCGTTCAAAATTGAGACAATTGCACCCAGATGTCGCTCCTGAAAGGGATAGAAATTAGAAATTAGCTTGGAATACCAGGGAGGGCATATGATGATTGAATAATAAGCCACAGGCACTTAAATGTGCCCACGGTTGATTATTCATGAGCTTCGCATCTGATATTCAATGAGGCATACAAAGAGTAACACATTGCAGTTGTACATCAATTATTCTTGTTTCCAGCTTAAAGACCCTAATATTGTTCCACCGAGTTCAAATTACCCCTATAGACTGTGTTTTCGCTTATGCACATACCCTGATCTGGACATCTTATGAATTATTAAATGTAGTTATGGTTCACTTCAAGAATCAACCAAATATGTATAACTATATTTGGAAAGATATGGTAAATACAATTACTCCGCAAGAACACGGCAATGTTGTTTGGTTTCTAAATCGAAACGGTTTAATTATAAGATCACTATTTTCTGTTTTTTTTCGGAAAAGCTGTCCACCCTTGCTATCGTTGAATACGAACCAAGCTCGTCCAGACACTGTACACATCTTATTATCGAAAGGATTCATCACCTTCTAACTTAACGTTGATAACAGGCTGTCCCAGCTAGCTTGCAAATTACATGTGATGAACCATGTGGGTGAGAAGCTTTGTGACTGACAGCGTGTCGACGTAGTGTTATATTTATGTCTGGCGCTCTAACTCCTTGGTGAATTATTGATGGAAACCGCCAAAAATTCAACTAATGAGTTACTACCTTCTACAGTACTCGAGAACCTAGAGGATAGGGCCAAATCCTTGGAATTTAGGTTGGGAAACTCTTCCACCAACGATATCAAGATATTAGAATCTCTAATCCAATTGCAAGAAACTTTATCAGTAATTCGAAATGCAGCAGGTGGCAATATGAAAACTATGCACATGTATCTTAACGCATTCAGAGGTAACTCTTCTTTTGACCCTAAGGAAGCCCAAGTGTGGTTTCAGACCCATTATTCGGAAATATTGAACTTGATTAACAATTTAACGTTGCTAGAGACCAGTTTGGGTGATAATCTTAATCGAATATTGAGCTCTTTTGGAACAAAACTCCCTGGAAGTTTCTTGGAGGTAGCCCAATTACACGATATAACGAGGAATGTAATTCAGCTGGTGGTTAAATCGTTTCTGATAGTCAATCGGTTTATTTCAATGTCCATTGAAAAGGAAAAAATGATTTTAAACGTTGAAAGCAGAATCAACAAGTTGCGGGGTGTTATCGAACAGCTTGAAAATGAAAGAACGGTATAGTACTTGTTAGTTGCGCTAAAGCTCAATATTCTGGATCAAAAAAAGCCTTTCGATTCGCTCCCCGATTCTACACAATGTACAAACCTACAATTGTGGGAATATGCGCTTCTAATCTGAAGTACGAGGGCTTTGCTCGTACAATCAGTTCACTTCGAGTGTTGCTAAAATCATTCCCTTACTTTGGTATGTTCTGATAATGTAGTTGATTCTGTACTATCATGTGTCTCTTTGTCCTCAGTGTCTTATCTTCGTGATTGCTGCGATTGAAAATGGTAATATTTATTAGGTAGACTTTTTCATCAAAAAGATCATTTATAAATGAATGAAGATAGCGATTAAACTTTTGTAGGAACATTTGAGCCAGACAAATAGTACATAAAATCTTGGCACCCAAACTGTTCTTGCATGGAGAACAGTAGCTTGATAAAGGGTCCAAAAACCACTCGTTTCGTTGTTGAAAGAGCAAACGATGTTGATGAAGATCCTAATGAAAATGTGTCATCCTTATTATTAGACAATGAAGTTCCGCAAGGGAGACACCTTGGGTTGTTTTCCACTGTTAATTTATTTGTGTCGAGGATAATCGGTGGTGGTATATATGCGGTTCCTAGCAGCATCTTTATCAATTGTGGTGGAAATACCAGTTTGTTTTTTTGCGTATGGATATGTGCAGCAATCATGGCGTTCATCGGTATGTCAATGTTTTTAGAACTAGGCGCTATCCTGCCGAAAAGCGGAGGTAGGAAGAACTTTCTTGAATTCTTATATGATAAGCCTCGGATGATCACTACGGTTGTGATTTGCACATTTTGCATTATGACTTGTTTCGCAATATCGCCAGCAATGATCTTGGGGAAATACATCCTGTATGCTATTGGATATGATGAAACATTTGTCAACGAAGAGACACGTGCTTCTAACTACATTGCAATAGGTTCTGTTCTCGCAATTGTCTTCATTCACGGCCTCTCTCTTAATCATGGTCTCGTAATACAAAATGTTCTGGGCGGTATAAAGCTGATCATAATACTTATAATGATCTTTACTGGTGTTTACGTCATAGGATTTTACGACAAAACTACAAAACCGGACCCGTCTTTTTTGTCGAGGGATGATCCTTCAAAAGTGATCCCTATTAGCAGCTCATCATTAACTGCGGCTTTCATCCAATGTTTTTACTGCTTCGCAGGATGGGATACCGTTCATAGCGTCACCTCAGAAATCAAAAATCCAAACCGTACGCTGAAATTGGCTGGCCCTTTTTCACTTTTGATAGCACTTCTTTGCTATCTTTGTCTAAACTTTGCGTACGTAAAGGTGCTTAGCTATGAAGAAATAGAGAATGCTGGGCCTTTACTGGGGTCTGTTTTGTTTTCCAAGCTATTCGGAGAAAGCATTGGAGCTAAATTCATCACCGTTTCGATCATACTATCAGCGGGATCTAATCTTTTTGTTACAGTGTATGGCGTGTCTAGAATGAACCAAGAGATATTTCGGGAAGGCCTATTTCCTTTTTCTGCGCAGTTGGCTAGAAACTGGCCGTATAATTCTCCACTACCGTCTTTACTTGTTTGCGGTATTGTCAGTTGTTTTTGGTTGTATTTACTTCCGGCTACTGGCCCCGCTTTTGACTATTTGATTAATTTCGAGGGCTATGCAAATCAAATTATGTTGTTGCTGATCGCTACCGGCTTGCTTTTTAATGTCAAACGTTTAGACAGTTCCACCATGTCCCCCAAGGCTTCAAAATTGGGAATTATTTTCTTCGTACTTCTTTCATTGTATCTCACCATCGGACCATTTTTAGGGGACGAAACTCGAAACACTGTAAGCAGCTTTCCTCCATACGAGTTTTCGGTATTTGCACTAATTCTACTATCCGTACTCTTTTGGTTTGTCAAGTTTGTAATGTTTCCCAAAATTTTCGGCTATACATTGCAGAAGACCTTATCTGTTCAAAAGGATGGTTTAACGATTATAAACTGGAAAACATGTACAAATCATAATTAGAAAGAATTCTTTAAAGGTGATACTTATTGCTATCATGATTATTTATGTTTCGTATCTTTGCTCGGTTAATTTGAGTTGAGCTTCTTGACAAACGATTCCTTTGCGAGCTGTATCAACACTTCCAATTCTCCACTATCTTCGCACATGTGATAGAATATGCTATCCCGGTTTAATAATAGCGAATAAGGATGGTCGTATTCCTTCACTTCCCCTGCGTCCATAACCAGAATTTTATCATAATCGATAATTGAGCGTAGACGATGGGCGATTGTAAGTATTGTACTATTACTAAATTCCTCTCTGATCGTAGCTTGAATTTTTGCATCTGAGTTATAGTCAATAGAAGCAGTGGCTTCATCTAAAAGAATAATCTTTGGAGACCTTAATAGTGAACGAGCTAAACAGACTAATTGACGTTGTCCTTGGGAAAGATTAGAACCACCTTCACTAACCTCGTTATTCAAATCTAAGAATTTGTTCAAATTTTCTGAACTTACGGACGCTGAGTCAGAAGCAGCAGAAGGATCGAGCTCTTCCAAAGAAACAAGATTGACACGCTTTAAAGCTTCGAAAATCTCAGCCTCTGAATACTCGCTGTATGGATCCAAATTAGACTTTAGCGTACCGGTGAAGAGGGTTGGGTCCTGTGGAATAATAGTAATTGATTGACGTAAACGCTTCAAACCAATTGTTGTGATGTCAATGTCATCTATTTTGATGAATCCAGTCTCTGGGTCTATGAACCTGAAAAGTGCTGTGATAATCGTAGATTTACCTGCACCGGTTCTGCCGACGATACCAACTTTACACTTCGGTTCCACTACAAACGTGACATTTTTGATAACTTTTGGTAAATTTGCGGCATACCTCAACGATAGATCCTTAACTTCAATTTTACCGTCTTGAGGCCACATAGGCGGCGGTACTAATCCACCAATGTTGGAGGGTTCCTGTTCGATATCAGTATATTCCTTTAAACGTTCAACAGAATTCATATTCATTTCCACGTTGGAATATAATCTAACGACCCAAAGGGCACCGTCAGTAAAGGAAATTGCGAACCCTAACGAAATACCTGCTAGACCAGAGTCGATTGACTTTAGGTTCAACAAGATAAAACTACCAGCAGCTAAAACAATAAGAGCTCCAATCAGTTCGATTCTAAATGATAGCCATCTGTTGAAAACCCATAAATAAAAGAATGGGCGGTTGTTTTCGTCTATCTTTTTCATATTATCTACCAGGAAACGACGTTCATCAGAAAAAGCACGAATCGTGGTGATACCAACAAGTGTTTCAGAAAAGTGCTGATGTATAGGGGAGCGGGATATCGACTCAAGACGTTTTAGTTCTCTTGAACCAGCCATGTAGAAGTAAGCAACGAAATAATAAAGCAGCATGACAATAGCAGCTACAAGCAAAAATTGGGGTGTAATGTACGCAATGACCACAATTGTTGAGATACATTGTATCAAGGAACCGAAAGCTCCCTCCATATATGGTGTTAATTCTTGATCGACAGACTCGATGTCCTTAGAGAATCTGTTCATTATTCTCCCGATTGGAGTTGAGTCGAAAAACCTCAATTTGGCATATAATACGTTTTTTAACAGAAGGTTGAATATCTTCCTGGAGGCTCGGATTCCGGCGACAAAGTTTATTATTGCCTTCGATGATGAACACAATGCTTGAAACACACCGATTCCCAGGTAAATCGATAAATAGTAGGCATTCGAATGACTAGGTTTGAAGTCGGATGATATCGAAGTATTGTTTGACATAGCAGCGCTGAAAGTAGGTGGAGGAGCTTCTTTTCCTGATAGAGATAAACCAAATGCAGTTGATATGTGTAGACCTATGTTGGAAATTACTTGTACAGCGTTATTTGATGCCCATGCACGTAACCACCACGCCTGTGTAACACCGATAATTTGGGCAAACAGGAAGAGGAAACACAAAAATGAGATCATTTTCCACCCACCAAAAAATACGGAATACCATTTATAGACATCCAAAGAAACAACACCATTTGATTTTGTTTCCTCGGATATTAGTTTTCCCTCTAATTTCGATTGTGATTCAGTGTTGGTGGAATCGTCATTCACGCGTGAAGCTTTGGTATTCGCATCGGAAGGATCGCTGGAAACTTTGTTATTGGCCTCTGAGATGTTAACAGAAGAGACAGCCCGTGATAATATGGAGGTTTTAACCATTGTATCATCACCAAGAGAACCCTTTTGCAACAAATCTACAGGTTCTCCTTGTTCTTTCACTTTACCGTTCTCTAATATGATGACCCAGTCCGCATTTTTAAGAGTCAATGCAACATTGTGTGATACCAAGACACAGGTTCTACCTTCCATCAACGGACCAGATATGCAGTTTTCATAAATCCACAAAGCAGTATGTGAATCAACCGCACTTAAACAATCATCCAAGAGCAAATGTCTGGATGATGAGTATAATGCTCTAGCCAAAGAGACCCTTTGTTTCTGACCGCCGGAAAGTGTGATACCTTTTTCCCCGATCTCGGTTTGGTCACCGCCGCTTAAGATTTCAAAATCACGCTTCAATCCACAGGCAGATATCACGGCATTATATCTGTTTTCATTATAAGGAGAGTTGAATAAAATGTTGTTCCTGACAGTTTCGTTCAATAGCCAGGCTGCTTGGGAGCAGTATGCAATTGAATTAGTCATTCCATCTGCTTCTACAACCAACTCTTCTCTCGGATCGAGCGAAGGCATAACGACCTTACCATTTAGCAATTCCATTTCACCTAATAACCCCATCAATAGAGACGTTTTACCGGATCCAGTCGGTCCTACAATGACATTCAATTTTCCAATTTTGAAATCTATTGTTAGATCTTTTAATTTGAAGTCCTGAGTATTTTTATCCCAAACGAACGTGGCATTCTGAAATCCAAGCTTATTTCTCGATATTGTCAGTTGTTCATATTTTTTCGTTTCTTCTTCGTTCAAAAATTCTTGGACCCTTTCTAGAGAAACCTTAGATTGAATCACAAAAGATAGCATATCAGAAAGCATGTCTAACGGGTTTCTTAATAGAGCGAATAGGGAAAGCGCGGTGAATGCCACAGGAGTAGTTAGTGTTTCGCCTTGGATGTACACATAAACTGCAAAAGAAGCAGATGTGACAATGGATGGGGTAACAAACCAAACAAGAGAGGATATTGCCCAAACGACAGATCTCTTCAAGAGCATATTCAATTCATCATCTCTAGTACTTTGAATATCCTTCTCGAAATTCTCTTCCCAAGAAAAGAATTTTATGATGCGAATCGCTTGAAAGGCTTCGTTAAGTTTCTGAATTCTCTTATCTGTTATAGCCAATGATTTCTTCTGTAGTGTACCCAAAAGGCTAGCGAGTTTGAAATTTAGCGGCAAGAAGCAGACAATCAATAAACTTCCGACCAGCGCAGACCAGCCTAATAGTTGGTACAACAAAATCAAGGCAACGATAGTCATAATGATAGCTTCAACAAATGAATGCAAATAAGCGCAAATTTCAGAGACCTTGAACGCATCAACAGCCATCAAATTAATGATGGCACCAAGATTTGCAGAAGTTGTCGACTCCTCGTCCCCATCAATCTGTTGTTTGTCATTCAATTGTTGAGGATCGACAACATTCGTGGGCTCTTTCGTGGAGTTTGGAGAAATTTTCCTTTTCAATGCCTTAGAGTATATTTCAGAAATAATAATAGCTTTCATTCTAATACAAACTCTTCTACCTAAGAAGAGAGCTTGGGCTGCGCACACCGCAGTTAGAATTCTTGAAAGAAACATAACGAAGATATACGTCCAAGCCAAATTAGAAGGTGCAGTGGACTGATCTTCAACGTATTCCAAAATACGTCTTAGCAACATTGTAGGAATGAAACTGATAATCGAAGAGAAGGTTGCCCATACACCCTGAATGGCAATATATTTTAGAAAGAAGTGTATCAAATTGAATGAGAAAGTTCTTTTAGTAGTTTTCTTCTGAACAAAGTGATTGAATCGTTTTATAACAAGAATGGAATAATCTTCAACCATTAGGCCCCAAACATCCTTCATTTCAATATAGTTTTGATGGGCGTCCCAGAGAAATTTGTCTACCCAAGCATAGCTGATGTATGATGCAATCGATGTAACAGGTTCAGGGGATGGAGTGATATCCAAAGTACTTTTGTAGATAATAGCAAATCTATTACCGGCCTGGGAAGTGAATAATAATAGGAAAAGTGCCAAATCTAAGAAAAACTGCAATTTGTAGAAGTTTGCTGGAACTTGGTCTGTTATGTGGCCAATGCATATCGATCTCAGAGGTAAAACAGACCCACAGAATAATAATAAGTAACAGACGAATGAAAGGGCCCATATGTTCCCTGGTCCTGAATTGATCCAGCTGATATTCTGGTTAACATTGGCTAACCTTAATGACACTACTGAGAATAATAACGACCACAACACTAATCCGGCTAGGGAGGCATGCGTCGGAAAATCTTCTCGGTTATCAGTGTACTTCAGCCAAACTGATATATGTATGCACAGTTGCAGTGCGCAGATTATCCATTCTAGAAATAGTCTTGATTTTTCTATCCAGTTTCTCCTAACGATCTTCACAGCATCGTGCTTGTTGGGATGAATATCCATTAGGGTAAGCTTGTCTATAGAGAAATGGTCCTCTTTCAATGTAGAGGTGGCTTTATTGGAATCGGGGTTTGTATACAACGTTTGTCCGTTGTCCGAGAGCAAAGGCTTGGTTTCATTCGGAAGGTCGGCAAAATTTGAACCTAATAGTTCGGACTCAACACTTGGTTTAATTGTTTCAGGCTTTCTACAATAATGTTGAACAGCGTTCTTGAACAAATATAAGAGGGAAATGCTCAATAACGTTACCGGGAGATAATAATTGATATATTGAACTCTGCCACATTCGGTAACGTCATCGTAATTCCAAAACGAGCAAGAATCTTGTATTGTGTTCAAATTTGAGTTTGAGTTGAAACCAGACATTATGTCGGTTTGTTTCTGATGAGGAATAACAGCCAAGAATGACGTTTGCTTGGCAATGGCAAACGAGCTCGATACAAATGGGTATCAAAAGAATACGGTAAATATGTGCAGTTGACTGCTTAAAAGGTAATCTACCGATATGGCGCTTATTGCAGTGATATGGGATGAGATGAATACCTCTAGGGAAAGTGAACAAAATAACACAAACTCTACTATATTCGTACTACACTCAGATGCTGCTAATCGCTCAATTTGGAATCAAAGTTTCGTTTACTGCAGCAAATGAGAATTATCTGACTGAGCAGCCCGAAAATCCGCTATTATTTCTGCTTTTGGGTTCGGCTCTTCCCCTTTCGATTAGGAGATTGAAGGATACAATAACGCAAGTATAGTTTATCTTTTAAAAACTTGTATTTTATACAAAATTTATATATGTAGGAATATGCCACATGACCGTACAGTCGGTACTGTGTCTTTTTGGAATTTTTTTTTTATCTGTCGATAGTGTTACTCAGTGAAAATTTTGAAATGGGCTACTCGCTTTTCACTGAAGCTGGGGCAAAATAGATAGAAGGCAACACTAAGCTAAATAAACAATACTGATTGTTGCATATTCGACTGCCAAATTATGTGATGTGTTTCCGAATGTGTCATTATAAACAGCAAACAAAGACAAGTCTATTGATGAGGTCGTAGTTTTGACTCTGTAAGTACAGATACTGGAAACATGTCCGGATATTTCAATTCCTAACGGTTGAACTGGCAGTCGGTGTACAGTGGATATGCAGTTGGTTAATACCAAATGATATATTTCAAGATGGTGTCAAACTGAAAACCAAGCTTTACTACGAAAACTGCCATTTTCTATAGTAAACAATAGACAATAAAGATCGTAAGCAGCAAATCAGTCAGAACAGTCTAGATTGGACCACGAAAAAGCCGAGTGGGTATCGAAAAGAAATGGCTAACCAGGTTATAATAGTCTCCATGGTTTAGCATCATGTTTAGCATCATAAAACTGAACGGTTGTATTTTTATTGTAGTACAAAAGAGCTAAATGAAATCCAAGAGTTTTTTGAGATGAAGAACTTAAAAGTTAAATTGCAAGACTAAATAAATTAAAACTCGGCGTGGAACAAATGATACAAAGTTCACTCAGAACGGAACATAACTATAAAGTGTCAGCATTGATATTTTACTTAAGGTGAGATAAATTTTTTTCTTCGAGAAATTGAAATACCTATATTTGAGAGGAAGTCAAACCCAAAGAAAATGTAAACACTACTCAGCAGAATGTAGTTGACTTGCTGTAACTGCACCATTTATGTTCCCTGCGATTACCAATGATAAGTCTTCGATATGTGTAAATGATGGGTTGTTTTTCTAGTTTGATTCTTGTAAATATTAATTAGGATTCGTTAACAATATTCTTTTTTCGTAAACTAAAGAAAAGAGGTTTATTCAGAAGTAGGTTGGACATGCTCAGGTTCAGCGTGTGCTGGCTTGTTAGCAGCGACATCTACTGTTAGCTCTCTGTCTTCAAAGTTCTTGCCATTGAATTCTGCCGCCTTTGCTTCGATGTCAATACCATCTGGGAAAGAGACGAAGGCAATTCCTCTGTTGAATTTTCTGGAGAAAAACACCCTCTTTGTAGTGGTATCTTTCATTCTTCTCATAGGCAATATGACAGACTCTTCGGAAGTTCCGAAAAAGGTAGCAATTTCTGCCTTTGTGGTGTGGTACGGAATGTTATTGACATACAAAGTATCTTTTGACCTCTCCATTTGCTCAAGCGGCAATTGGGTTTCCTTATTTTTCTTTGGTGGTGCTGGAATGGCTTTTCCACGCTGGTTTGCTCTTCTTTTTTGCTTTTTCAGCTGTTGTTCCTCTGCAGTAAGAACTTTGGTGACGTAAATGCTCTTTTCCTTGATAACGGTCTTGTCAAACTTTGATCTTAAATCTTCAACATCAACCTTGTCATCAAACGTAACAAATGCAAAGATTCGCGGATATGTTCTGTCAGACTGTAAGGTTGGAATTTCAACCTTCACTGAATCGCCAAATACACTTTTCAAGTCTTCAGCATTAGTTTCTGGCGAAAGATTTCCCACAAAAATGGACGTCTCGGGATCGACGATGATCTTGGTACTAGTTTCAACAATTTCCGACATAGTTTAGAATCAGTTCTCTATTTTGCTTCGATAGAATATGAGAAGAGCTTCAGAGGTGCTTTAGCTGCTGTTTATTAGTTACAATTGTTCTTTCAAAACGATGTCTTGATGGAATTCAATGGTATATGATCTGATTGCTGATTTGATTTAAAAAACGGCCAGATGATTAAATTTTACGATTTTTCCTCAAAATCTTCTTCGGCGGGTTTAAACAGTGTTATTCAGTTCAACTTAGTATGTCCACAGAATGTCAATTGATAGGTGTATCAGCTTTTATAACTTGAAGAAAAATTGCAGTTTTAGAGATTACAAGAAATAGCAAATCTGATTGTACCGAATACAATCGACCGCATTCCATTTACATCTATACATTTTCTTTAATCCTCTCCCCTTTTTATATGAAACATGAAAACTTCAAAGTATAAAAAAACAAAAGTCTGGCGAACGAAAACACTAGAACTTTCATAGCGGTGAGAAATATTTGTGGATTAGTTGAGTTGACTGATAATTGAACGATTGACGATTAAAATTTACCTCCTTAGATCTGTACTTCGGTCGTATGCCATCACGACCCAGTAATCAAAGCGGAGTAACAGTAAGATTATTGAATGAAAAAAAGTTTACTACCTACTGTGGTACCAAGCAATTTCCCTATATAAAAATCAGCATTGGTTGTTCTAAAATAAATAAATTTGGAACAAACATCACATGTTATTGATTTGACCAGTACTTATTTTGTTACATAATACAATAAGGCAGTTAAAATGAAAATAGAAGAGAACATGACATGAAAAGTACTCTGTAATCGCGCTTCAAAACGACCTCACCATGACCACGGTCTTCAGCCTTGCATTCGCCATGACTAGTTGCCCAACTAAGGTCCAATTGACAGCCATAAGGCTTACCGATGATTTAGTAAAGGTTGATAGGAGTGGCGGAAGAAAGCTGGTCTTCACTGTGTCGTCAAAGACATTGACAGTTAATAATTTGTATGCAGTCTATTATGATACCCGAATGATGTTACCCACGTAGTCCAACCGTACAAAAATGTACACACTATATACAAATATAAAGGAAAAAAGAGCACCTGTAAGAAAACTTTCCAACATTTGACTGTGCAGAACAAAGTACTGCGAAAAATTTCCTCATTTGAGAATTGAACAACAATAAACTGAAACAAGATGAAAACTTCAAAAATATAGTTCCCGTTCAAGGTTTTTCTTCAACACGAGGTGTACTTCAATAGATACCTATAAGACTGCTGAGAACCAGCAACCCGTCAACAATATCCTGTAATACATCACGCTATAAAAAGAACCCGGGAAGAGATACTTGAAATTTTCATGTTACTGTCAAATGAACTGTTGAAAATGATTCGCAATAGACAAGCACGAAGGCTTTCCTTGCACCCAATAAAATGAGGTTAGTCAACTACACAAGGAAGTGTAGTGCTTAAGAAAAAAGAAACATAAATTGAATCGAATAAAAACTCCGAAATACAAAATGAAAAGATCAAGTGTACTGGGTTTAAGCGGATTCAGCAACTCTGGTTCTCTTTTCGATCTTCTTTTGAGCCTTTTGACCCATGATACCACCACCCCAGTGCTTCTTAGAGTCTTCGTACTTCTCCAAGTAGTTAGCGTTGATAGTAGAGACCAATTTAGCCAAAGCAGCTTCGTCTTCTTCTCTAACTTCAGTTAGAGCAGCGACAGCAGAAGTCTTTTGGTTAACCAAAGTTCCTAATCTAGCCTTACCCTTGACGATGGCGTATGGAACACCCATCTTCTTGCACAAAGCTGGCAAGAAGATAACCAATTCAATTGGGTCAACATCGTTGGCGATCAAGACCAACTTAGCCTTCTTGTTTTCAATTAAGGAAACAACATGGTTCAAACCGTACTTGACAACGTATGGCTTTGGAGAAGCTTCTTGCTTAGTCTTACCTTCAGCAATGGCAGCGGCTTCCTTGGTCAATCTTTCCTTCTTTTCGGCAGCAGTTTCTGGGCTGTACTTCTTCAACAACTTGAAGGTTTCAGCAGCAGTGTTTCTGTCCAAAGTGTTTTGGAATTGAGCAATGGATGGAGGAACCTTTAATCTGATGCTCAAGATTTTCTTTTGTCTTTGTAGTCTGACATATTCTGGCCATTTGACGTATCTGGACAAGTTTCTCTTTGGCTGAATGGATTGACCAATACCAAAGTTTCTTGGAGCAGACTTAGTCAATGGGTTGGACTTCTTGGTAGAAGAAGCCTTTGAAGCCAATGGAGCTGGAGCAACCTTCTTGGATGGAGCCATTTTGATGATTGATTGAGTTGGTGTTGGATGCAGCAAACGGAGTTGCTATGAAATTGTGAAGTATTAAAAGCGAAACATCGATCATGGCGACATATTCTTTTATACCATCCAGATACCATTCAAGCCTTTGAAAAATCATAGTTGAGTGCATGAATCTGCGTGATGTGAAACAACTTACAGTACACCCATACATTACATGTTATAGCATTTTTGTCCCGACAATTACTCTTTTCAAAAAGCCAATTCGTGAAAACAAAAATCATTTCAACTTTGCGTATGTACGGGTTCTCAAACAGTCCCACTTGATTTGCACTTACTTCAAGACTGAATCGCGCGATGGCTTTTGCCGCTCGAGACAATTTTTGGTGTGAAATGAATGCACTACTCGGTAAAAATATGAACAGGTGAAGCATTACTTATTAAATGTGTCAAATGCGATATCTTGGTAATGATGATATCACATTGCCCGATTACATTATACGATCACAGAAATGAACAAACTTCATTACAGTACATATTATGATAACTACGATATTTGAATATCACTAATCCATCCTTTACACCTCTCTATTGCAGTTTCCCACATTTTCCAACCTTTTCTTCTGTCTTGATTTGATGATTTACTTGAAAACACTTTCAGGTTACTGTTGCTGGTGGTGTTCGAAGAAACAGTTTCACCTCTTTCGAACCCTCCGTAATATACCCATTTCTTGACATCTTTTAGGTTCTTCCATATTATGCGTTCTTCTTCGGATTCAAATGCCATAGCCGCGGCAATAGCGGCGCCTAAGGCTGTACATTCTGAAGTTGGAGATCTTCTGACCTTCACACAAGGGCCTAGAATATCGGCTTGAATTTGCATCACTTCATCCGATCTCGACATACCACCATCGACAGCTAAGGAAGATAGAGCGGTCTTCTCATAGGTTTCATCAACAACCTCTTCTAAAAAGTCTTTGTTATCTGAGCCGAACGCGTCTGAGCTCATGGCTTTTAGAATAGCTCTTGCTTGGTAGCATACACCTTCGACTGCAGCACGAGCAATATGAGATGCCGTTGTGTATTGCGACATACCCATAATGGTCGCACGGGCGTCAGGATCCCAGTAAGGCGCAAATAAACCACTGAAGGCAGGTACAAACACCACCCCACCGGAGTCTGGTACAGCAGATGCCAATGGTCCTACATCTTCCGCTCTTGGGAACAATCTCAAGTTATCCCTGAGCCATTGAACAACGGCACCAGCGACAGCAACGGAACCTTCCAACGCATAATGAGGTTTACCATAGTCATCGTCTTCATTGTGGAGGTTGGGAAACCAGTATGCAAATGTAGTTAGAGCACCATGGTTTGAAATCAACTTTGTCGTACCTGTGTTGTACAAAAGGAAACAGCCGGTACCATAAGTACATTTGGCGGAGCCCGGTTTGAATGCGAGTTGCCCAACTAAAGATGCACTTTGATCGCCAAGACAGCCCTGAATTGGAACTGGCGGAGTTCTGTTTGAAAATGATGTCAAAAGGTCCCATGCAGTAGGAGTTAAAGTTTTCTTTGTGCATTTTGGCACTACAAAATTCCCATAGTATTCCGAACTAGAGACGATCTTTGGTAAATGGATTTTTTCCTTGTCTATGTTCCAATATTTTAGTAGTTCATCGTCATAGTTCTTAGTGCTTAAATTCATGAAGCCAGTTCTGCAAGCATTAGTGACATCAGTAACCAATACATGATTATGAGTCAAATTAAAAATTAGCCAAGTGTCAACAGTACCAAAAACCAAATCGTTCTCCTCATAGGCTTTAGAAACTGCAGGTACGTTATCTAACAACCAACGAAGCTTGGAACAAGAGAAGTACGTAGAAAACAACGGCAAACCCGTCATTTCTCTTAAATGTCTTTGATATTCTTCTGAAGTTTCATCCTTTTTCTTTTGAACAATTTCAGTGGTTCTAACATCATTCCAAACAATACCATAGTCGATCAAGGGTATCCCCGTCTTCTTAGACCATACCAAAGTCGTTTCTCTCATGTTTGCAATACCAACACATTTGATACGGTAAGGCGGTAGTCCATTGGATACTCTATCGCCATTGACACGGTCCATCGATATCAAGTTCGCAGCAAAACACTGAACAACGTTCTCGAGGATATTCACTGGTTTGCATTCCACCCAACCAGGTCTAGGGAACCTCAAAGTGGGCTCTACATTGTTCTCCAAATCTTCAATTTCCAAATACTCGGTAGCTTCGATCGCAATACCTTCAGCACTGAAAATCGGTTGCTCATTATCTGATCCATTTGAACTAGGTCTTCTCTTCTCATCCAAATTCCTTTCCCCACTGGCTGAGTATGCTTGCTGGGAAGCACTGGTACTATATTCAATTTGATGCTTAGATATCTCTTGCCCCAATTTGTTAAAGAGAATCACACGCGATGAAGTGGTGCCGACGTCAATTGACGCCACTAGCGGCACAACTTCCCTTTCTGATCCGGATTGAATAACCGGTTCCTTGCCACTCATTTTGCTAAAGTAGATACTGGTGTTTACTTATGCTATGGTAGTGCTGATATGCAGTGAGCAATCAAGTACTGCACTACGTTTCGAGCCCCAACTTTTTTCAAATTAGGCCGTTTATATATGTGTATAAAAATGAACAACATACATAGCAAGCAAGATGACAGCTCTTCCCGTTGTCCATGTCAATAACCCTCGAGTCCATTTCACGATTGAGATAACAATCGAAAAAACCTGACATAGGAAAAACTGGTTCGAAGAATTGAGTTGGTCGGAAATCGGGAAACCCACTCACAGCAACGGTGAGTAAAGTTTCCCCAAATACTTCCCCAGCAATCGAGCCTTACTATGATGATGACTCGTGTGCCATAACCAAAAAAAAAAAAAACATTGGGCACGGACCCCATAAAAATTCCTTCCTTTTTCCCGTTGCGACAACCTGAATTTGCTTCTACTCAGCTCGAAAAATTTCTTACATGTGGTTTTATCGCCCTTTGGAAGAAATAACTTGACTTTTTTTTTTATTAATACCCATGTTTCCTACTGAAGGGCTTAACTTGACACATACAAACATACTGGCCCATTGCTGAGAGCAGCTATTAGATGCTTGGCTGCGCTCGCTTCTTTTTTCTGTTTTCGCCAACTACTGCGGGAGATGAGAAACGGAAACAGAGTCGAGTTGGATACCTTACGCTCTTCGAAGCTTAATGGAGGGCCACAAGCCGGTTTCCAGCTCTCAGTTGGCCGGGCCATCACTCAACAGGTTTAGGCAAATTTCCTCCGGAAACAAGGCTAGATTCCTTTTCGATTGATTAACGTATCATTTCTATTTTTTTGTGTTCCTCTGTGACAGATCGGGGCAGGCGGAGAAACGTCCATAGAAAGAGTCGTGCCACCCATTCGTTAATTATCCGAGGCGGCCTGTATATTATTGTACTTTTTTTTTTCGTTTGTTACGAAGTTAAGGTGCCTAACGATTAAATGGAAAACCAGAAAAAACCCTTCAGTAAAAATTTAGGAATTGTGTAGATGTGAGCCATTCTATTCGTACAAACGAAGCGTGTTTTGGTTTACCCCGCGTTAAAAAAAAGCCATAAGAAAAAAGATGTGGGCTATTTTGCGTCCACTATGGTAGGTATGAAGCTTCACTCGGAGATGTCCCAAACATGGTACCTTCCGCGATGGATTTGGCATTGTTCTGCTCGGACCGTCAATCTAGTTTTATCACTTTCTTTACAAACTTGGAATACGGGAGTTACAACGTTTTTCAAGTAAATTCCAGTGATTTCCAAGAGAAGAAAAATGTGGATTTTATCACCCACTCAAAGGTCAAAAAGCGACGATTGTTACGTGCTCCCATCTGTACAACTTTTTCATTTCTTTTGTTTCGACCACTTCAACATTGCGAAGTCGGTTTTCGACGGGCAGCGGGGTAGTAAGTCACCCGAGTGTTTGTTAATTTTACTTATGACTACATATTGAAGTGGCAGGCACCTTTCACAGATCATGGAAAAAAGTAGGACGCTGTTTTCGTATCGTAGTACTGCGAGGATTCGGGCTCGCTGTAGAGGTCTATTTTTCAATAGGCAATTCAGTGCCAATCATTGCCAATCATTCGCGGTTGAGTTAATATGCACCAGTTAATCCGGAAAAGAAATAAATGGATAACATCTGTTGGTAAACATGAATGGATTAATTTCAAAAAATACCTGCACATCCCATTTCCGAAGATACTAATATGAAGTTGTAAATATGTTAGGTAACGGTTTCGATTGAGTCCTCGCGCTACACTACAGTAACAGTAAGAGTAACTGCTGGTTGGGGACTTCTGAACTCCGTATCGTCCAAAAGCCGGATTCATCTAGAACCTTAATCTCTGCTTCTATCTGAACTTTGATATGTCGCAGACAGGACAGTATGAGCCAGTCAAAGATCCTGAGATGACTGGGGGTGATTGGCGAAACGATGACTTTGCGAATATCAAACGTTATCCCGCAGGCAGTATGGACGGAAACGAAAGTAGAATCTCGGACGGAGGTAACTATGGGGATGATGATGATGATGATGATGGGGCTACCGTACCGGTTACAGCTTATGTGCAGCAGTACTTAGACGAGGGTTCATACTTCCCAGTTCAAGAAGTGGTTCCGAATACCTCGCTCAACATGAACAGGTACAGAAGGATGAGAGGTAACACCATCACATCCAATGTGCTGCCACCTCGGCCAATGGAGGGCCCCGGGTCAGTGATGTCTAGGTCAACTACAGGGCCTAATCAAAACAGTGAAGGCGCAGCAGATCCGAATGATCCGAACAATGTGAACGCCGCCATTACAATGATGGTTAAGCCAAAAACGTTGTACCAGAATCCTCAAACTCCTACCGTTTTGCCCTCGACGTATTATCCGATCAACAAATGGTCATCCTTTAAATATCAACATATGAAAGAGTTCTTCGGTGAGTTTTTGGGTACCATGATTATGATGATGTTCGGCACGTCTGTTAATTGTCAAAGAAGACTCTCGGAACTAAATCAGATTAAGACATTCAACGAACTGATGAGATTGAATAATATGGAAACTGATCCAGTTTCTATGATGCAATATCTTACAACACCGGAAGTCGCTGGTAATTCTGCGACAGTTGCATTTGGATGGGCTGCAGCCGTTGTAATGGGTTATTTTGCGGCAGGTGGTAGTGCAATTTCCGGTGCGCACATGAACCCAGCGATTACTGTATCGAATTTTGTTTATAGAGGGTTCCCATGGAGGAAGTTGGGAGTCTACTTTATTGGACAGTATCTGGGGTCATATATTGGAA
This sequence comes from Kluyveromyces dobzhanskii, assembly GCA_003705805.3. Taxonomy (NCBI): domain Eukaryota; kingdom Fungi; phylum Ascomycota; class Saccharomycetes; order Saccharomycetales; family Saccharomycetaceae; genus Kluyveromyces; species Kluyveromyces dobzhanskii. Next base: position 193,376 of record PPJP03000015.1, on the reverse strand, counting down.
CGTTACTCATTATGTGGTACTATCGAGATGTTATAGAACATGTGTATCCTAACTGGCATTTGGAGGAGAATGTTCTATCAATGTTCAGTGTTGTGCCTTTAGACTACCTCTCTACGTCGAGACAAGTGATCTCAGAGTTTTTAATTGGTGCTATGCTGCAAATAGGGATATTTTCATTAACAGATCCGTATACCTGTTTATCGACAGACTTGTTTCCAATGATGCTTTTCATTCTGATGTTCGTTCTGAATGCTGGAGGTGCTTACCAAAGTGGGGCTGCGTTAAATCCAGCTAGAGATATGGGTCCTAGGCTGGCACTTTTAACTATCGGTATGGACAAAGACCTGATTTTCAATACTCACCATCATTTTTTCTGGGTTCCCATGGTAATTCCATTCGTGGGAAGCTTTACTGGTGGGTTGGTGTATGACTTTTGCATATATCAAGGTCATGAATCTCCACTAAATTTGCCGCTTTCAGCATATACCGATTGGTTCAGGAGACAATGGGAACAACTGAAAGCGAAAACTTCACCAGGATTTAATAGTACTGATTTAGAGACAATCGATACTGTCAATACGACGGCCAACGTGGAAAGTCACAGGTCACAGTCCTCTGAGAATAAACAGGTTCATTTCAAGAGTGTGCTTAGAAACTCGAAGATCCGAAATCCCAGTAGAGGTGTACCGACAATATTTGAATCAGAAGAGACCACGTACACGCGGCCAAACTTTATTCAACGCCACAGCGATAGAAGCACATAAAAGTACTACCTCGCTGATTTCTGCATCTGTATGCATGTATTATTGCAGTACTTTAGATGATCTCTAGTCTTAATATATTGAGAATATGTAATCTACGCAGTAAAAAATAGTACCAAAATGCAAATAGATATAAGGGTTGCTAGTATGACGGCGTTTTTCTTTCTTCTGGTATTAATTTTCGATATTACGTTGTTAATCAAAGGAATGTGTTGTAACGTTTGTAATATCCGGTCGCCAGATCTTTGTAAAAACACTCGTTGTGACACAAACTGTTCTCTAGTTTCATAAGCTTGATCAATCAAGGAGTCTACCACACTGTGGGAATTTTCGACTCTACGAGATTCGTCTTGAATATATTCATCTTGATTTTCGATGGTTCCTTTTTGAATGTCTTTCTTCACCGAGAATAAGAGATTTAGACGGTTGCGTTCCTGTTGTATTGAAGAGCGAATATCACGGAACGTTTGCCAATGTTCTTGTAACGTTTCCCTATGGCGTTGGAGCTGAGATAGCTTCGTTGTGGAAATATCATTATCATTGTCAGCAATCCTTTGTAAAGATTCTACGATTTCCTGTCTTCTGTTAAGAATGTTCTCCAGCTTTTCCTGCAATTGGGTCTCTTGTCCTGAAGCATCTGAACTCGTTGTTTGAGCGAAGGAAGAATACTTGGTTAACAATGAATCCGTTTGGGATTCTAAAGATATAGCCTGAGATCTCACGGTAACAAAAGAGGTTGCCATTCCGTAAAGTGTTCTGTTACCAGTCCTTTCGATCAATTTAGGGTATATATCTCTGATAAATTCGAGTTGTTCATGTTAACACGGTGATTGTTGTTGTTCTTACTTTGTTTTTCATACTTCGAAAAATGTTAGAGACCTGACCGTGGAACCCCTGCTTCAGAGACACAGTTAAGTCGTAATTATAACTGCGTTAGTAAGTGATATTGGAAACTCCTAGTGGATCTTGTTGGAAAAAATGCGTGACGGTGTTTTCGTATGCTGTTTAGGTATAACGAGGCCCGCTATCAGCTGAATTTCGGTTCATTTGTTCCTTTACTATCTCAAAATTCGTATTATATAGGCGTAATATTTAATTCAGGATCGAAGATGTGCATATACACTGATACCATACGTAGAAGGTAGCTATCTGGTTCAGTACCTATGTTTAAGTCTGTATCGCAATTGTTTATATGATACCACAATTGTTTAGTGTTTGGATCTGATGATAAAGTGACGGTAAAACAGCCAATATTCACAATCGAGCGAAGTTCAGAATCAGGTACGATCAAAAGTTTACTCGACGATATATCACTATCTTCGAAGTCATGTTCCCATATTCGGAATTTCATAGATGGTACCTGGTATATTTTATCGTAGTACAGATTAAGTTCAGTTGAAAGCTTCTCAGTTTTATGCAAGTTCACTGATAAGGACTGGTTGGAAATGTCGTTGATAATTTGAACATGATCGTGGTTAACGCATTTTGACAGTACTCGAGCTAGGTCAGACAACTGATACTTGTACTGATCTAGCGATATCATTGGAAAGTATCGAACACTGTTGTATATGTAATTCAGTACTGACTTGGACTATCTCGCTCACCCGAATTGCTGGTTTGTACTCTGCTATCGATCTGAGCAAGACACTTCAGCCTACTGAGAACGCTATGATGAAAAATCTAAATTGCGATAGAGTAATGTTACTATTTATCCTACTTATACTGTCACAAGCAGACTTAACCTAGTTAAGCAGCAAGTAAGTGCCCAAAAGACTAGTCAATACGTTGAATAAGAAATTTTTAAGAATAAATATATATGTAAATGGTATGTCTTTCTCACTTCGAGAAAGTGAACATCAATAAATAGTAAAACAAACAAAGTCGTAACATTGCATTTGGATTGAAATCAATAGAAGAGGAGAGAGCAAAATATGATTCGAGGCGGTCGAAAATACCCCATCATTAAATGCTAACGACAATTTCTTGATAACCTTGGTATAAACCCATCACTCAGTGCAGACACTTCATTATTTTGCATTCTCTCTTAGCACCTTAACAATCGTCGATCCAATCCGATAGTTATGATTTTGAGAAGTGTAAGAAAATTCAAGCGGAACGGCAAAAAAGATGACTGCACCCAAATGACGAGTGGTGGCATGTTTGGATTGGAGGAGAGTTAATGTTTTGAAAAATCAAAATTAACCAGAACGAGAATGAGAAGCTTATTTTGTTTGAGTTTGAAATTGCTGCTCATTTTTGCTTTAAGTTAGTTTGGCTGGTGAATGTAAAACATTTGTGGGTCTTCTGATGTGAGGCATTACTGATTGTGATTATTTTGATCCTAGCCAGATGAAATCACAAAATTTGAGGAAGGTTCAGAGGAGCGGAAGTTTTGTAAATGGAAAGAGCAATTTGACTTTCCTTGTTTAATGAATAAAATCGCGGGGGAAAAAGGGGGTGCTACAGGTACCGAAACTATCAGAATCCTGTGATTACTAATGCGAAGTAGTTTTCCCCAATATGTTTTTACAATGCCCGCATTTGGATTAACTAATCAACAGCCAATGCCTTCTTGATCTCAGCGATGGCCTTACCGGGATTCAAACCCTTTGGACACGTTCTTGTACAGTTCATGATTGTGTGACATCTGTACAAGGACATCGAGTTTTGCAACATCTGTTTTCTGATACCAGCAGCCTCGTCTCTTGAATCAATCAACCAACGGTACGCTTGCATCAACACAGCTGGACCTAAATATTGCTCCTGGTTCCACCAGTAAGATGGGCAAGACGTAGAACAACATGCACACAAGATACATTCGTAAAGACCGTCCAACTTTTTACGGTCAGCAATACTTTGTAAGTTTTCTTTACCGTCTTCAGGTACCTGAGATCTTTGCAAATACGGTTGAATGGACTTATATTGTTTGTAGAAATGAGTCAAATCTGGTACTAGATCTCTGACGATGTACATGTGGGGAAGAGGATAGATTTTAGATTGCTTGTTTTCGTTTTGGTCGATTCTACACAAACAAGCCAAAGTGTTTCTACCACCAATGTTCATGGCACAAGAACCACAAATACCTTCTCTACAAGATCTTCTGAATGTCAAAGTAGCGTCTTGTTCGTTCTTGATCTTGATTAAAGCATCCAAAACCATAGGGCCACATTGGTTCAAATCAACTTGGTATTCTTGCAAGCGTGGCTTTTCGGCTGGTTTATCGGGACTCCATCTGTAAATTTTGAACGTCTTTAGTCTTGGAGCAACAGCTTTGGCCTCAGTAGCCAAACCTCTCTTGATGATAGCGTTGAACATTTTGCTAGCCAGTTGGTTATGTGTATATTTTCTAGTTAAAAACTTTCGGAATCGATCTCTACCTTTGCTGACTGCGAAAAATAGAAAAATTTGGAAGTTAATAAACGTTAAGCGGAGAACAAGGATAGCCGACGTGAAATATATATCTCTTGGAAATAGATCACTGGTTGAAGAAAGTTGTTTCTGGTTGGTTGTAAGAATTTTTATGCCAACCTATTCCCGGAATAAGTGATAGCAATATTTTTGTATATTCTCAATGCAATGACTTAATCTCTCAACGAAATAAAAACGGTACCGTTAAGAGTAGATAGATGGATTGTTTCTGGTTAAAACGCAAATAGATATGTGTAACACCCTGGAGTAATGCAAATCTGTGCAGAAACAAAATTAACAACTGTGCGTTTAAATTCACGAACGTCCTACTACTGTAATGTTCATTGGCCACATGTAATAATGGAAGTAACTCACATATATATATAACCGCAGATTTATTACTACATATTGAGTAAAAAATAATTCTACAGAAGAAAGAACAACTACTGTAAAACAAAACAGCATTGGTAGTCATCAATTTTGTGGAAACTGCGTGGTTTCAGTGAGTGAATACGAAAATATTAGTACCAATCGATCAGAAGACGGCATATATCCTATCCTTCTTTTCGTTGGCACCACGCCGCACGCTGGTTTCTGGGCCTTACAAGTCCAGTTTCCCTATTTCAACTTATCATGTCTTTCCCCCGTTTATGGAAGTTCTGCCAGAAAAACCTGCTCGGTTTCTTCGGCTCAGGCAGGTCATTCGTTCCAATGGACGCAAAAAAATTGCATGTAGAGGAAGTTTTCGTTTCGTTTTTTTCTTGATTATTCATAAAAGGTCGGGTCCGAGCTAGGGGTTTTTCTTGCGCGGAACTGTATCAGAAACATAGGTTGCTGCTGACGTTATGATGTGATCGTACGTGGTGTATGGGTGGTGTTGCCGGAGCAGACCGGGATGTTAGTTCCCTCCCCCCATATCGCGAGCTGCGGCTCCGCCCGCAGCTGGCGAATGCTTGTTCCGATGTTATACAATGTTGAATCCACTCCGATGTTTGGGTTACCCCGCCGTGACGATGTTCGGAGCATGTAGGAGTAAATAGTTTACAGTGCAGGTTGCATGCTTAGCTCGTACACTCGGAGGCGTAAACGGCGATTTTTCTGCTCACCCGTTAGTATCTCGATATTCCGCTTTGCAAGAGACTGAGTATCCTTGCTGATGTGGGTCGGGGTTTACCTAACAAAGCGGAAGCTTGTTCCGTCTTGGTAATCCTGGCTGTAAGGCACTCTGCCAAAGGTATCTTTAACCCAATAACCGATTTTGATGCGTGATGGATTTCAATTGCTATGTTTTTGCATTCTTTTCAACCGATGGCAGGCCCCCTCTACCGCGGGCAGTAATGGGCTGTCAAGGAAAGCTTGCGTCAGCAGTACTTAAAAACGAAAATTGAAAGGAAGATGTAATATATGTATATCTAGCTACGTTGCTGACTACAAAGTTATTTGCCATTTGCTGTTGAACTCTATCACTGCAGTATGCATTAGTTTGTATAGATAGCGCCTTTCCTCATCCTTTGGCACAGAGAAAAAGTATTCTCTTTCTGCGGTGTAGATTGTTATGCCAGTTTTTATTACTCTCACGTTTCGTATCAATTTGAAGGGGATGTGCTCCATCACAGTTAATGTAGATAATTGCATACGCAAAATTCGTTGTAATGACACAATCACGATCTGGAAACCCGCTGGGGTCTCGCATATCACGTGCCCCACGTACACATCTTTGGCGTACTCTCCACCATTACAGGACTTCAACCAATACTGACCCTGTGATTCCCTCAGGTTGTAGGGTTTTATTAGATTGTCAGAACTGACATATCTTGGTAGCCTTACTCTTTCCACTTGGCCACTGTCCATCAACGTCGTCGAATTTCTAATTCCCTCGCTCACATTACTGGCAAGATCTAATACGCCAATAGCTGTCTTTGCAGGCAATCCAATGATTCCCTTACCAACACCTTTAATAAAACCAAAGGCGCCCTCTTTTGCTCCCCCTGAGTAAGGATCCAACGCAACGCCGGTGATACCACTGGTCACATTGTTGAAAAATGATGATGCTCCGACTCCAACGCTGCCGAACTTACCCCGTTGTCTCTGCTGCAATCTTCTCCTTTCTTGGAAAGACGCATCCTGGATAGCCACCGATAAACCTTTGGCCATTGACCCTGTCATTTTGGAAAACGAGTCCGAGAAACCAAATACCGATTTCTTCAAAAATGATAATCCACCTTTGGCAATACCAATACCAAGTTCTTGTGGCCTGTCATTCATTATATAGCCTTGATATGGTTCGTAAAAGATGTCCATCACTCCCGAACTTATATTGTTGAAAAACCCTACAGGGTTACCAAGGAAATCAGCAGACCCAAGAACCTTGTGCAATTGATAAAAAAATTGTTGAGCATAATGTGACTCGATTGCTCCGATCAAAGTAGGCAACGAAACCCTGACGTGTTCAAGAAGCAAGGAATTTAATTTAATTTGTGCCCCCTCAATATTACCTAATGCCATAGTTAACACGTTAATGAAGTAGTTGATAGCGCTGTTGCCGCTACTTTTTTCTTCGTCCACATTGATGTGGTCTGTTCTGACGAATGACAAGTGTAAAAGAGTTGGCTGTAAATGAAGCATTTCGAAATACACCTTGCTACTTTTTACTGCAGTAGGGAAAGCAGGTATGGTACAAGGTTGCCTGAAAAGATTCTCATTAAGACTATCGTCGACCTCTTGGTTCCATGAGGCACCAGGAACTTTGGCAAAATCAATTACTGCAAGTAAAAAGTCTTCGTCGATTTGAATTGTCATTTCCTGTAACAAGATAGTTGCCAGTTTGAAATTTAACAAGCTGGAAGAATCATCCTTGACTTTTGACACAGCACCGGATAAAGAAGGATGCATGTCAATTTCTTTTGAGTCCTTTGGAATTTTGGTTGGATACAAGACTGTTTCGTAAATGCCACCGAACAGCTGATTATCGATTTGGATCCATTTTACTTTGAAAGAAAGATTTTGGTACATTTCACTGTCATTAAACCGCAACTCTAATCCCAAAAAATTCGCATAACAAAGTTCCTGCATATGATGATTTATCAACGAAATTCCGATTCCTGAGAACGATATAACCACTCTCGCATTAAGCTTTGAATCGAGAGTTTCATCCACCTCAAATTTGTCAGAGTTTGAAGTAACACTGGAGGCTACAGAAGTTTCGCTCTGAAATCTCCTTTGAGACCTTAACTTATAAAGACTTTGTTCCTGATTGTAGTTACTCAAAACAAGTACTTGCACACCGTTATCCATTAGTATGTTGATGTCAACTATGGACGGTTGCTGTTTGGCGCTTTCTGATGGAATTCTTATTGGTCTGAGATTTCCTATTTCATTAAGATCAATTTCACGGCGACGATTCTTTGTATGAATAAACAGCTTCTTTTGCTTTGCACTAGGGTAGTCCCAAGAATATGGCATAACACTTCGAGGAGGAATACGATAGTATATCGGGTCAAAATCTACCTCGTCTTCATCCTCCTGATAGAAAGAGTCCAGTTCGTCACTCTCATCGTCAACGAAACGTGGATTTCTCTGCCAAAACAAAAATTCATGGTCACTGAAATTCCTTATTGAAAACGGCCAATTATCGTCGGAGTCGACAGCATTAACAAATAGCGTTGCGCCCTCAAGCGATATTTCCATCTTGATCAATCGTTGTGCTGCATCGCTAATGTTCATCTTCACGAAAGTTTCTCCGACATCTTTGAGCCGGAATGGATTTGACCATGAAGAAGGTATCTTAGCAAATCTAGCAACGAATTTCTTATTTGGGGTCCGCTTCAAATAATAAAGGGGAGTAGACTCTTCGCAAGTAAGAATAGTAGGGCTTGTTGTGCCATATTCCATGATTTCGATTGCGTCCGAAGTGCTGTTGCGGAAAATATAGCGAGGAGATATCTCTACAATCTTGGTGTATCGGTATTTTCCCTCTCCTTCCTTGACATTAATTCCTAGGTTACATTCTTGGTTGTGATTGAGCAACTCCAAAGAAACATCAACTGATTGACCAATAGCATCAAACGACACCGGTACACTAGGGTTGGTTTCTGTAAACTTTATTTTAGCTCTGTTGCGATTGTAGTCTTCATACTGGAAGGAAAACATTTTTGGATTTGTTAGTTTTTCACCATCTTGAACAAATGTATTTGACTTGAGGACACCCCACTGTCTGTCGCTGAATATCGAGAGGTCATGGGTTGTCTTATTCAAAACAACGTATGGAGTGTAAATACTGACTGTTTTGGCTCTTTTCCCGCTCGAATGATATTTAAGATTCAAGTAGAGCTTTTGGCCGTCAACAGTGGTAATGAATACTCTCTGTTCCTCCTCCAATGCGGATACATTAGGACTGTTTACTAAAATCTCCTTAGACCAGTTGATATTTTCGTCATGCGGCTTAACAGACAACATTAAGTACGAATCTAGTGAAACATTATGCAGCGGAATTGTAGCACCCGCTTGTAAAAACATTTCTGAGCGGGGGTCATTTTTATTTCCTTTCAAACTGAATGAGATATCTTGGGGTAGCAAGTTCTCTAAAACCAATGGAGCAGAAAGTGTAACCGTCATCCGTGGGTAAATTTTGGATAGCGGATCATCATTCTCTACCATACCTTCAACTTCCAAATGGAATTCTGAATTTCCGTCTTCACTTTTACAAGATAATGCTAAAGGAGATTGGTTTAAAGTTTTCCAAAAAATCGGTATTCCAGACCATTTGTAGACCGAGCCATCGACTAGAGGCCTTACATGAAAAGAAGATTGATAGGCAGAATCAACCGGTATTGATCTTCTTTCATCAGGTCTGATAACACCGATTTTATTAAAACCACTTTTATCAGACAGACCATATTCCATCTCGGATGACGTGACGTTATGCAACAAGAGAGTTGATCCAAAAGTTATTAGCTTTACATTATTTTCGAGTAGCTTGCTACTGATTAACAAACGATTATGGACCCCCGAAATCGGTGGATATAGCTTGTGCACAAAATCACCTTCCTTGGTTGCATCAACTTCAATGATATTAGAGTAGGCGTTTTGATCAAATGATGCTTGTAGTATGCACTTTTCTGTGTCAAGTGTTTCTCTAACGACTCTCCAATCTTCAAACTCCCAGTCGATAACTTCACCGTTAGCAAGTTTTGTCCGACTAACTCTTTTTTTTGTAATATCATCATCGTTAGTTTTGATCCATATAGTTAGTGTATGACCAGTGTCATTGAAAATTTTGTAGGGTTTTTCTGCACCACGGGGTTTGAGATCATGTGTTTGTTGTAAAGATGCAGGTATTTGAGATAATAATGCGATTGTACGAGATGAGAGAGTTATTTCCACTGATTTCCTGGCAATAATATCAAACATCAACGCATCTCCATTTTCATTATCTTTTGACAAGTGAAAAGTCATCGGGAAAACTTCAACCAGAGGTTCCCAGCTGGACCTCGAATAATTAAATGCGCTGGCATAAGGTTCGATGGTCGTGATAATATCAATATTTGTTGACCAGTCCTTTGCATCCACTTCGAAAGAATTGATATTAAAATCAGCGATTGGGAGTTCGTGCATGTCACCAATCAGGACAACTCTTATGTCAGAGAACTCAGAGTGCAGCTTTTCCGCTTTCGCGATTACTTTTGTGGAATTTGTAACCGAGTTTCTGTGTAACGCATTGGAAATTTCACTTAGTGAAGAAACCATGCTAGGAGCGTACTTCTTTATTTTTTCCTTGAACTCTTTGGAGAACTTCCCGTATTTCGTAGATATATCCTCCTCCTTTTCGCTGATGGAACTAGCATCGCTCATCAAACCTTCGGTTTTAGCTAGAGATAATGATGAATTGAAAATTTCCATAGCTAACCGAATATCCCTTAATGATAACCGAAGGAGAAGTGGACCAACGGAGGAATGGATTTGAGTTTTGAGCATATCGGGCGTGGAGTTTCGTCCGTCTATCATTACCGTACTTGAAAAATCGTCCAAGATTCTAATTCTATTCTGACTCAAGTCTCCCATCTTACTCAAAAACAATCCAACATTGTTAGCAGCGATGGAAAGAATGTTATGGTCCGTTACGAGGAATTGGCCTATAGTGAACACGATAGCTTCTGATTGCTTGTCGCCGGGATCTGCGAGCAAAATGATAGCTGAATCAACAACATTAACTGAATAGTTGACTTTGCTGCTTTTATGTCCAGTACTATTTGCATTAGCAACAGTATCCTCCTCCAGAGAGACTTTGCTATTCGGTTGTTCACTTGGAAGAGACAGCTCTCTAATATTCGCAGCCTGTTTCACGTTAAGAGAAGAATTTGCAAACGATTGTAACGCGAAGAGAAACTCAATAGCAAGTACCACTTTGGGGCTGTCAATTGTGACTTCAAGATTTGTAGTTGAAGAAAGACCTTCTTGCTTAAAGTCAACAGAAGCCATAAATTGATAATGTTCCCCTTCGATTTTGGGAATAAGTTGCGTGTGTTTATTTATCCTTGAGTATCTTATGTCCTCCACCGTGAAAGACTTAATGTGCATTTCAGAACTTGCAGAAGAGGAATCGAGGGCGGACCCAGTCAACCCAAAGTCGTTTAACGTGAATTTTGCAACACCTAAGTCTTTTAGCGACGTTTTTCCGGAAGTTTCATTAAACAAACTCAAACAGAATTCGGGTGCGTTAAATTCAAATTCAATTTTGATGTTCCTTTTAGATCCTGGAGAGCTATTCTCCGATTTGAAAATAGTTTGGCTTGGATACAGCTCTTTTTCAGGATCGATAACGGCATTCGCATTCAAGGCTGCAATTTCAGCGTCCTCCATATCATCATCTGAAGGATTCACTATAAACGTGCTTGCAATTTTTTGGGATAACAAATAGATATACTGCAATTGCAAGTCCGTCAAGCTGATGTAAAACGGAGCAAAATAACCTTTTATTTTGATCAATGAATCAGAATCTGTGTGGAATTGATCATACGACACATCGAAGCTCAAGTCCAGATGATCTATAGCCGAGAGTTTTTGGACTCTCTGGTCGTCAAAATTGAAAATGGATAAAATGTGCGCGTTTTTTATACCGGCAGTTAGGTTATTAACAAGTTTGCCAACATCTCCTGTAAACTCATTCGAGATGTAGAAGTCCCCCATGTTCCATATCAACTCATCATACCTATTTGTTCGCGGATCGACTAATTTTGGAAAAGATATACTCGGGGTTCTGATCATTATATCCAGTTTCATGTTGTTGACAGATTCGATGTCTGGAGTTTTACTATACGTGCTATTATGAGCAGTATCAAAAAGAACTTTCATCTTTTGGAATTTTGCGAAGAAACCTATGATCTTATTAATTGAATGCTCAATAAAGTTAATTCTGACTGCGCCTGTTCTGTAGTACAAGTAAGAGTCGTAGCTATTCTTATTGGTTTCGGGATCAAAAGTCTCGTAAATGATCTCAGCCAGGTCGTCGTCCTCCTTTGATATTAGCTCCCTGAAAACAGAGTCTTTTGGTAATTCGACAGAAGTTTCGTCAACTAACTTCATATCGCCCAACTTACCCTTTAGTTTCATACTCTGAGGTAAAATATCCATTTGAAGTTCACTGTTATGAATACTGAAAGTTGCCAATTTTGAGAACTCATCATTTAAAATGATGTTAACACCATCAAGATATATTTTTACATTTGTTTTTCCTGGAGTGCTATCTTGCTGATCTGATTGACGTAATACACTGGATGGGATAGCAGGAGTCTCTGGGTCTGTGAAGGTGTTCAGGACAAAGTTCAGAAGTGTCAATATAGATTTTGGCATCAATGACAGAGTTAACTCCGACATTCTCAGATCAACAGAAACATCAAAAACTTCATATAAAGTGGTTTCATATTCAATGATCTGTTGAATTCTGGAACCATTGATATTGAAGAGTTTCTCTTGATTGGCGGTATTGTTGCTAAAGATGATGTACTTCTCCGTCGTATCCTGTGGTTGTGTTGAAATATGATCCTCTAATCTTAGTTCAGTCAATGAAAGCCCAAAGTCCATTTGAATTAATTTCTTTTGGAGGTTTAGAGAAAGATGTTCACCTACAAGCTTAACGAGTTTTGAAGATTTCATAGTTGGTCCCTCAAAACATTTCAAGAGAGAAATTTCGATTTTAGAGACATCTAGGAAGAGTTGAAAAGATATCTGATCTAATTCTGCCTTTTTCAAGGTCTCCATAGTCTTTTTTGTTTGCTTTAAAAGCAAAGTCTCTTTATGTTTCAACAAAGCTTTACTGGGTTCTTTGACGTTGTCAAGAGGAATTAGTTGAGAGAAGCTCTGACTGCTCGTGTCATTACTCTGGTCATCTGCACCATCCTCAACATAAGGTATACATCGATCGACCAACTGCATCATAATCTTATATTGAAAATCATTCAAAAATAGCTTCAAATTTGGAAGCTTTATTGAAGATGTCACTCTAGGTAGATTGAACGCCTTCGGAAATATTAAAACGTCAAGAATAAAATCTAGTTCCATTCTTTCTAGAATGGTGAAATTATTATCTCTTTGTTTCACGTTAATGCTAGTAATAGACGATTTCATATCTGGTCCAATTAGAAATTGTGTGTCTGTGAGTTTCACCCTAAATCTATCGAACATCAACCTTTTTAATTCGTCGGAATCAATCTTAGCGTACTCGTCAACACTGAGCTCCTTAATCTTTTTAATCTCCTGTTTTGGAACAAGATCACTAGACATTTTAATTGAGCCTGCGTCGATTATAGCGCAAGGGGAGTCCCACGAATGAGCATCTAACGGAAGTATAATTGTCGGTGAAGCAGCATTAAGCTTCAGGTCGATTGTCTTGTGTTCGGTTAGTAATGCCTCCAAACCCATTCTTGTTTGACTGGTCCATCCTTCAACAGTAGCTTCTGCCGCATTCATCAGTGCAGATATTGTTTCCCAGTGCCTAGTTGGAGGATTGAAGAACCTGAGTAGCTCATTAATAAAATGAACATGATAATATATAAACACAGACCCGAATTTAATATCCAAAAATGTATCTGCTGATTCATCAACCGGGCAACTATCAAAGCAAACATGTAGAAGTGGATTATTTTCCCTTTCATCTTTGCCTCTAGGGCTCACAATGTGGCGATACAAAGTATGTGGAGAACCATCTTCAACGAGGAAACTGGAAAGCTCAAATTTGAAAAGGAAAGAATCCGATCGATTCAAAAATTCTGTAGCCGACTTCTCAAAAATGAAATCGCACATCTGATGTCCTTTCGTTTTATCCATTATTGTCAAAGATCCTTTCTGTAGGAGGTTGGTGATCCTCAACGTTGTACGATCTTTAGGCAAGTCAATAGATTTCAAAGGATCATTCGAAGCATCATATTCGATTGCATCGTAAAGCTCTTGGCGTTGTTCATCAGTCATGGTCAAGTTGTTGTCGCTTTTTGTATTAGACGGTGCCCACCAACTCGAAAACCAGCCTTGTGGGTTGGAATTGGCTGTGATGGTCTCTGAGATTTGGGTAAACTTTGACTCTTGGCTAAATTGTCTTCTTGCAAAGGCTCTAAAAAACTTTATATCATCAAAGCTCAGTTCTTTATCAAGTTCATTTAATCTTTTGTTTTCATCAACATTAGGCAATGGGTCATTGATGTCAGTAAATGTGAGTTTTTTCTTGAAAAGAGCCACGTACTCATCCCTTTTAATTCTTCTATCTTTGATGTATTCCCAGCTAGATTTATAATTCTTTTCGTGTATTTCAGAAAGAACACAATTTGCTGTATACTTGAACCACAAAACAGGATCAGCACTAGGTGTGACGGTAGGTCTATACCGTCTATATTTCAATGTTTTATGAAACCAGTGGTATTTCGACATATTATGAAGAACTTCTTTGTACTGGCAGTCATCAAGAACAAGTGCGAACTCATCGAACAGCAATTGCATGTCAATATGTGGGGCATCTTCTGTGGAACCAGCTTTGTTCAATTTAAGTCTAGCCGATCCTCTGACTGGTTTCAAAAGGTATTGATATGCAGGGGCCCCATGTTTATCAGCAATAGTTTCCCGCAATCTTATCAAAAGTTCTTCAGAGTCTTCAGTATCAATTGATTCGGTATCTGTGTTGCAGTATAAACTGATAGAATCCAACGTCGTCAACTTATGAGTAATCTGCTGTTTGATTGAAATGAAACTAGGGTTCCAACTTTCATCAGTGGAAACAGAGGAAAGTTCACTCAATGAGATGCCAAAAGCACACGGTTTTTCACTAAACACAGAATCCATATCTTCGTATCTCATATGAATGTTTTTTACCGTCACTTGAAGGTTGTCGACTATTTTAGTCAATAAAGATTGTGTGAACGATTCATTCCGTGAGGAATCTAAATCCACATCTGGTTTAGAACTGTTGGCAAGCTCCAGGTCAGCAATTCGTTGGAGCTTGAGCTTAAGCTCGCGCTCGACTTGTTCTTCTACATTATACGATTCTGGTGTCCGTGAGGTGCATAACATATAGACATCTTCAATGATAATCTTCACTGGTTTGTTTTTGAGGCTGGACCATGGGATTAATAAGGTCAACTCGCCTAGATGTCCAAACTTCACATCAACTGGTAAATCTAGTGCATCTAAAGAATCTTTTCTTAAACGTAAGTTGCGTAACTTAACATCGCCGTTCCAAATTCCAACATTTAGCTGGGTTGGATCGAAATTTTCGACATAAGCACCTAAAAACCGGTTCAATAAGGCAGAGACAAGAGATTCTAACATTTATTTAATCACAGATCTTCGATTGGTTATTATTAACGCTTTAAATGGCAGGTCTAGTGGTTATATTACTTTAGTATATTGCAGGGCGGTTGAGTTAACAAGAACTAAGTACACAATTGCTATAAACTCCCCTGTGAAATAATGCAAACAGGTAGTACTGACAGCCATTGAAAAACAAAAAAAAAGGTTGGGTTGCAACTGTGCGGGTAACAAGGGCAGATCTTTCAACCAGAACTTTACTGCCCTTTAAAGGTTCGAGATAATACATTTACACACTACATGCTTTACAAGCGGATAAGTAAATAAAATTTGCCACTGTGCAACAAAAGACCATAAACAACTGGGTACTGGCTGTTTCGAATGAGCAAATTTCAGCAACTGAGCGAGGCTCAAGAAAGGTCGCTCGTTGAAAAGGTCGACCTAAGACTCGTATTAGCCAACGACGATATTAAGTTTGAACAGACTTTGAACACATTTTTGCCGCCTTTGTTACTGAAGTTAGCTTCGCCTTATTCTTCCATAAGAGAGTTTGTGTACGAATCTATAAAACATATTACCTCTAGAGTCAACTCTAACCCAGCATGTAAACTTCCAGTCTTTCAACTGTTGAAGCAAGTGAAAAATCCCAATCTGAATGAAGAACAGGACTCGACCAACGTTATCATTTACTCATCGTTCTTCCTTTCTAAAGGAATAGAGAGATTGACTGTACAGGAATCAAAAGATTTGTTACCTGATCTACTTGAGGGCATTTCCAAATTGCCAATTTCTGCTCAGACAAGACTGTTCCAGATTTTGTGTAAAGCGTTGCTGACTTGGCAAGCTCCCCCGAAAGGGACCGAGGAAGAAAAACAAACAGTTGAGTTCTTGCATGTGAATGACCCCGACTTGAAATTCTTACTCGAAAAGTTTGTGAAGTTCTTCTTATTGATTCCAAAAAATACGAGATCCAACGTTTCTTCATATTCATGTCCAGGCCTTTCCGTCGACGATGTGTCCTTTTTCATGTACAGTCCCGCGATACAATACACTAAAGAACTATTGAGCCAGTACAAAAGAGCAATTTTTGATTTTGTAGTATCAGGGCTAACAACTGACGAACAAATTATTTTACCATTCTTACTGGTGGTATCAGTACAACCAATTGACATCTCTGATTCAGCATCCACCTTGTTAAAGAGGATTGAAATACCGTTCGAGAAAAAAACATTCATTCAAATGCTAGCAAACATGTTCTGCGGTGACCAGAGCCAACACCTTCCACCGGTAAATGCCCAGATTCAAGAAAAGATATTGGGAATTTTAACACGCAGTGTTGTCGTATCCAAACTACCAGGCTCTTCACGAAGTATATCGATGCAAGGTATCGCGAGCGACAACCCCAAAGTAAAACTCGCTACTCTAATGTTTATTCGTCATATTGCCCAGTACAATTACGGCGTCTTACAAGATGCAACAGAAGACGGAAGGAATTCAATAGTCAGTGCGATTATTAACGATATCAAATTATATGGATGGCCTCGTTATAACTCTTTGACTGAAAACAAAAATTCGGGCGTGAATTTACGGATATCTCAATACGAAACTGTTGGCCAGCTCCTAAAGCATGACTTTGACTCACTAAAAAATTTTGAGGTAGTGACGTTTTTATTCGATTCATTAAAAGGTGATCTCGACGAATTTAGACTGACAATCAAGGACGTTTTGGGTTCATTGGCACCTCATTTTCCGAATTTGCCGCTTGAATCGAAAAACAAATTCAAGCAGTTTTTGTCAACTGTGTTGAAAGACAACCACAGTCTATTGTTTGGTACTTCAGATGAAAAGGAGGCAATAATGATAACGAGGTTCGTAGCCATGAAATTAAATAACGCTGCATTTCCATTTAACGACAGTGACGCAAGGATTTTCAATATCATGGGCACTAGTCCTTTAAACCGCTATGACGTAATACAGGAGGCATATAAAGGAATAAACCCGTATCAGTTTCGAATGAATCAAGCATCTTTACAAACTGGTATTGTTTCGACTGATGCCTTGTTGGCCAAGCAAATAACAGAAATCAAATTTGTCGACTTTTCCTCTTTTGTATCTTCATTCTTTCGCCAAACTAACAATGCACATGAAAATTCTTCGATAAAAACTTCCATAATCACCGCAGTGAGGTTCATTAGGCAGGTTCTTATATCCAATGCTATATATGGAACAAAAACTGTCGTTGTGCAAGATGAGAATTGGTCGCTGCGCATTGAAAGAAGCATGGACTTTGATGACAACGTACGAAAACTCGTCCATACCAGTATCGTCAGGCTATCAGACGATACTATGACAGCTGTTCTCTCATTTTTGCACAACGAACTCGTTCACCAAAACAATTCTTCTCCTAAAGATGATGTTATTTTCAGCAGTTTTTTTCAGTTACTTGTTACTCTGGCTGCTGATAGCGTCATTATGAAATCTGAGTACATTTTAGCGTCCTTATTGAAGCACATTTTGACAAAACAGAGCATACCTGATTTATATGTGGACCACGCTGTCAATGCCATCGGAATCCTTGGAGCAAAGCTAGGACCAAACTCACTCACTGTTCAACAGTTCTTGTTATTAAGCCATGGCCAGGAGTCACGTATTCAATCCGAAAATGAATCTGCTTTCGTTTACGTTTCATCTTCTCTCATATCAAGATTACAGGCGTTGCACCCAACCGAATTCAGCAGCGATATTTTTAACGTTTTGGAGAAGGCTATCGAATGGCTTAAATCCACCAGTAGGAGAGAATTGTGCCTCAAAGTTTTATGCCAATTGTTGAAATTTAAATCGTTAGGTATACTCAATGCTGACTCTCGTAATCATATTATATCTTCAATAAAGAAAGCAATCAAAGATAAACTATCTAACGATGAGCGGGCTATAATGGCATGGGGGTATCTTTCAATGAATGCGGATGAAATTGAATTTGACGAATTCTTAGGCGTCTACGAAACCATTCATTCCTCTAAACACGTTGATTATCTATTTAGTGCGGGTGAAGGTTTAACGATAATACTAGGTGGTTGGAACTCCCATCTTTTACTAAGGCAGCTTGATTTGGAATGTGATGTGAAGTTGTTGCAAGCCAAATCAACACAAGCATCGAGTTTGCGGAAGGGCCTGGATAAAATTTTGCAGTTTTGCTCCTCTTCAAACCCTTCCCTGCAAAAAGCATCATGTATCTGGCTTCTCTGTATTGTCCAGTATCTCGGACATTTACCCACAATATCCAACAACTTCAAAGATATCCATTCTTCGTTCATGAGGTTTCTAGCACACAGAGATGAATTCGTTCAGGAGTCTGCTTCAAGAGGGTTGAGCATAGTGTATAATTTGAGTGATAGCGACATGCAAGAGATGATGGTAAAAGGACTGTTCAAAACATTAACTAATTCAAGTTCCGCACTTTCTTTGCAGGGAGGTTCAGTATCTGCAGAAACTGAGCTATTTGATGCCGGTGTTTTGAATACAAATGATGGATCTATTTCGACCTATAAAGACATTTTGAATCTTGCAAATGAGGTGAACGATCCGGGTCTTGTGTACAAATTTATGTCCCTAGCAAAAAATTCTACATTGTGGACTTCTAGGAAAGGTGTTGCCTTCGGACTTAGTGCTATAATGTCCAAAGTATCGCTGCAAGATCAAATAATGGGTGATTCTAATCTCTCAAAAAAATTGGTGCCAAAGCTCTTTAGGTACAAGTTCGATTCATCCCAGAGTGTAGCGAACTCCATGAATAACATTTGGGACACCCTTTTTCCAGATGGGTCTCAAGCTGTGGAAAAATATTTCGACGATGTGTTGGGAGAATTGCTCTTCAATTCTGGGAACAGGGAGTGGAGAGTGCGTCAAGCGTGTTCCTCAGCTCTTTTATACTTGGTGCAAACATACTCGTTAGAAAAATTCGAAGATAAGTTTGAAGAAATCTGGACCACGGCGTTCAGATTGATGGACGATATCAAAGACAGTGTCAGGACAGCCGGTACAACGTTAGCCCGCACCCTTTCAAAACTTTTAATAAGTTCTATGAACAGTGAGAGGAACACAGCAAAAATGCGCAAAAGTAAGATTCTGGACATTATTTTACCCTTTTTACTAGGGACGAAAGGTCTAAATTGCGATGCAGAAGAAGTTCGCGGCTTCGCCATAAAAATGATCCTTGATTTAGTCAAGGAGAGCAAAGACTCGCTTAAGTCTCACATTCCGACGTTAGTCTATGAGTTAACCCTGCTACTTTCCGTCTTAGAACCACAGGTGATAAATTATTTGACGTTAAACGCCGACAAATATAATGTAAAAGCGTCTGTAATAGACGAACACAGGCTGCAAGGCGTGTCCAACTCTCCAATTATGCAAGCAATCGAATCATTGATTGATATCTCTGGTTCAAGTGATGCTGAAATTCAAGGGTTGGTAGATTCATGTATTCGTGCCTCCAAAAAATCTGTGGGTTTGCCATCCAATATTGGTGCTTCGCGCGTACTTCAACTAATTTGCATAAGACATTCGATACTACTGAAATCTTTCTCTGGAAAGCTCTTGAAAGCATGCTATAATGGAATGAACAGCAAAAACTTCGTGGTAGCTTCCTCATACGCGTCATCATTTGGAAGACTGTTCAAAATTTCAAAGTTAGACAAGCAGATAAAATACAGTATGAAGTTGACAGACAGGTTTTTTGAAACGGAGGATATCGAAAAGCAGAAGGTAGTTGGAATTGCGATAGATGCGATTCATAAGTACTCTACAGAAGACTTTGACAATGTTGCAAACATTCTGATGCCGCTGGTTTACGTCGCCAAATACACAGTCAATGACGATATATCGGAACTATTCGATACAATTTGGGTGGAAGCATCTAAATCAGGGTCAAGCTCACTGAATATATGTTTCCCTGAAGTAATTGATTTGATCACTATCCACATCAAATCAAATGTTTTTTCTATAAGGCAAACTTGCACTTCAGCCCTTTGTAAGGCCTGCCAAAGCTATGAAGGCACACTTAAAGTCGACAGAGCTGACACGATCTTGAATATTTTCTTGGAGGCTTGCAAAGGGAGATCTTGGGACGGAAAAGAATTAGTTATATCTGGAGTTGTTGAAAGTGTGAAAAAACTATCTTCTCGTGCACCACTCAATGAAACATTGAGTGAGAGAATAGATTCAATGATGATTGCCGAGGCAACCAGAAAAAACAGAACATATGTCAAAAATATTATTAAACCTTTTGCTGAGTACGTCTTTTTCCGAAATGATGAAAAGCTATATCGGAAGTTCACTTCGTTGACCAAAGAGGTGTTTACAAATGTTGAGCCACAAGACGATTCTGAGAATCAGGAATCAGACATTAATGTAAGCAAAAAGCCACGCTTAGTGAATGATATGAATCGTGCTTCGTCTAAGGAAAACATTGAGGTAGAAACGTACAAGATAGAAATAATAAAAACCATTGCCGAAGGCTACACCGAAATTGCCCATACTAAAAACGGAATCGATACGGCTCAAGTGGTTCAGCTGATTTTTGAGTTTATGCGGGAGATGTTCGAAAGCTCCAAAATAGCATACAGCTGGAGATCTGAGTTGGCTTATTTTGAAGTTGCAATCCTTCTCATAGGCAGCCGAACTGAACCTAAACGTCCACTCAGTGAAAATTCAAAAACATTTACAGATATATGGACATATGGCTACGGTATATGCAACCAAAAGGAAACTATTGAAAACGTCAAAATTAAATTGATTAGATACGGGGGACTATTGAAAGAAAAGTTGCCGCACACCAGCACTATGGTTAATCATGGAGTTTCAGAGATAATTCGCGTCGATGTATCTTCAGTTTTGAAAATGGAAGCGGTAAAGATAGGGGCTATCTAAAAATGTGGATTTCTAAGAAATACAGTCTTCAAGGCTTCATGTATTCAAGGAGACTGTTATTGTTATATGTATAGATATATACATATAAAAATACAGAGATGAACCCTTTAATTACGAATACCGAGAAAGTATTTAAAAAAAAAAAAAAAAAATGAAAGGATATGACTGATACAACTGACCAGCGCTCATACTCATCAAAGAATTGTCTCATTGAGCGAGCGAGGTACCAACCTTATTACAAGATAGATTATTCAGCACCCACCTCTCAATCTCAAGACGAGATGTAAAGTGGACTCCTTTTGGATGTTGTAGTCGGACAAAGTTCTTCCATCCTCTAATTGTTTACCAGCAAAGATCAATCTTTGCTGGTCGGGTGGGATACCTTCCTTGTCCTGAATCTTGGACTTCACATTGTCGATGGTATCAGAAGACTCGACTTCCAAAGTGATAGTCTTTCCCGTCAATGTTTTCACAAAGATTTGCATACCACCTCTTAATCTCAAGACGAGATGTAAAGTGGACTCCTTTTGGATGTTGTAGTCGGACAAAGTTCTTCCATCCTCTAATTGTTTACCAGCAAAGATCAATCTTTGCTGGTCGGGTGGGATACCTTCCTTGTCCTGAATCTTGGACTTCACATTGTCGATGGTATCAGAAGACTCGACTTCCAAAGTGATAGTCTTTCCCGTCAATGTTTTCACAAAGATTTGCATACCACCTCTTAATCTCAAGACGAGATGTAAAGTGGACTCCTTTTGGATGTTGTAGTCGGACAAAGTTCTTCCATCCTCTAATTGTTTACCTGCAAAGATCAATCTTTGCTGGTCGGGTGGGATACCTTCCTTGTCCTGAATCTTGGACTTCACATTGTCGATGGTATCGGAAGACTCGACTTCCAAAGTGATGGTCTTACCGGTTAAAGTCTTCACAAAGATTTGCATGTTTACCTAATAAAAATCTCCAATATCTAATGGCAGAAAGAACGCTTTTCGAAAAATAATGACGTATAATGACGAACGGTCTTGGTTACTGAATAGAAGCTCTAAAAAGCGCTTGAGACCTGAAAAGTACTTTGTATCACAACAGATTGAACAGTCAGAACCCCTCGTTTTTTATATACTCCCTTTTTTTTTTAAAAAAAAAACAAATGGAGTACGAATTACTTTTTTCTTTTTTTATCTGAACTCGTTTTCGCCCCCTAGTATTTCGTTACTAATAGGAAACTATCACAAAAAATTAAAGCTAACAGATACACCGAGTAGTTGTATCTGACTGGATGTTTCAGTTGTGAGATTAGTTGCTGCGCAGCCGAACTGACATTTGTAAAAGAATGAGAATATGGTTCTAAGAAAACAGGTATCTGAAAACAGGTATCTGAAAACATCCTATTTATACACGTTTAACTTCATAGAAACATTGCAAGCTCACGCTAATGACAAGCGGAAAAAAGGAATATCCTCTAGAAACAACTCGAACAAAACTGCCATAGAGCCCAAACGTGTGTATCTCGGAAAATAAGCACCTATTCTCGAAACCTTTTTTTCCTCTTTAGCAGCCATTGGCGATCTAGATCGTGTCCGGTTTCCGCTTGAATACAACACGTTAAATTAAAGCATCGCAGCAGCCGTTTGAACTCGGATGAGAGTATGTAGCTCAGAAGGCGAAGCAGAGTTTCTACGCCGGAATAAAGTCAGAGTGGAGAAGGGAAGTATAGGTGAGTGATGTGTTTCAGCGCTAAATCGTTTCGTAGGGATATCACGAAGATTTGGTATGGTAGTAACCATGGAAACTTGTGGAACAATTAGGCAATGGGGAATACATTATGCAAGAGCCAAGTACTATGCACGTGATGTGATGTGATGTGATGGCCGGGTAAACTAATTTTTCCCAAAAAAAACTTCGGCTTTTTTGGCCTTTTTGGTATCTTTTCTTTTTACTTCTTGAGTTTGCTCACGTCTTAGTCGCTGTCGCTGTAAATGACTATCGTCTGTCGGATGGACAGACGATAGTGCAAGACTCGGAGTAGAAGGTGCAATGTGCCTGGAATTCTTGCCTAAATTCGCGAGATCTGTATCTAATCTGGACGGTAATCTTGATTGCAAGGACCAACTCAGATTTGCTCTGCTAGTAGCAACCGGCTTCGGATAAACCGAACTTATGAAAGACCACTGGTAAGATAAAGAAGCAGAGACAAACCCGAAGCTGGATGTTTACGGTAAGCAGTACACATTCTGCACCGCGTGATTTTGTGAGTAAATGATCTTCGCATCAATTCCTATTCATAGCACAATTTCGATTCTTCGGGCTTGCAACTACCAAACGAGTATTTTATTTATGACCTTAGCGAAGCATAGGGACTAAAATGTAAATAAATAAATAACTTTAATAGAGAGCAAAAGCAAAAAAAAAAAAAAAAAAAAATACAGATTGTAAACAACAAAATGCCCATATCAGCGCATTCTTCGAGGTTATATGCAAAATACGTGCAAGCAGCAAAACCCTGTTAGTGTAGACACAGAAAATTCCAACTTATTAACGTCCCACATTTCGTCTCGTGTACTTAATGTATTTGTTTTTTTATAAGGCTTTTTTTTCCCAATTTTTTCGAGTTTTCTCAATAGATTGACTGATTATCTTCATTTCATAGTGCAGATTTCGAATTTTAGAATTGCAGATTTCAAATTTCTCTCAGCAGTTCCACGCATTCAGCAGATAAAATTAGAACAAATTCGGTTCTCGTTCATCATTCCTCGCTAGTTGTACGTAAGGCACATCACGGATTCGAGTTGAAAGAGTAATTGCCAATTTGAAGAGGGTAGAGAAAGGAAAACGAAAGTGCTCTTCTCACTTGCTAACCGGTATTAGAAACAGCACTGCTTCACGTCTCACACTGGGCACCCATTGGATTAAGTTTGGTAAGAGGTGAATCATCTTTGAATAAACTCTTTCACACCAGGTTGATAGTACGATAATGAAATGGGTCAACTGGCTTGCAGCCACTTCGTTAGTGCGGCTTAGTCGTGGCTTGGTACAAGACTACTGCTCCGAGGAGAATACAGGAACAGGCCTTGTCACTAATGTGTATCAGAGTAATGGGTATTGTTCGGATAAATGTCGTGGAGAGTCGTACCAATATGCCATAGTACAGGGTTATTCATGTTGGTGTTCCAACGACCTGCCTTCTTCGGAGGTATCTATTTCATCGTGCAGCCAGACCTGTCCAGGGTATGGAAGTGAGGACTGTGGGGATACGTCAGGTGACCTGTACGGATACTTATATCTCGGATCAGGTACCGCACCGTCCATTTCATCTAGTTCTGCTGCGGCGTCAAGCACAGATTCTACTAGTACAGATATCTCTTCAACATCCACAGACAGTGATAGTACGACATCTTCATCTTCATCTTCATCTTCATCGTCACCGTCATCTTCATCGTCATCGTTATCGTCATCGTCATCATCATCGTCGTCCTCATCTTCTAGTTCGTCTTCATCGTCGTCTTCATCGTCGTCTTCATCTTCCAGTTCTTCTTCTTCATCGCCGTCAACTTCCAGTTCGTCCTCTACGTTGAGCTCCTCCTCTTCCTCCTCCTCATCATCATCATCATCACCTTCTTCTTCTTCTTCTTCTCCTTCTTCATCTGCAGAAACAGATTCGTCCACAACCACTTTGCAACCATCCGTTTCTGTTATACGTTCCGTGGAAACAATCACAGCAGAAGCAACAGCGGATGCTAATGATAGCAGTAGTGGAGCCATTGAGAATATTACAACAAGAATCATAACTACCGTCTTCTCGTCGCCGTCACAAACGGCTGCTCCTTCAGCCTCGGATGCTAGTTCTTCGAATAGAGGGAAATCTAGCTTTTGGAGCTCATCAGCAAAAGTCGGTGGTACCTTTGCTGTAGTTGGAATGGTCGCGGTTGCAATATTAGCTGCTCTGATAGTACTGTTCCTCAGATACAGAAAGAACAAAGAACAACAAGATTTCGAAAAGTCTTACGACGAAGTGAAAAGATCAGCCACAGGGGCATATTCTTCATCTTCTTCATCTCAGAATAATCATAGCAATGGTGGTGGGGCCGCACAGTTTGTTTATACCGATGAGAAAGGTATTGTAAATCCTACAGTCAGTAGTCCGAATGCACCAACGTCAAACACTCGGCAACCCGTTAACAGCGATGATTCCAGTGAATCGGAACCTGTTGTCCTGGACCAAAGGCTGGATCCACGCCACCTAATGTCGCAATGGGACACGAATGGAAGCAAAGTATCACTCGCTGATGATGTAGACTATTCAAGAAAGGTGTTGAGAGTGATCAACGAATAATCGTCTCTTCCCTATCTCTAGGGATTCTATGCCAGACCTGTTGCATCAGTTCACGACATACTTGAACGAAAAGCCATTTACAAAATCCAAAGCTGGTTACACTAATAATACTTACCGTTACACATAATAATACACTTCACATCTAATACTTTTTACGCATATCCATCTTCACCTTATTATAAATTTATCTATACGTCGCATGGGAAACCGCATTGTTCGAACTTTTCATATGCATATATAGAATAGGACACACACATCAACCCTTCACCCTGTGAAAAAAACAACAACTACAAGTTAATACGAAATCCAGTACTATCACCGCTACTAATATATACCAACAAACTGCGTCATATTGACACTATCAAAAGTCTGTCTTACTTAACAGATTGCCATAATCTGACATCCATCTAAAATGTGTTTTAACTACAACGATCTATATCTATACTTTCAGAGATTTTGAATGATTATAGTGTTAACTTTCGGTCTCCCCTCAAATTTAGCGAATCATACGGGACTACCCGGACTTTTTGTGGTAATTGACAACACTTTTTTTCAAAGACGGAAAGTGCGAAAAGAAATGAGGACCCTGGTTACAGCACGGGTAAACCCATCTTCGATATTCCGGCAATTATAAGTGCACCGGTGTTCAAATCGCACATAATAAAGTGACTTCGATATCCGGATGGCGTGCGGTGGTTCTTTCTCCGATTTCGAATAGTTTAACAGAAAACGTCCGAGCGTAGCTGTTCCGATTTCCTCCCTCACAAGTACTCGTTTAAAACCCCGGTACTAAATGAGAGAAAAAGCATGGCTCAGCTCCAGGAGGGGTATGAAAAACCGTATATAGTTATCTTTTATATTTAACAAGATATGAAGTATATATGAAAAAGTCATAACACATTGATTTGAGTTAACTACTTCAACAAGAAATGTATTTTGAACGTGAGTCAAGCTCGGAAAAGATTGTATTTGCCGACCAGATCAAAAGAAGAGTAATAGTTTTCAAAGCAATATAGCGCTGAATTTTTGCCCTTTCTGTCGATACTGTTTTCTGGTTCACTATTAAATTAGTCTCGCTAGAGTAAACAGGTGTAAATTAGCAGGAAAGTCAACATCGATACTTTTTGTCAAACGCACAAAATGGCCCCTATTGCACACTTATTAAATACCAACACTGGTACTGCTACAGATTCACAAAATCATTCTACTAGCGCAAACACGACTAGCAAAACCAAACATAGCCAAAGCCAAACCAATGATTGCAGCGCAGAAGAATACGCTGTGAGCCCTCTGTCTCCTCGCACATATCCATCTCCTCGTAGCAATAGCAGTAGCAGTTGTGATGAGAGTCGTTCTGCAGCTGGTATCATTTCAGACGCTCATGCTGATGGAGCTGTCTGCCACCACGGAACGAACATTGAATCATCACCGCTCCGTTCTTCAGGGATGAGGTCTGCTTCTACGTCCTCTAGTTCTGATGAAGAAGCTGTGCATATGCACCGCTGCAAATGGGAAGTCTGTGACTTAGAGTTTACCTCGCCAGAACTACTTTATCATCACTTGTGCCAGGACCACGTTGGTCGTAAATCTCAGAAGAATTTACAGCTAAATTGTCAATGGGGTAGTTGTCAGACCAAGACAGTTAAAAGAGATCATATTACGTCTCATTTGAGAGTCCATGTGCCGTTAAAACCATTTGCTTGCTCTACATGTAAGAAAATGTTCAAAAGACCTCAAGATCTAAAAAAGCATTTGAAGGTGCACAACGAAGAACTCTCACTATTGAAGAAGAAACGTGGTCCAAAGCCATCCCACAAGGTAGGAAGAGTCCAGAACGACAGAACGCACGGTAACCAGAGGTTCAGTCTGCCTTCTATATCTTTAGGCAAGTTTATTGACGAAGATATTAAAAGCCAACCACCCGTTTACTCGCAGCAATTAGCAGAAAAGATGGCTATTGTTTTGTTGTTACCTGTCAACAACGAGAACAATATCAACAGCAACAATAGTAATAATGCCAATAATAACAACAATACGCCTTCTCCCTCTTCGTTGTCATCTTCGTCTTCTTCTGCCGCCTCCTTAAATGCTGCTTCGCCGCATATTTTTATCCCATACCAAGCTCAGCAGCCTTCGCTTGTCAGTCATGGCACTGAATTGAGATCCGCCGTGGGCTTCTTCAACAATTTGTCAATGGACATGTCTAGAAATTATGCCAACAATACCCTACCGACTCCGACCCTAGGAGGCACACCAATACCTGCACCTCACTCGTATCCGTTGATCCCCAAATTGCCTAGTATCTCTGCATCACCAAATATTGGAGCGCCTCCTCCGATATTACCTGTCTTCAACAGATTCGATGCTCAGCAAATTTCTCCTTCAGCTTCGTCTTCGGCATTTTATCCTCAACATTACTCCAACGACTACGGTATCCACCAAAGGACTGCTTTGTGTGACACTAAGAAGAGTAAGTACGGAGGCGATGACGATACCACTGATTTGGACGAAAAACTCGCATCAATGACGTTACACTCCGAAGAGCAAGATGCAGAATTATTCAAAGATACTTACTCGACTGTCAATTTGTTAAAAGACTATCTGCTGTGCGAATTAATGGAAGAATTGGATGAATTTAATATAGACGAGCCGGAGGCTTTCTCCGATGAGTCTCGTAAAATTGAGGGTGTATTGAACGCTGAAGAAATATTGCCGATGGCCAAGAGATCTCTTCCCAAATATCCACAAGTTGTGATTTAGCACTCCAACAACTGCACCGTTGTTTCAAAGGGTTAGTCAACTCTATTTGAAGAGATATTATTGATTCTCTTTTTTTCTTTTTAGTGTATTGGCTCTTTTTTTTTCGCAGTCTCCTCATTCTTTCATAAAGCTTTATTATTGTACTGGAGCACAATGTAGGGGATGGGTCCTACATCATTTTTTTCTTCTAGCCTTTTTATTGTTTCGAGGATTATATATAAAGATATTCTGATACTTTAATCTGGCGGGTTTGGTCTTCTGTTCTGTTAAACTAACATTTTGTTATTTGGGATTGTATAAAGCAATTGATAATTGAATATTATTTTTATGTGTGTAAATAAATTTTAAAATGAAAAGTCGGTTATATGTGGTTTAAGCGATGGGAAGATAAAAATGGAAGAAGTAGATCAGGCGAAAATCGGTGAACCCCAAGTTTTACTTCGGACTGGTATGTCTGATGATATTTTCAAATACTCTTCAAATTCTGATTCAGATGATTCAGATGCGGAACAAAAACAAAGTGCTAAGCTAATTAAGAAACCTAGCGAAACACCAGTAGTTGAAATTTACGATGAAGATGGAGATGACGACGAAAATGATGACGAAACTAGAACACTCGGCAGCAGCGAAATATGTCAAGGTCAACTCTTCTCCCCAGTCTACGGGCTAAACTTCTTCACCATATCTGGTGATTGTTCTGAGATCCTTATATGCCTAAAAAAAAATCAGCATGTTCTTTTATGTGGTCAGTTTAACATGCAAGTTGTAAAAGGTGGGATTACTTATAATAATGTTCATTACAACTGCAGTTGGAGAAAATGGGAACTCTCTCATCCGATTTGTAATGCAATTTCACCGATTGTGGCCTCATTTTATGCTGGCTGGGAGTCAAAATCCTTTCTTGGTGAAAAATATCAACGCTTCAAGGAACAGCTAGAAATCTATGAATGCGTTCTCAGAATTAGTAGTGGCTGCAATATAACAGAGTTAACCAAACTTTCTCCTGATCTTCGAGATATTTGGGGGCCACTGAATTCTTGTTTGCTACCTGGAATTGCTAAGGATCAGTTAACCTTCAATATTATTACTCAACCTTCCGAATGTGTTAGAGTATTAAATATATCAGACGAATGGTCCAGAATCATAGATGAAATGCATATATTTCACACCAACTCTTCCCAAGATATGAGAGTCATGGTAATTGGTGGTAAAAACTCAGGTAAATCCACCTTAATGAGACTTTTAATCCAGAAATTTTTACATAGTGGTAAAGACTTTTCTGATGAGGTTATACATTACCTAGATATCGATCCTGGTCAACCTGAGTATTCTTCTCCTGAATGTATATCCTGGAATAAAGTAGATGCTAAGAGTTTGACGCTAGGCCAACATCTCTGTCAGGGTAAGTTTACAACTGTCAAACAGCATTTCTTAGGATCTTCTTCGCCTCAGGACTGGCCTGAATCGTATTCAAATGCGGTAGAATCGATGCTCAAACTATGGCAAGAAGAAAACTTCATGGGAACATCATTCATTAACATTCCTGGTTGGATCAAAGGATTTGGTATTAGAATTATTAACCACGCCCTTGAACGGTTCAAACCAACTCACATCATATTTTTATCTCACAATGGGCTTCAGTTCTCATCCGAAATAATAGTACCAGATACATTTACTACAATTCAGCGATCAACCTATAAACCTGTAGTTATGCAAATACATTCTCCGCCAGTAGAAAAGCATATCTCACATGCACTGCAACGATTTAATGCAGCCAAAATTAGACAATTCAAAATCACAGCATACTTTCACAAGACTTTCGATCGTAATTTTCTCATCACACCACTTGTAATGCAGAAACCTCGAAAAATTTCTATCGGCGGATCTTCTGGTATCGTTGGCGTGCATTTTCTCCAAACATTAGCCTGTTCTCTTCACCATGGCGATATCAAACTATCATTGGAAGGTACAATCGTCGCCCTCCATAGAACTGGCAGTGTACCAGATGTCTTTTCAGAAGGGTCCGTTCCAGTAATCAAAGATTTTCAGGGAAACAACACCGAATTTGTAGGGCTTGGCTTGATTCATTCTATCGATCTCGAACAACTGACCATGTACATATTTGTTCCAGATTTTATCGTAAACGCTATTATGGAAACAGAAAATGATAAGTGGATCATAGTTCGGGGGAAAACAGAAACACCAATTTGTGAAATATACCCTACGAATGGCATCTTCAAAAGTGAAGCCAATATTCCTTACCTTTCTCTTTTCCAAAAGAAAAGGCATGAGCATGTTTGGAAAGTAAGAAAAAATGTGATGAGAAGAGGACAACGCATGAAATGACAAATTATTTGATATATAGATGAATGTATTTACATATTCTCGAAACTACTCGGATCCATCTGAGGAATCGTTCCAACCCATCTTTTTGTTAAGCCTATCGTATCTAGCTCTATCTTTATCACTGACCGACGGTTTTACTTTCTTTAATGCATTTTCGAAATCTCTCATGCAGACAATTACATCATCGTTAGGAGAATTTGTGGTAAGATCCTCAAATTCTTTGTCTAAGTTATTTTCTCCCACAGACATAATCTCATCAGATTTGAAAAAGTTACGTTTAAGAGCCAGAACGGAAGACTCTCTGACAAGGGCAGCGATATCTGCCCCGGAGAAATTTCTGCAACTTTCATTCCGCACAATACTACTAATTTGAACGTCATCTGCAATTGGCGTTCCATTAGACCTAATCAAAGTTCTCATAATATCGACCTTTTCTTCGTAATTTGGTAACTCTATGAAAAGAGTTTTATCCAATCTTCCTGGCCTCAGCATAGCGGGGTCTATCATATCTGGTCTATTCGTTGCGCCAACAACGAATATGCCTCGTCTGTCATTTAAGCCATCCAATTCAGTAAGTAACGTATTGACAACACGAGAGGAGGATTCAGATAAAGATGTATCTCTTCTGGGAACAAGTGCATCTAACTCATCGAAGAATATTATACAGGGCACTGATGCTCTTGCTCTGTTGAATACTTGCCTGATAGCCCTTTCAGATTCACCAACATATTTATTGAGTAACTCCGGACCCTTGATGGAAATGAAATTTGCCCTGGATTCGTTAGCAACTGCTTTAGCCAAAAGGGTCTTACCACAGCCGGGAGGACCCCATAAAAGGACACCGGCAGGTGCACTGATACCAACTTTCTCGTAGAGTTCTGGCCTTTTAATAGGCTGGACTATAGCCATGTTCAATTCAATACGAATTTTATCCAAAGCGCCGACACTAGACCATGTAACATCAGGCACTGTAGCGAAGCCTTCTCTTTTAGCAGTGGGTTGAATTGTAGGCAGGGCTTTCAAAAAATCCTCGTATTTTATGGATAAGTCTTGCAATTGATCCGGAGTAAGAGCGTTTGGAAAGGTTTCGATGAATTTTTGAATTGTAGAAAGCGGGAGAGGATCGATAATATTGGCTGTGTTCTTCAGCTGTGTTTCTACGTCAATATCGATGTCCATATCAGCGTCGCTCGGTACTGCATAGTCTTGAAATATCCTTTTAATGGCAGATGTCCCTGCAGCAGTTGTCAAAGCCTTCAGATCAGCACCAACAAAACCGGGTGTGAGCTTTGCTAACTTGGTAAAGTCAATTTCACCATCGATCTTGAGGTTGGACGCCATTTTCTTCAGAATAAAATACCTTGACGTTTCATTGGGTACGTTAAGACAGATTTCCCTATCGAACCTTCCGGCTCTTCTAAGAGCGGCATCTAAAGAGTCAGGCCTGTTAGTTGCACCTATAACGATTACCGGCTTGCCGTCCGTTTTTTCAAAGGATAACTCATCCATTGACGTTAATAGTTGGGCGACGATCCTTCTTTCCATCTCCCTTTGAGCTCCTCCATCTCTTTTGGGGGTAATCGCGTCAATTTCGTCAAAGAACACTAAGCATGGTGCCAAGGACTTGGCTTCATCGAAAAGTTCTCTGATCTTTTTCTCACTTTCCCCTGACATACCACTTACCACTGACGGCGCAGATATCGAAATGAATGGCACTTGCAACTCACCAGCCAACGCATTGGCTATTGATGTTTTACCACATCCGGGCGGGCCATGTAAAAGTACGCCTCTTGGTGGCTCGACACCTGTCGCTAAAAATATTTCTGGGTGCAGTATTGGCAATCCTATAAGCTCCATTAGTTGTGCTATCACATCATCCATTCCGCCCAGAGATGATAAATTTGAAGTCGGTGGTGACCTGTCGTCTTTCTTTTGTCTTTTTGCCCTGTCTTTGGGGTCATCTTTAGCCCTTTTCTTCAACTGTTTCTTTCCCTCAGCTGTTTCGTCCTTTTCCACTTTTTGGACTTGCCATTGAGCTGTTATATCCTTATTCAGCCCATTAGAATCAACTGAAACCATTAAGTTTTTTTCTGAAAGATTGTTTTCGTTGTAAACAGGTTCTGGATTGACCATTGAACCCATTTCCTCTAGCTCATCCTCGATGACTTGTGATAATGCCTTTTGAATTGTTTTTTCAAGTAAGACCTTTTTAACTCTCTGCAAAGATAAGTCTTTGCTTTGGCAGAAAGCAACAACTTCGGTAAGGTGAAGATCTTTTGCCAAATGTATATCAGCAAGTTCAGAGTCTAGCTCCTCTAAGCTGCTATCATCAGAGTCGATTTCGCCTTTCTCAAGTAGTTCTCTTTTCTTAGCGGTAGCTCTTTGTTTTTCTAAGGATTTTTCATCTAGCATACGATAGATTAGGTCGCTTATCTTTGTTTCCAACGACTGGTTCAAGCCAGTCTTCCTGGCTCTGGGTTTGACCATCTTGTGCCTTTCACGTTCCCGGATCTGAAGTTCTATGTTGATAGCTTACTCATTTGCATATGAGAATTTGCTCGACGATGCGATGAGCTTCGACTGATTTTTATCATTTTCTTCTCCACCCATCATCCAAAATATTGTGTTTCTTTTCAAAGAACCATTTCACCGTCACGTGAATTATTAATTTTATCAATCGATTTGCAGAATAGTTGATCTCCTCCGAGATATCATAAAAATAAGGTTTCGAAACAGCCCAACTAGGCAGCGCTGAGAAATAAAAAACGGCATATATGCTGCTTGAAATCTAGCAATTTCGCTACGTCATAATTCTTTCTTCCAACAGCTTCTTCTGAATGTTGGTGAACAACTTTTCAATATCAAATATACTTCTAGAAAACAGGATATCATTAGATAGAGAATGGTTCTAATTGAATCGAAAAGGGCAGCAATCACATCCAGTAAAATTTTCATCAATGCATCTCACAACTTTTATATCAGTCAAGAGCAGGTCCAGACACTTGGGGATAAAGAGTTTCTGTCTGCATCCTATAGAAGATTTTTTCGAATGAAACAGTTCGTTTCCAAGAGGCAGATGGTGAAGGACTCGTATGCAACGTACCTTCGATATAAATTCAAGATTGAAGATTATGAGCTTAAGAGAAAAAAAGTTCTACCAGATTGTCACAGTAGCGCAACGGATTTTCGAACAGCAGTTCGGAACTCACTGCAGTTTATGATAAGAGCTTTTTCTTTTGGCGACGAGTACACAGCAGAGATGGTGACCGACTCCTACAAATGCAAGAAAATTTTGAAAAACCTGTTAACTGTCGATTATCATCGGAATAGGTTGATAAACAGGTCAAGCAAAATGTACGCATATTATAGGAGGGATTTCAAATTTCTCTCCGACGATCGAAATTACGGGCTAAGACAGTACGAAGAAAACCTTATGCGATTAAATGAATCTTTAGGAACCAGGTTATAGCTAAGTTGATAGAGTGTGCTCTGATTGTATATTCGGTATCTTAATTTTTGATATAAACGATTGTATGAAGGTTTGTTAATGCTTGGATCGTTGTGCCATATATTGTATCGACACTGTTACTAAATGACGTTGAGTGGCTGCTACTTTGTATGTAGTGGTCTCAGATGCGAACTTAAGGAAAGCCCTTCACCAGTGAGGCTTGTGAATTATTCGATGTATCAACATCCACATTTTTTCCAACTCGATACAAAGGTGTGACAGATGTATAGTGTGTTATTTCTCTTTTCGATATTATTTTCTTTCCCGAGTTCTTGAGGAAAGATTCGATCAAAAACAGAACCTTGTCTAGCTTTGCAGTTGAAAATGAAGGACTAAATGCTAATCCAACCAAATTTCCATGATGCGTATATTCCACGTTGTAGAAATTCAAAGGCAGCATCAACGCTGCAGAAAATTCAGTTTCTGATATAGCATTACTCATAATGATCTCTATTTCTCTGCCGAATCGAGAAACAACGTCGTTTGCAGCTTTCTCGGGCCCGGTATCGTTCCCTTTTATTGTTACATGGATTTCCTTTGATGGCAATGATTGTGGAAATGAAATGTAGCAGGAATTGACTTTTTCAATTTCGCTAATGAACGAAAGATTGGAATTCGAGTGTATCAAATAAAGATATTGCGTTGGTGACATCTTCACATAGACAGTTTTCTGCACTTGGCTGTACTGTTCAGATAAATTGAGTAGCTGCTCTTTCGCTGCTGCAATATTCGCGCTATTTTTTGATGGGCATCTAATAATGACATTGTCATATCTTGTGATTGTCCAGTCCTCTTGAGGTAGCTGAAAGCTATTAGAGAACTGTATGAACACGTTATTTTTCCGCATAATCGTTTGAATAACAGACCCGCCTGCACCGATAACAGGACGATGGTATGCCTCTGGTATGAAAAAGGATCTTTCACATGGAAGTTCCTGGAGCAATAATAAGAAACTGTCTCTGGTTCGTTGCACATCTTCTCCCTGCAAAATAACAAGCATATTTCCACTTGGATCATTTTCCAATGAAATCGCACATTTTCTCTGTTCCATTATTTTCATCAATTTACCATTCTTCTTCCCGGAGATGAAGTCTTTATAGATTGTGTCCAACTCTATTGTGAACCTGACATTGTGAATAACTGACGTAAACTCAGCCAGTGTATCAAGGCAAGTTTGTTTTATAGATTCATGAGAGCCAACAAAGGTGATATGATTTTTGAATTGATCTGTTGAAAGAATGACATTATTTTTAGATGTAATATGTTTGAGTTTTGAAATTTTGCTGAGCGCTTCTGATGTTTTGTTTGAATCATTTAGCCAAAACCTAACTTCAGAGATACCAGCTAAGACGTTTCGTACGAACCTTTTTTTTACAACATCCAGTAGTGCGGCAGAGCTGCTTTGCAATTGAACGCTTCCGGTCGTTAGGTTCACGTACGATGGGTATTTCTGCATTAAGTCCATTAGTGCTTCCGAGGGGAAAACAGTTCTTAAATAAGCCATTTTTAAAGGAGAAACATTTGGTATAGCGGTTGCGTGTAACGAATTGTCGATTATATGGTTTAGTTTACTTTCTAGGTATTGCTTTGCAAGAAGGAGAGAGCATTTTTCATCGCTTTGAAGATACAATTTGTGTGAGTACCCATGACCCATAAACCCTAGCCTGGATTCAACAACATCTGTATGGAAGCTCCTCGATAGGTGGCTCCAGTTACTCCTATTTTGACCTGCTAATAGGGGTAGCATTGACACAGCCTTCAGATCAATCGCTTCGGTGTGTCGTTGCCGTCTTAGACCAAGAGTGCATTTCAATTCAATCTCCATAATTGCTAGTTTACTTTTTAGTCCAAATATGGTTAAAATCATACCGTTATTCATTCTCGAGCCTTTACGATCAACACTTTCTAGCGCAATTATGCCCGCCTTGAAGTTTCGTTCATTCCAGTCCTCAATTAGGAACTCCACCAAAGTGGTTAATTCACTTTGCTCGAAGCTAAACGGAAAATCTACTTGACAAAATGCTAGAGGATCCCAAGTCGTGACTTTCTCCAAGTCTTTAGTCTGTAACACACAAGAGATTGAAATGGAGTTGGAGGAGGTTTGATCTGTCTCAATTATCTCAAACTCCGGAGGAACGTGATACAAACACTGTTTCCCTTGAAGTGTTAACCATTTCGAGACGGAATTGAATAGACACGTTTTTGGATCTGGTCTCAAAAACGCAAACGCAGTGAATGGCACGAAGTTATCGAGAGGTTCCATGTTTGAGGGAAATATTCGGGAGCTTGCAGGTGAACTTGTGTTATATACTGCCCGTGATGTCCCAATTCTCTTTTATTTGGTACCTGAGAACTGCTAAAACCTAAAATAACAGATCGAAGTAACAAGCACAATTTGATGAGGTACAACGATTTTTGACAACCTGCTATCCGCTAAGAGTATTTTGCAGTTACGTTGATCAATGACTGAGAAACAGATATGCAAGATTGCTTGCTCTTACAATCAACCTTCTTCATTATCACTGTAAACCCATTTACGTCTACAAAATAATAGTGTGCAAAAGCGTAAATAGAGATGATGAACTACGGATCGTGAAAAGAATTAAAAAAAAAAAAATAAAAAAAATAAAAAAAATTAAAAAAACAAACAAACAAAAAGGTGAAAAGAGAATAAACAAATACCAAAAAAAAAGGTTTCGAGTTTCACTTAAGAGATTCGTGTAGAAGATGAAAGGTAAACAAAAAAACGCTTAGTAGAGAATTAAGTTTTTTGTCCGAAGAGTAAACAAAAAAAATGTGATCTATACTATAGCTAGTGAGGCTAGACAAGACGAGAACAGGCAAGTTGATTAAACGCTCGCGCGAGGGAAACCCTGGACATTGTTCCGATGATTAGGCAGTTAGACAACAGGCCCCTACAGATGTCTACAGCACGTTTCCTGAAACCGAAGGGTTATGTTTAAGTTTTCAATTCTTTGGGACTTGACATTTTCAGCGTATGTATATACGTTACATAGTTTCGGCTAAAACTGATGAAAAAACGTTTGCGAAAGACTTATGGCACCATCTTACGGAGAAACACACCCACCGCCTAAGAATTCTCTGAATTTTAAGGGGAATGTTTGAGCAGGCGTTTAATTTTTTGACAGTCGGTTAATCACAGTTCGCTAAATATGGAAACCGGGATCAGTGTCCAGAAGAAAAGAAGGTTTGTATTACGGTAGGGCAACGTTTTGTACGAAGAGCAAGCTGTTTGGCGAAGTGACTTATTTAGGATTAAGGCTGAAATTAGTAGTACAACACACGAGGGTCCAGCAAGGTATACAGTCGAATGGTCTATTTTAATCACAGTGCGCTGGCAGCTTGAATTGATTTTCTCTTTGGTGGTGTTCCTACTTGTAGAACACGTTTCGATTCGTCCAGCGGTAAACAGCTATCATGGTGGAACCTCATTTACTTATCTAAACAAGTACTCTTGCTAGCTTTGACCATGTATCGCTGCTGATCATTTCGTGTTCAGGCAAATAGAGTATGATATACTAGGTTTTGGATGACGTAAATAGTCACCGATTTGTACGCAACTCTAAGAAGTGTATTTACAACGTCGTCAAACCGTCAAGCAAGTGTACTTGTATACATAGATAGATAGATGCGGAACATCTTAAGATTATGTAGTTCTTAGTATCTTGTACCTAGTTTCATCGGGGATCCCCAAAAAGTACCCACGGAATCATCTTACTTTAAAACGGGCTGTCCCATTATTTTTTTTTTGGTGAGATTCGAATAATCAAGGAAATACAAGCCAGGAATTAAAGTTAAGAAAAAAAATTAAACAAAGTATTGCACAACGTATACACATATAACATAATCAGTAAATTTCGTGTATATCATTAAACAGTCAGTGGCCCACTGGTTTTACAGATCGATACCCGCACTCATAACTTCATCCTGAGAGATCTCAGCCATCTCCGATCTGTAAGTTCTTGAGCAACAAGCTTCGTGTTTTACCTTTTGTTTTTTCCTTTCAACTAAAGATTACCTGGGAACGACAGTAAAACAATCATATTGTCTTACTTCACTTCGTCTCATTCCAATTCTTTCACTACCTGGAATTTGTGCTATAGTTCAATTGCATTATTTTTATTGAACTTCATCGAGACTATAGGCGTTGCATAAACGTAGACTGCAACTCGTACCTTTGAAGCTATCCTAATATCGATCTGATCCATATTTTGCCTTACAGCTCCTTCTTCGGCTTACTGTGTTTAACGAAAACATTAGCTGGAATAAAGAAAACAATCAATAATACTGCTTTGTTCTTTGGTAGTGCTGAGACAACTTAGAACCTCAATTTTGTTTCGTTTGCCTTTTATCACATACCTCAAGATACTAGTTGTTCAGGCGTTGATATCCAATAAATAGAGTGACCGAATCTGAAATTTCTAAAGTCATCAAAAGCATTGGTAACCTTAGCTGACTTCTACAAACGAATTTATACATTACCTTACCTCAGCGATGAAAGGTCTTCGGTGGTCAACAAGAAACAAGAAAAGCGAGGAAAAGCCTAAGGGTTCTGGGAACTCGACTGGTTCTTCGTCTTCGCTTGCAACACATAGAGGATCAGCCGCTCATACTCATTCTGGACTGTCAATTACGAGACCGGGTTCACTGCCAAAATCAACCTCAAATTTTTACCTTTCGGATTCCCAATCTAGATCTCAGCGATCCTTGTCATCTTCCAGCAGTAGACATGATTTGAAAACTGTGACGGATGAAGAATCTATCGAGTCTATTTCAGGCCATTCTGGCACACTGACGCCAGTTATAAGCTCCAGTAAAGACTCTGTGACAAATGGCAGCTCAATTGGTAGTGCCCATTTGAACGGCGATACTAGCGACCACAATAAAAGTAACACACCAGGTAACCGTGGTGAACATAGCACGTCTAAAGTTCAGTCTGATGCTAGCACCAATTCCCACCTTCCAACTCTGCAGTTGAATACGGATAATTTCGACTCTATGGTTTTCAAAACGGGGTGGATGAACAAGTCGCATGGAACAGTCCATTCCTCGTCCACTCCATCATCAGCTTCTTCTATCACATCTTCTAGGAACCATCGTGAGAGTAGAATATACAACGCGGAGCTTTCCTCTGCTAGTTCAAGCAGAAATTCTTCTAGCTACACTCAGGAATACCGTTTGTATAAAGCGCAACTTCGAGGATGTGTGTTAAACCTCTACAAATCAGGAATCAATAATGCCAAATTTTTCGATCCCACTTTAGACCCACCTGATGCAAAACATGATCATGACGATGATCATCTATTACCATCAACTCCGATCATGGCAGACATACCAGCTGTCATCTCCAAGGATCATATACGTTCTTCTAGGGCAACGAGTTCAAATTCAGGCTCAGGCTTTAAGCCAGCATCGGCACCCACGAGTACAGGTAATGAAAGGAGCGTAATGAAAAGCATAACTGAAATAAAGTACTTGAGTGAACTCTACCCTCATCCAGAATTGAAATTTGATAAACACGATCAGATCGTTTATGGAACGGTAGAAAGCATTTGTCATGCCCTTTTGTTTTCATTGACGTTGGAAACAAAAAAGATCCTTGATCTTATACTGATGCTACCTCTGATAGAAGACTTTTCCCTGTTTTTTCAGTGTTTCTGTCTTTACGGAATGAACTTCAGTAAAAATAGCGAGAAGCTTACCAATGACTCGAAGCAGTTCCACAAAATATCTCCAGCCACGGATGAGCTCATGACACAGAGATTAGCGCTGGTTGTCAAAACCGTGCTAGATGTTTTCCCAGGTTTTTTACTGGACGATATAACATTCAATTTAATCATCCAACTATTAGATATAATATCATTACATGATGATGAAATATCAAATACGCTCAAATTAACGATAGCAGAATCACACAATAAGCTCAATGAGCTAGTTTCCTTCTCCAAAAATCCAATCGATCAAAAAGCTATCTCGCGGTTCGTTGATGTTAAACAATTTTTGAAGCTGGACAATACATATTTAGCTGATCAGATACACGCTATCAACTTGAAGTACAATAGAGTATGGTCACCTCAAACAGATTATTCTCTATTATACGATTCTGTCTTCAACAAGAAATTCATGGACCTAAATCCGCTTGTTTTTAACAACAAGTCGAACGTTCACTATGTTAGCAGATTACTGGTGGAGCATTTGTTCAAAAAAATAGATGGTAACTTTTTGCACCCCAAAGAGAGAGCTCTTG
Organism: Kluyveromyces dobzhanskii; assembly: GCA_003705805.3. Classification (NCBI taxonomy): domain Eukaryota; kingdom Fungi; phylum Ascomycota; class Saccharomycetes; order Saccharomycetales; family Saccharomycetaceae; genus Kluyveromyces; species Kluyveromyces dobzhanskii. The sequence continues at coordinate 153,282 of PPJP03000015.1, read as the reverse complement.
TTTTGACCAAGTGGGTGCAACTCGGATGCACATTTGAGAAGTTTGGAGATATGGTTTCTTGGCTTGCAATTGCTACTATAATCTGTTCACAACCAATCCTAAGATTATCCGTAACATGGCAATATATTTCAGATCAGACTTTGAAAATAATTTTTAAGGACTGGGTCCCAACTATTGTTCAGCTTGATAGAAGACAACTATCGTTTCGGACTACAAACAGTGTCTTCATTCTAGCACCTCCCAATCTAAATGAAAAATCTATCAGAGAAAACGTGATTCCTTACTTTGGTGATCTCACCATTCACACCAACGATTTGACTGACGATACAATGTTCAGATACCTGGAAAAAAAGATATATAGAACCAAAAATGCGTTCCAAAAGTGGCAACAACGGCTTCCTCCCGTTCAAACGCATAGCAGTTCTTCCAATAGTCCACAAAACTTGGACATTCCTTTTTATCATTATCTCAACTATCACGTATCTCAGCCGCGTTTAAACATTGAAAGCCTGATGAAAATGAGTGTTAAACTTGAACCGCCAAACCTTGATAACCTTGATGCATCCACAAACTTGTCCAAAAGAAGCTCGCTTTTGAGTGGTAGCTATTTGCCCATCCTATTCAATCAATTGTTTCCGGCTTACTCACTATTTTCCCAGTCGGCTCTACTAGGTGCAGCTGGAGCTCAGCACAATAAGCACTCTGTCTCTGAAACAAAAACGATGACTAGGTCGGGAAAAGCTCTTTCTGTGAGTGGACCACTTGGCATAAAATCAGATGACAAGTCTTTCATCACTGGCGTTGATCGGATCGACGAGCCGGTAGTTAGAGAACTTTCTACCAAGCAGTCGAACAAGCAAATGCTTTTGAAGTCTATTCGTGATGTATTTAGTATCAACGTGGATTTATTCCATGTTTTGGATGATTTGACGTTCAAATCGGTTGACGACTGGGACAGAAAATCCAGGCCAACAAGTGTAGTGATTGAGACCCCAAAGAGGTTCTCTGTTCAATCCTCTCGTGACTCGCAAGACATCATGAATAGGTTAAGTGATGGAGTGGAGAATATGGATTTTTTTAAGAATATTTCTAAAACCACTGATAATTGGGATGAATCTGTAATAAATGTTGTTTTGAAGTCTGCCTCCCAAGAAAAGCTATTTGATGTGTTGGTTTTGACGTCATCTGTTTTCTCAAAATTAGTGAGTATCAACGATATCTCCCCATTTTTCAAAAACCACCAGGACAAATTCAATAGAGGAAGTGGGGCAGGGCTCTTGGATTATGCAGTTGTCAAGTTGTGTATGGACAACGACTTGTATACGAGAACTTTCTTCAGTACTTACAAAAGCTTTACCACGACCGCTTCTTTGTTAGAGAACTTGGCAAAACGTTTTATAGGTGCAAAGTCTTGCGCGGTATCGATTGAACGACTTGTCAAGCAAGGAGATAGTAGGAAGAAAGCAAGCTCATCACTTGGAGTATCAAACAACAAATTCCCTTGTTGGGACTCTTTAGCGTCAGAGTTTGACCAGATGCACTATGTGCATACTGCAAAGATACAAATCGGGACTGCAGAAGCACTCTTTTATCTAACCAACGAACATTATGCAGATTTCAATGATGACCTTCACAATAACAAATTGCTTCTAGACATAATTAAAATCATGGATCAGGAAATTATAGAGGAATGGGAAATAAGAATCCGAACGCTGGCTGAGATGGAAAAATCTTTGAGCACTGACCTAAAATCTTATCACGAAAAGCTGAAAGAAATTCTTCAAAAAGTTAAATCCTCGTACCAAAGACAGCTTTACCGACCAGTTGGTGTTAGTAGGCATAACCGCAATACCATGAAAATTCTAAACTCTTTTAGCATCATAACAATGGAACATTTCAGTAAACTCATGTTAGAAAACTCAACGGACGATCCCATGATATCTTCTTTCCACAGATTAAAGCCGGATTCCTACAGCGACGTTTTGAGTTGGATGTACCAGCTGGATAATTTAGTATTCGCACATTTGAAACTTGCTACTGTCAAAGAATGGATGGTCGTTTCACAGTTGCTCGAGGGATTTTCATACGAATCTTTGTCGTCTCTATTCAGATATCCTCAATTGGACCATAGTTATTCACAAATTGCTTCCGGAAATGCACAGACAGATGATCTAGAGATCATGGATGTTTTTAAATGGTTGGTTTCTCTGGTAAATGCAAATGAAGAGCTTTTGTTCAAGAAGCTCCCATACTCTGTTCAATTGATTGTAAATCTGCATATCTCATTGACCAACTTTTTTATTGTTCAGATCGCTCAACCTGAAAAATCGTATGATTCACGGCTAGAAACTTGCTCTGTTCTTTTACAGATGCTTGGCTTTTCTCGTTACAAAAACTCCTCTATTGATCTTTTCCAGGGAAATGTGGATTTAGATTCAACTATTTCTCCTCATTTACCTTCATTTATTGAATCGGCTTTGGTCAATGCGATCCTATCACCAGAATCTCGGAAATTCGAACTTTCATGGAAAATGGCAAGCGAGAGGCTTGATGACAGAACCAACTTGAAAAATATCAGTAACGTTTTAGACTGTGTTGATGTTAGCATAAAAAAATTTATCGAATATGATGGCATCTCTTCTCAACGCAAGAATTTCTGTCCTTGTCCAGGTTGGTTTGTGGGGAGGCTTTTAGAGATATCACAGCTGGTACCAAATATGAGTATCGAGAATTCAAAGCTCATTAACTTCGACAAACGTAGGTTCGCATTCAATCTAGTATTGAATTATCAGCAAATACTCCAAGCAAATGACGCAAACTCAACCGTCGAGAGTCCGATCTTCGGATCGATACTAAATCACTGTGAAATTGATCCAGATCTCAGTTTCAGAGTTCGTGCAAAGGGCGTTGCCACAAACGAAAGTAAGAATATGAAATACCAAGTTCGTGGTATTTTCAATGAAGTACTGATTGCCGAAATGTATAAGATAAAGAGAGAAAACAAAAAGAGAGAGCATTTACTTTCTCAGGAAAAAGAGCAGATTCGTTCGCAATACCTTCAGCAGGACTTAAAACAGAAATCTATCGACATGCAGAACTCTGTATTGGCGCAAGTACAGCAGCAGTCTTTGAACCTTTCCTCGAATTCGCGTACTAAGAGGTCATCCATCGTCAACAACGCAAGAAGTTCTGTTATATACCCCGCTACCAATGGTGGTCATGTTGGGAGAAAGATCGGGGGTTTCTTTAAGAGACCTTTCTCAATCAGCGGCTTCACATCGTCCGCTTCATCCAACGGTATCAATTCAATGTTAGTGAACTCAATTCAGCAGAACGGTTCTGTCGCACCCATAGATCTACCAAAGATAGTAGATGAAGAACTTCAAGATCAAAAACCGGTAATTTCAATCAAAACATTTGATATCAAAAAGTGCATCAATGTTAATAACTTTTCTAATGATCCCTCAATGATGTTTTGTTTTAAGATTTTAATGGAAAATGGACAAGAACATTTGGTGCAAACAATAGATTCTCACGACTTGGATAAATGGCTGAAAAACCTATCTCTTTCTAAACGTTATTCCTTCCATTCAAGGAAGTATAGAGGGAAGACTTCCAACAAGGTGTTCGGTGTTCCTATTGAAGATATTTGTGAAAGAGAGGGTACGTTGACCCCGACTATTGTTCACAAACTGTTAGAAGAAATCGAACTGCGAGGATTGGACGAAGTTGGATTATATCGTGTACCAGGATCCGTTGGTAGTATCAACCTACTGAAGAATGCCTTTGATGACGAAGGTGCAGTGAATAACGTCTTCACCTTGGAGGACGACAGATGGTTTGAAATAAATACAATTGCAGGCTGCTTCAAGCTGTACTTGAGGGAACTGCCTGAGTCACTGTTTACAAACGAAAAGTTGCCAGAGTTCATAAAACTGGTTGAACTGCATCAAACCGAACAACTCATGGAAGAAGATTTTGAGGACCTCATGAGACAAAAACTTAGAACGCTACCGATTTATAACTACCATATGATCAAGAGAATCTTCCAACATTTGCACAAGGTTCATAACCATATGGATACCAATCGTATGGATGCTAACAACCTAGCCATTGTCTTTTCAATGAGTTTTATCAATCAAGATGATCTTGCAAACAGTATGGGACCTAGTTTAGGCTTATTGCAGAGCCTGTTACAAAAGTTCATTAAATTTCCAGAAACCTACTTCGTTTATGAATAGACAACAGATAACTTGTTTATAGTGATGACTTTGTAACTTAATAATAACCTTTGCTTATTTACACGATATATTTAACATACGCTTGAGATGTTTCTAGGAAACGTCTTCGAGCACTACTTTTTGCGAACAATTTTGATTCTTTGGTTTTCCTTTTCTTTCTTCGCCAAATCTTTCATTTTATCGTCATTTTCTTTCATTGTAGCCCTCTTTTCAGCTTGATCTCTTGCCTTCTGTATATTTTCTCTAAAACTTTCGAAAACACCTTTCTGAGGACCCTGATTTGCTGGTGTAGGATGATGAACAACTTCGGCTATGTTAAGGAACTTTCTAGCACTCTCGCTTCTTAAAAGAAGAGTTTGAATCATGGAACAAACACCATTTACTGCCAAGTATAAAACAACACCAGCAGATAAATTCATTGTGACAGGAATGGTTAGAATAGGTAAAAATGTGAAAACTTTTTTCATTTGGGGCGAGAACTGTTGTGCACCTGATTCACCACCCTTTCTGGCCAATGCAACGAACATAGCTGCAGTTAAACATTGCAACCCAAGGTAGGGATCAGCCAAGGTCAAATTTTGAAACCAAGCAATACCCTGTGTAGCTAATCCATCGACAGGGTATATACACATTTCCCTAATTGAGGTGAAAAACGAAATTGCTATAGGAATTTGCACCACAGGGACTAGTAAATAACGGTTTTTGATACCATTTTCACTCAGAAGCTTCTTTCTCTTCATTGCTATTTGTTGAGCTTTCGTAGTATCTGAACAACTCATCAAGTCAGCATTTACCTTGTCCATCTCCGGTTTAATTCTTGAAGTTCTTCCTAACGTGTCACTATACTTAACGTATAATGGGAACAATAAAACTCTGGCCAATACAGTTGTGACACATATCGTGGCCCACCACGGTAGGCCTGCGTAAACGTGAACCTGCTCCATGACATTTTGAATAAGGTCTGGAGGCCATAGCCAAGACTTAGCCATACCGATGCTGCTCAAATATCCTATTTGGTTAGACGCATCGCCAACAGCCTGTCCTAATTGAGAAACAGCTTCTATGGTGCTTTCATCGAAGGATGGTAACTGTGTCTGGATCTCAGAGAGTTTAGAAGTAACATCGGCAGCTGCATCAGCAACTGAGGATGAGTCGGACGACTTGAAGCGAATGCCTACGAAACCAGCTCCAGCAGATTGCTGAAATCTGATCAACTGAGGTTGAAAAGTAGCCCTCGAAGGTACTTTCCCAGCGCGTAGAATAGCAGACCTGAACATTATGAGTAAAAACGATGAATGGAAAAGCCCAAGATTTTTGAAACGCAATTCAATGAAACAATCTTGATTTTTAGCGGACCAATTCCTATGCCACCTGAGTTATCAAACCAGAGCTATCTAGGAAGTGCTAAAGTGTATCCCCTCAAAAGCTTCCGAAACCTCTGCAAGCCTTTGTTCTACTGTGTGAAATTGCATACTATCACAACTACTTATTCATGCAATAATTTTTATTTTTCATTTTTCCTAGCTGAAAAAACCATTTTTCAAGATTATTGTTTCAAGCTCCTTATGAAAATCAAATCGTATTTCAGTTGATTTAAAAGATATTTCAGGTAACATCCTCTGGCAATGCAGTTGGGCTTTCGCTAAGTAGCGATGGACAGGGACACTATATTTTATTGCGGGAAAATTCGGTGTTGCTATGAGCACTTGTGGTGTCATTGAAGTGTTAGTAAAGGAGAGTAAATTGGGCATGTTCACATACGCGTAGGCATACAGTTACAAGAGTTTAATTTGGAGAAACAAAATAGCAGTGGAGTGGAAAGTATAATAGGGTTGCGGATAAGTATGATACGATTGGTTGTGCCAGACTTTACAACTTTGGCAAAGAACTGCCAACGCGGTGACTTTTCAAACGTCCTGAATGCGATGCGAAGTATACCGAACGATCGAATCAATAAGCCATTTTTGCAGTTCTACCTAGGTCAATCTACGAAATGTGCCCATTGGCCTTCTGTGTCGTTTATATGGAACCGTTTTGTAGTACGAAGAGACCTTCTTATCGTGAAGCCCAGCGTCTTAGCCGACATCGCCAAACTCTCGATGCATTACGAAAAATATGGCTTTACGGAATCGTTACTCAAACATTATAATCGCTACTACGCTTTCCGTAAGGGAATTCGTTGGGATGGATACAAGTACATGCTACTCAACGCACATATCGAAATGTATGCTAAGAAGCCGAACGAAGAGGTAAACTTCAAAAAAAAATGGCACGCATTCATAATTGAAATCGACAACGCCTTGATTCGGTTTCCCATCTCAGCGTTCGATTTCCCAAACTTGACTACATCATTGAACGGAATCCATCTCAAGCGAATTAGAAAATGGTTACTGGTGGACTGTAAAGAAGGATCCTTGAATCAAAATTCGATGCCTATGTTCTTAAATATGGTCTTGCTGCAACCACACGTGACTCCGACTGAAAAAATCGAGGTGTTCAGAGAATTCATAGCCAAATGTTCTGTCAACCCGACCCTGCATTTGCAAGAATCCCTACAAATTTTGGCGCATGAATGTAGCAACGACGCTATGCAAGACCTCTTACGTGATTTACAACCTTACCGAATGAAACTCAACGCAAAGACAACGCGCACAATCGCAATCCATAAAGCTCGATCCGTAGAAACCAGCTGACACAAACTTAACTCAATGTTGGCCCCCATTTTGCTCATCGCTTATGCACCCTGTTTATAGTATTCCCGTGCATTGACCCTGGACAAATAATCTTTGTATCATTAGAGAGTTATATCTGCTGTAAGTAAATCAGCGCGCAAACTGAATAAGTTACTCACTTACCCGCACTTTCTCTGTTTTCTGAATCCTATGATCTATCTATCTAAATCACGTTTCTATTCTAACCGCTTTCACGCCTTTCGCCGTAGCGCACGCGTATAGATCTCTTATCCGCTAACTAACTTCGATTTGGCTATAATCCAATGGAATTTAAATAAAAAAAAGAGAAGCCATGATTAGGTTGCATAAAAGACTATGTAAAGTTCGGCAATAAAGTAAGAGAAAACCTTTACTGAGCGAGCACTGAGTGGTTAAGTGAGGTAAGGGCCAGCTGTTGTTTAGAATAGGCTGCAATTGTTCGAATTTCATATCAATAAGAGTTGCTTAAACTATAATTAGGTCAATCATGAGTGGGAACCATACGCCAATTAATTTTTTTAAAGGACATCCATCATACCGTTTGCTACCTCGCGAAGCGATTGTTGAGGCTGCAAGTCAGCTGCTAACCCCTGAAGTTAGAGATTATGATGATGTGGATGAGGACAGACATCCCCTTACTTATGGTCCAGATGAGGGTTCGAAATGGGTCCGTACAGCCGTGGCTAAATTCACCAATGATTGTTTTAGGTTACCAGCCGAAGACATCAGGACCAAGCCGGAACATATCAATTTGACTGCGGGAGCTTCATATGGTGTTATGAATATCTTGGAACAGACAACTCTACCACATACAGGTTATACGAAGCAGGCATTCATTGTATCACCGACATATTTCCTTATCAACGAAACGTTCATTGACGCTGGATTTGGAGGCAAAATGACTGCCATTGAGGAAGTGGGGCATGGGAAAATAGACATGGAAAACCTTGAACGAAAGTTACAGCATTTCGATTCCTTACCTGACGACGACATTGATCATAGCGCAGATTTGAAATTGATCACCGCGCCCAATGCCACTAAAAAGATTTACCGTTATGTCATATACTTAATCCCAACTTATTCTAACCCTGGAGGTCAGACGTATTCTATGCAAACTCGAGTCAAACTAGTCGAACTTGCTAGGAAGCATGATATGTTGATTATATCTGATGATGTGTACGATTTGTTGAAATACGACGACTCTCCTGATGAGCTGCCACAACCATTACCAAGAATGACTCATGTTGATAGAATGTCGTACTCCGGTGGTGCTTCTGGTTATGGCAATACTGTCTCCAATGCTACTTTTTCAAAACTGATTGCTCCAGGTTTAAGATTTGGTTACCAAGAAAGCGTGAACGATAATTTGGCCTATCAGTTATCCCAAGGTGGTGCCAATGTCTCTGGGGGAACTCCATCACAATTGAATTCCATGATTGTTGGTACCTTACTACAAAATGGAAGGGCAACGGAGATAATCTGCGATTTGAGGAAAGAATATAAAGTAAGAGCAACATGTATTTACGAGTCAATCAAGAAGTACTTGCCCAGAGATACCATATATGAACAACAGCTTGGCGGATACTTTTCATGGTGTACACTACCAGACGGATATAATTCCAAAGAAATCGGTAAGGAGTTAAAAGAAAAGTTCAACGTGACCCTAGCGAATGGAAGCTCTTTTGAAGTTATCGGAGACGAAAGGAATTGGGGTGACAAATCTGTCAGGTTGTCGAGTAGTTTTATTGAGGCTGCCGATATTGAAACTGGTATCAAACTTTGGGGAACAGTTTGCGAGGATTATGCTAAAAGACATAACCTTGAATTCCGTTGAGAGGAATTTTTCTACTAACTAGCAACAATTTCGTTGGCTTCCCGATTATAGACGTTGACTTCTAATTGGAAGATCATTTTAATGATTTAGTTATACTCATATCAAAAACGTATATAGAAGTACTTCAAAGTATAAGGCAAAACCTATGTGTAATATACCAAGATATATAGAGGTACCCATGCAACTTACAAGTGATCCAAATCGTAGATCAGAAACCTGATTAGACGGCTCCTTTGCATCAAGAATTCCGTTGATTTTTTTTTTCAGGTATGCCTTTGGTTTCAATCGCATATCTGCGACACCTATTACTATGTAAATACCAGATCGATTGTGTCTTTGCGATGCATCATGTTTTCAAATTACCTCGAATTACACGATAGGCTAAAGTCTAAAAACAGATGATGGATAAATATACGGTTTTGCAAAAAGGTGATCCCTGCCTAGCTGGGAACTTAAAACACATGTCATCGCAACCATGAAATAGTTAAGGCCCGTTGAATCATTCAGATCGGTCGTGGCAGGAGATCCTGAACGCATGTTCAAGAAGCCGCCGACTACTACAAAACGTCCTTCAGTCACAGTAAGGATTTCCACAGCATGAATTCCCCAACCTGCAGGTCATATGAGTGTTGTGTTTGTAAGAGTCAATTGGTGTTTGAGTGAACTACAATAGCCTAAGCCGCCTTCGATCTTTTAACCACGCAATGTTACCTATATAATGATTTTTGAACCATATAAAATAGTTTTGCGACATTAACTTACAACATAAAAAGATCTCTCAGCAACAAATGCATAATGAACTGTACCAAAGAGATAAAACGCCTCAGATGTCCGAATGCCATGAGAGGTTTCTGAACTTTTCTCAGTTGTTATCTGAACTTGTGGATGAGAGAGGTAGGAAACTTAATGATACAACCGTCGCTTTTCTATATCAATTATTTCCCAATGATCTATTTGTAAAGGCATTTTCTCTTCTAGAAACTAATCTCATGTTCCTATACGTATGGGATTCTAACGATACTATCGCTAAGACCAGTGGAAAAAAGCATGCTGGGGATGGGGTAGATAATAGTTGCGATTGTATCTCTGAACCAAATCAACCGATGTTACAAAAGCAAACCCATTTCCATAAGCACAACTCTGATAAAAATGATGTTTCGAGATTGGCAAACTTGCTTTACGATGATCTAACTCGTACCAGCATATTACATAGGATAATAGTTCAATCTGTGGAGGGAGAAGTCTCAAAACACCCGACTTATGTGGATGTAGCTACTTGGTTTTGTTCTTGTGATGATTACACAAGGTGCTTCAAGAGTTTAGTATCTGATAGGGATGTTGAGTCCGCCCGTCTAGAGAACACCTCTTGCTTGGAAGAGATGTTCGAACGTTATTCAGAAGAGACTGAGGATAGTTTCGGGAAGGTTAATTCCCATATGCATGTTAATACCAGCAAAGTTATATGCCAGCATCTGTTGGCGGCGGCAATCCTACTTCAAACATCTCTCAAAGTGCTCAAATTTTTTACCTCAGTAAAGCAGAGTGTATCAATATTCAGTGTAAATAACAAAGATGACTGGCTCAAATTACACTTAAACATTATTGATTAAGATATCTTTATCTTTTCCCTTTTTTGGGTAGCTTTGGCTGCTGGATCAGTTTCTCATCATGTACTCTGGTACTACATGATTTATTACTTAATATAACGAGCTCCTCTATTAAAGAGAATGGAATTGATACAGCTGTACGAGAAATACTTAGTAGTGAACCGTGTTGAAGGAATTACGGAACCCACTTGAGGAATGAAGGGCTGAAATTTAAGGTGTTCCTTTCCGGTCATTGATTTTTTCAATCTAACTTTCATTATACAAACATGACTTTGGACACTTAAAGTTTATTTACAAAATAAATATTTGACTATTGATAACGGTTGTGCTCAGCACCTCATTCAGCGTTGTGAAGTACTAGAACCCTGTACAGTGTAGCCCGTAAGAGTGCACCATCACTATCACTCACTATCACTCTGCATCAGATACAATCTAGTAGTCCCAAATGTAGCTATTTAGCGAATTGAGTTATAATCACTCAAAACGAACATCAACACAATTTGTAATTTGAATACAGACGTTCTGCAAGTTGACATAATTTGCCAATGAAATTTGAACTAAGTAAGGGACAAGTGGTTAAAGCTACACTCAGCTTCTTTGAAATATTTCCAGACTAAGTGCCAGTGACAGTGATACCAAGAAACATCATAGAAATGGATTCAAGAGACTACGCGGGATCCATGTATCCTCCGCAGGAACCTGCTCAAGATATGGCTAACATGGCTTACATGGCACCACCCTCACAGTTTGGATTTGCCAACATGTATATGGACATGGGCTACAGTGCTCCTGCTGGGCACTATCCCCCATACCCTATGGCTATTTACGCTCCTACTATGGATGCTATGGCTCATCAACAACCTCATCCTACTCAGCCTAAGAAAAAGATGACATTCAACAAAAATGCTAACTTTAAACCTAATGCCTACAATAGTTATGTGCCAATGAATGCAAATGTTCCAAGCATGTCTGCAGCCTCTTCGAAAGTGCCAGAGAAGGGTTTGGAGTACAGATTTGAAGTTGGAAATGCAACTTATTTCAACAAAGAGGCACTAAAGGAAAGCTACCCAATTTACATAAATACAAACCTTTCAGAATTCTCAAAGGCAAGATCCAAAAGAGAAGAGCTGAGAGAGCATTCTTTCAATGACAAAGCTGCCAAGCAAACTACAGACCCGGCAACCGCTTTCGAAGACCTTACGCTGACGGAACCCAAAAGTACGTCCCATGACAATACTATTCCGACTGCTGACGCCAAGAACTCAAAGCACGCGGAAACTTTTTCCGCTGGGACAGGAAACATAGACTGTAAGTCAACCAAACCCGCCGCCGAGCCTGTTCTATCTGAACCATCAACTGTTGTAAGATCAAATACAGTTTCTCCAGAACTCGAAAAACCCCCTGCCTCACCTAAGACCGCACAAACTCTTCCTGTGAAATCCTGGTCAAAGCTGGCTGCTGGCAGCTTGGGTAAACCAAAGCAACAACCTGCAGGATCAAATTCCTCTTCCAAGAGAGAAAAGAAATACATTCCACCTACAGTGAAAAGTCTTGAGCCGTTGGGTTCTGTGGCCTTGAGAGTGTGTTTCGATCAAAATTTCACAACGCATACTCTCCAGAACAATAAAGGAAAAAAATTAATATCCGAACTAGTTCCAAGAGGTATCTACAACAAAGGAAGCATCTGTTTCATTTCATCGGTTCTGCAACTATTGATCCACTGCCGCAGCTTTGTAAATCTTTTGAATGTAATCCACACAACTACCGTTCACAAGGCAGACTCAACATCACCCTTGCTAGAAGCTTGTATGGATATATTTAAAAGATTTGATAGGGAAACCGTTGATAATGAATTACTTGCTGCAAAGGAACAATCCAAGGCAACGTCAAATTCTTCGAATTCGAATGAGAATGTCACTTCAATTGACCCGGAGCCTTTATACAGGTCTATTTCAGCACTCCCCAAATTCAAGGATTTGATGTGGGGCCGTCAAGAAGACGCTGAAGAATTCTTGACTCATCTCCTAGACCAGCTTCATGAAGAGTTCATCGAGAGTATAAACAATCTCAACAGCACTGACGTTTTGAATATCTGCCAAAGCTTACAGGAAGAAGATCAAAAAGTGTATTTCTTAAGATACATCACAAAGTACAAAACCGCAGCTTTTGCTGAAAAACCTGACCAAACGTTGAAGGCTTTCTTAGAAAAGTATAAGCAAAACAACGATTTAAGCGACGATGAAGATAAAGAGTGGAAAGAAGTCAGCAAAAAAGGTAAAAAATCCAAGAATGCATCAAAACGAATCACCGAAGTTGAATCGAGTCCAATTTCGACAATTTTTGGGGGGCAATTCCGCTCTGTTCTCGATACTCCTCAAAACAAAGAATCTCAATCGATAACCTATGATCCATTCCAAACGATACAGTTAGATATTTCCAGTCCCGAAGTTGTTGATCTCGAGTCTGCCTTCAAAAAATTCAGCGAGCAGGAATCTATCGAAGTGAAAAGCTCATCAGGTAACGAAGTGGAAGCCAAGAAGCACACTTGTATTGACAAACTTCCTCAGGCATTAATAATACAGTTCAAAAGATTTTCGTTTGTTTCACACTCTTCTAAAAATGACTTGAGTAACTACAACTCCTACAATGGACGCATCGAGAAAATCAGAAAGATGGTCAAATACAGCCATGAGTTGACTATACCGCAAGAATCGGTATCACCAAATCTCGCATCAATGGGTAGTTCAGAGCAGAACTTCAAGTACTCACTAAGTGGAGTAATTTATCACCACGGTGTATCGCCAAGTGGGGGCCATTACACATGCGATGTTTACGATAAAAGTCTCGATAAGTGGTACAGAATTGATGACGTTAACGTCGATGAAATTAAGAACAAAGAGGATGTTTTAAAAGCAAGTGACAGCGCTTCCGAGTCTAGAACCGCTTACATTTTACTTTATGAAAAATTGAATTGTGTCTGATGTTATTCTCGTTTTCTTTTGATGCGCAAAATGAAAGTTTTATCGCATGAAAACCAGATGCGGCGTGTTGCTACAGTGTAATTTCAAATAAGAAAAGAGCCGTTCCACCAGTACCGTTCAATGCAATATGAAAATGCCTTTGTCAAAAAATGAATGTCTAGACCTATAGGTAGCTTCATTTTCCGATTCGCTTCGATTTGCGCTTCTATCGTACACTAACCGTTTCATTTTCGTTCCTACGAAAGGTGCATTTGCCAATTTCTTGCTATGAAAAAATACGGAGCCTGCATCGGTACTGTCCAATAGTCCCAATAGTTCCAATAGTTTCCTTCACAAAAGGCAACTGCGGCAGCTTACTCGTCAAATTGCCCCTCAGAAATTACTCGTATCCATATTTCACTGCAAATCAAAGCAAATTAAAGAAATTTATTGCCTGCATGAGCAGAGAGATTGACCAGGTTACCTAAAACAGAAAAAAATAACAATTTTCTTGGAAATCTTTCTTCATACCACGTAAAGGCAAAAACAATAAAAAAAATCCAACCCCAAAAACCGTTGGCTCTACTGGGTCGCAGTAGTGGTTTTGATGTTTAATCAAGTTATGTATATTATTTTCCTGCACATCTTAGTTTCGATGAAAAGTCAGAACTTTCCCAATTCACTGATTTTCCAGATCAAGAACCTTTTTTCTCGGGAAGTATGCTTCCCGGTTCACCTATATGCACTGCATTTTTCACCTGCTGATATTTTGCACCTTCATCGCATGCCAAACGACATTTGGAATGGCGAATACTCAAACCAACAAAACCCCTGCAACCAAAGCCGAATGTATCTGCATACATTGTTCTTCTGATTAGTCGCCAAATCGCGTACTTTATTTGATCCGCGGATTAAAACAGAAACTGCAGTACCACCGGGTATCCTGTGGAAAAAAGAAAAAAAACACACAGACAAACACCAGATATTCTTTTCCCTGCGATGCACGTTTGAAAGGAAAAGACAACCAAATCACGCTTCGTAAATCAAAAGAGGCGTTCTAGCGAATCCCAAATGCAACGATAAAAAATTTGAAGAAAATCATTGAATTCTTTCAGCTGGTTAGATTTCTAGGCAAATAAGTGGGTGGAAATAAATTCTTTCTACGCAGCTCTTCCTAGAGAGAAACGCAGTACTGCATTTCTTTAGGAGAGAATCCATCATTCCAGAATTTGCAAATGATAACTACAGGTGCGTGTCCCTTTGGTAATATCCAGTACCTGGAGAGCGTTAGAAGGTGTCTATCCAAACCGTAACCTTCAGACAGCCCGATGTCGAAACGAACCCCGATCAATGCGAAGAGTAAATAGGCCGGAGACTTCAAAACGGTTTTTTCTTTTCGGTTGATTCGGGCCGGTCTGCAGGGGCTGATATGTCAGCCCGGACACCAAACCATTCTCACGTTGGTGGCGGATAGAAAACCGAAGTGTCTCTATCAGCGTTCCAAACTATACAAGAATCCCAACTTCCGAAGTCAAGGTTCCGAGAATCTGTTCCGAGAATCTGTTCCGAGTAAAAACTATCACACCAGGCTGGGCCAAGCTACGGTGTCAGCTACCTTTCGCTTCCCAGATCTCAGTTCCCCAGAAACATTTAACAAACATTCTTCGAAACCAGTGGTGTGTTTTTCTTTTTTTTGCCATTTCGGCATGGATCCTTCTTTTTTTTTTTTTTCTCACGGCCTTCGATGGATTGTCGGCTATGAAAGGCCGGAGAGAGTTGCATCTCCAAAAAACAAAAAGAAAAAAGCAGAGTGATGGAAAATCTCGAAGAGAGCTTCGTGAACATGTAAAGTAAAAATACTGATAAAAAGAAAACATGCAGGGAAAAGAGATATCTGCTTTCCGCATCCCGACAGAAGCTAGAAACCCCTGTAGCGATGCCGGCATTGTCAATTACAATATTCTGCCCGAAACTTCTTTTTGCATTCAGCTTTTCAAATCAACGGAATTTTCTGGCGAGCGAACAGCCTGCAGTTAAATTCTTTTTGATGTACCCTTTAGACAGCGTCTAAACATGCAGAGGTGAGTGCAGCATTCCAGAGTAATTAAGGCTGGAGTGAAATTTTTTTCTTTCCACCAAAGGTGCATGATGAGGCTTTCCATATAGGTTGTCCCTTCCGAGAATGGGCATGATAGTAGTGGTATCTTGCATGCATATCGTTCCAGACGTTGGTCGCTGATTGGGAAAGGTGTGTTTGGCTTGATGTCTTGGATCAACTTCCGAGAATTTCTTTTGATTTATAGAGCTGTGCGTTTAATTCACGGCGCATAGGAGTCTTCTATCGGTGTAGTATCTATGTTCGGCAAACAGGCATTTGCGAGTTGTCAGGAGGTTTCGGTAACTGCCAACCGTTACCGAGTTCTGCGTACTCCGCAAAGTGCAATTTTCATCGAAACATCATTTATAAACCCCTTGAATAATTCAGGTCTGAGATGTTTCCTTCCCTTACTATGTTCGAAGTTTCAATGCAGTGAAGCTGTTATTCTACTCTTTTATTATTTTTGATGGTTTTTTACCTTAAACCAAAAAAAAAAAAACATCATACACAAACGCCAACTAATACCTAATGCAATTAAACATTTTTGGTTTGCTTTGTTGGTTAACCTTATTCCTTGGAGCCGCTGACGCAACAAGAAACGTTGATTTCGTTGCAGGCTACCATGGGTCAAGAACCGCTAAACCAATTAACGGATGTCCATGTCTGGATTTCAGTTTCCGTAACAAAAACACAGGAGTTATGCCATACAATATTGAGCTTGAACAGGTCAAGTGGGTAAGAGGCAACATTTACACGGTTACTCTACATGTTACCGGTGAAAAACAAATTTCATTGGCATCTTTATGGTCTTTGAAGATTATCGGCGTCGATTCACCAGATGCTTCAACCTTCCTATTGTACGGACGCAATGAACACGCATACTGGATTGATAATCCAACCGATTGGAGAGCAACCTTCCGTGTGTACGGTCAAACTGATTATAACGATGCGTCAATCGTATGGATGCCTAATTTCCAGATTCACTTTGAGTATTGCCAGGGCCGTACAGATTGCTCGAAATGGTCTTACGGTACTTCGACATTCGACTTGAACACAGGCTGTAACAATTTCGACAACTACAAGAGATCACAGACCAATGCCGGTAGTTACTTCTGGCCAGCTAAATTGCGTGGCGATGTCAAATACCCATTAGGCTACCCATGTGACAAGACTACCTCCTCAAAGTGCTCAACTTCTACTATTACTTCCAGCTCTGCTATTACTTCCAGCTCTGCTGTTTCCACCAGTACTTCTAGCTCTGCAGTTTCTACCAGTCCTGCCAGCTCTGCTATTACTTCCAGCTCTGCTGTTTCCACCAGTACTTCTAGCTCTGCAGTTTCTACCAGTCCTGCCAGCTCTGCTATTACTTCCAGCTCTGCTATTACTTCCAGCTCTACCAGTCCTGCCAGCTCTGCTATTTCTACCAGCTCTGTTGTTTCTACCAGCTCTGCTATCTCTACCTCATCTGCTACTTCTGCATCTACTACCTCGTCTACCGCAGTTGACTTTGTTGTTGGTGACCATGGATCCGGTTCTGCTAAACCAATCAACGGTTGCCCATGTTTGGATTTCACTTTCCATGCCCAAAACACGGGTACGCAGCTGTACTCTATTGTGCTCGAGGAAGTAAGCTGGGTGGAAGACAATATTTACACTGTTACTTTACACGTTACCGCTGAAGTACAAATTCCATTGGCATCCCTATGGTCATTAAAGATTATTGGCGTGAACTCACCAGATGCTTCGACTTTCCAATTGTACGGACACAACGAAAACACATATTTGATTGATAATCCGTCAGATTGGACAGCAACTTTCCGTGTCTATGGTCAAACTGACTCTAGCGATGCGTCAATCGTGTGGATGCCTTCTTTCCAAATTCAATACGAGTACTGCCAAGGTAGCACTGACTGCTCGAACTGGTCATTCGGTACCACCAACTTTGACCTTATCACAGGCTGTAACAACTATGATAACTACAAGAGATCGCAGACCGATGCAGGTAGCTACTTCTGGCCAGCTCATCTGAGCGGTGATGTCAATTACCCATCAAACTACCCATGTGACAAGCCTACCTCCACATTGGCCTCAAGTTCCTCCACTTTAATCAGCTCTTCCATTACCACTGAAGTCTCTGCTACGGAAGCATCTTCTTCCACTGAAGCCTCTGCTACGGAAGCATCTTCTACCACAGAAGTCTCTGCTACAGAAGAATCTTCTACCACAGAAGTCTCTACCTCTGAAGCATCTTCAACGGAAGCATCTTCTTCCACTGAAGCCTCTGCTACGGAAGCATCTTCTACCACAGAAGCCTCTTCTTCCACAGAAGCCTCTTCTACCACAGAAGTCTCTGCTACAGAAGAATCTTCTACCACAGAAGTCTCTACCTCTGAAGCATCTTCAACGGAAGCATCTTCTTCCACTGAAGCCTCTGCTACGGAAGCATCTTCTACCACAGAAGCCTCTTCTTCCACAGAAGCCTCTTCTACCACAGAAGTCTCTACCTCTGAAGCATCTTCAACCGAAGCCTCTTCTACCACAGAAGTCTCTACCTCTGAAGCATCTTCAACCGAAGCCTCTTCTTCCACTGAAGCATCTTCAACCGAAGCCTCTTCTTCCACTGAAGCATCTTCAACCGAAGCCTCTTCTTCTGCCGAAGCCTCTTCTACCACTGAAGCCTCTTCTTCCACTGAAGCATCTTCCACTGAAGTCTCTACCTCTGAAGCATCTTCAACCGAAGCCTCTACCTCTGAAACATCTTTCACTGAAGCATCTTCTTCCGTCGGGGCTTCTACCACTGAAGTCTCTGCTACTGAATCTTCTATTTCTGAAACTTCGACCTTTGAAGTCTCCACTTCTGAAGCTTTTACCACTGAAGCTTCCGTCACCATCGTTGATCCACGAGAGAAAACTGAGACGGTCCAATCATCAGCCGAAGTCTCTACCACAGAAGCATCTTCTACCACAGAAGTCTCTACCTCTGAAGCATCTTCAACCGAAGCCTCTTCTTCCACTGAAGCCTCTTCTTCCACTGAAGCATCTTCTGCCGAAGCCTCTTCTACCACTGAAGCCTCTTCAACCGAAGCCTCTGCCACTGAAGCCTCTTCTTCAACCGAAGCCTCTTCTTCCACTGAAGCCTCTTCTTCTGAAGCCTCTTCTTCTGCCGAAGCCTCTTCTACCACTGAAGCCTCTTCTTCTGCCGAAGCCTCTTCTACCACTGAAGCCTCTTCTTCCACTGAAGCATCTTCCACTGAAGTCTCTACCTCTGAAGCATCTTCAACCGAAGCCTCTACCTCTGAAACATCTTTCACTGAAGCATCTTCTTCCGTCGGGGCTTCTACCACTGAAGTCTCTGCTACTGAATCTTCTATTTCTGAAACTTCGACCTTTGAAGTCTCCACTTCTGAAGCTTTTACCACTGAAGCTTCCGTCACCATCGTTGATCCACGAGAGAAAACTGAGACGGTCCAATCATCAGCCGAAGTCTCTACCACAGAAGCATCTTCTACCACAGAAGTCTCTGCTACAGAAGAATCTTCTACCACAGAAGTCTCTACCTCTGAAGCATCTTCAACCGAAGCCTCTTCTTCCACTGAAGCCTCTTCTTCTGAAGCCTCTTCTTCTGCCGAAGCCTCTTCTACCACTGAAGCCTCTTCAACCGAAGCCTCTGCCACTGAAGCCTCTTCTTCAACTGAAGCCTCTTCTTCAACTGAAGCCTCTTCTTCAACTGAAGCCTCTTCTTCAACTGAAGCATCTACCACTGAAGCCTCTTCTTCCACTGAAGCCTCTTCCACAGAAGCATCTACCACAGAAGTCTCTGCTACAGAAGAATCTTCTACCACAGAAGTCTCTACCTCTGAAGCATCTTCAACCGAAGCCTCTTTTTCAACCGAAGCCTCTTCTTCCACTGAAGCATCTTCAACCGAAGCCTCTTCTTCCACTGAAGCATCTTCAACCGAAGCCTCTTCTTCCACTGAAGCATCTTCAACCGAAGCCTCTTCTTCCACTGAAGCATCTTCAACCGAAGCCTCTTCTTCCACTGAAGCATCTTCAACCGAAGCCTCTTCTTCCACTGAAGCCTCTTCTTCCACTGAAGCATCTTCCACTGAAGCCTCTTCTTCCACTGAAGCATCTTCCACTGAAGCCTCTTCTTCCACTGAAGCATCTTCCATAGAAGCATCTACCACAGAAGTCTCTGCTACAGAAGCATCTTCAACAGAAGCATCCTCTTCTGTCGAAACTTCAAGCACTGAATCTTACACCACTGAATTTTCTGGTACTGAATCTTCGGTTACTATTGTTGATCCGCAGGAGAAAACCCTAACAGTTGAATCATCGGTTCAAGCTTCTGCGACCGAATCTTTTTCTACTTACTCGTCAGCCAGCACTCCGGTAGCTACTCCAACTCCACCATTTGCCAACACTACAAGCAGCATCATTTTCGATGTGACTGAGTCATCAGCTGCAGCTTCCACTTCTGAACCCTCTACCACAGAAGTCTCTGCTACTGAAGCATCTACTACTGAAGGCTCTTCTACCACTGAAGCATCTTCCACTGAAGCATTTTCTACCACTGAAGCCTCTTCTTCAACTGAAGCCTCTTCTTCAACTGAAGCCTCTTCTTCAACTGAAGCATCTACCACTGAAGCCTCTTCTTCCACTGAAGCATCTTCCACAGAAGCATCTACCACAGAAGTCTCTGCTACAGAAGAATCTTCTACCACAGAAGTCTCTACCTCTGAAGCATCTTCAACCGAAGCCTCTTTTTCAACCGAAGCCTCTTCTTCCACTGAAGCATCTTCAACCGAAGCCTCTTCTTCCACTGAAGCATCTTCAACCGAAGCCTCTTCTTCCACTGAAGCATCTTCAACCGAAGCCTCTTCTTCCACTGAAGCCTCTTCCACTGAAGCCTCTTCTTCCACTGAAGCCTCTTCTTCTGAAGCCTCTTCTTCTGCCGAAGCCTCTTCTACCACTGAAGCCTCTTCTTCTGCCGAAGCCTCTTCTACCACTGAAGCCTCTTCTTCCACTGAAGCATCTTCCGTTGAAGCATCTTCTTCCGTCGAAACTTCAAGCACTGAATCTTATACCACTGAATCTTCGGTCACTGTTGTTGATCCACAGGAGAAAACTCAAACAGCTGAATCATCGGTTCAAGCTTCTACGACCGAATCTTTTTCTACTTACTCGTCAGCCAGCACTCCGGTAGCTACTCCAACACCACCATTTGCCAACACTACAAGCACCAGCTCCTTGATCGACAGCACCAGCATCTCTGACGTGATTGAATCATCAGTCGAAACTTCCGCCACTGATTCTTCCACCACCGAAGTCTATGCTTCTACTTCTTCTGTCTCTGCTTCCACCACTGAATTCTCCACCACTGCATCTTCCTCTGAAGCATCTTCTACTGGTACTTCTTCTAACACTGAAACTACTTCTAGCTCTGAAAGATCTTTCACTGAAGCACCTTCTTCCATCGAGGCTTCTACCACTGAAGTCTCTGTTACCGAAACATCTACCTCTGATACTTCGACCTTTGAAGCCTTCACTTCTGAAGCTTTTGCCACTGAAGCTTCTGTCACCATCGTTGATCCACGAGAGAAAACTGAGACGGTCCAATCATCAGCCGAAGCATCTTCCACTGAAACATCTACCACAGAAGTCTCTACTACTGAAGCATCTTCTACCACAGAAGCATCTACCACAGAAGTCTCTACCTCTGAAGCATCTTCAACCGAAGCCTCTTCTTCCACTGAAGCCTCTTCTTCCACTGAAGCATCTTCTACCACAGAAGCATTTTCTACCACAGAAGTCTCTACCTCTGAAGCATCTTCAACCGAAGCCTCTTCTTCCACTGAAGCCTCTTCTTCCACTGAAGCCTCTTCTTCCACTGAAGCCTCTTCTTCCACTGAAGCATCTTCTACCACAGAAGCATTTTCTACCACAGAAGTCTCTACCTCTGAAGCATCTTCTTCTGCCGAAGCCTCTTCTACCACTGAAGCCTCTTCTTCTGCCGAAGCCTCTTCTACCACTGAAGCCTCTTCTACCACTGAAGCCTCTTCTTCCACTGAAGCATCTTCCACTGAAGTCCCCTCCACAACGGCCTCTGTTACTGATTCTTCCGTTGAAGCTACTACCTCCGAAGCTTCTACCTCCGAAGCCTCTGCCACCGATTCTTCCGTAGAAGCTTCTATCAAGGAATTCCCTACTACTGATTCATCGGCCGCGACTACCATCGTGGAACCTGAAGAAAAAACTCATTCGGCCAATTCTTCTACTGTAGCATTCACCACAGAAGCATCCACCATTAGCTCTTCAGCTACAACTACGTCGACCACCTCGCTATCGTGCTTGACTACCATTGTGGAACCTCAAGAAAAAACTCAAACAGTTGGTTCGTCAGTTAAAGCATCCACCACTGACTCTTTCATCGAATTTACTATTTCTGAAGCCGCCTCAACCAGCTCATCAGCCGGAATTCCCTCAGTTGCTCCAACATCAGCATTTTCTAACTCTACGACTAGCATTGTAACTGATGATACATTGAACTCCGACAGCGTTTCTTCGCCAGTCACGACTAACGTAGGAATCCCTTCTACTTTGATCTCGGTCACTGAATCTACTGCAGAGTCTAGTCATTCAATCAAAACTTCGTCAGGGTCTGCTGTAGACCCCTCTTCAGCTGTCTACTCTACAAAGTCATCTGCAACAACCCTTGCTGCATCTCAAACGACAGACAGCTCCTTTTCAAAAGACGCTGAAACTGCCTCTTTCAGCAAAACCGTCAGCGTTTCAGCTTTAAGTACACAAAAAACACAAGTGACGATCGGAACATTAACAACCAGGTCAGGATCAGACTCAAAGACCGAGATGACAAGCTCGGTTGCTTCAAGTTCTGAGCCATCTTCCAGTGGAACTATCGGAGATGAAACGACTTTTGGAACTAAATCCTCCATTACCACCTTGGCTCCAAGCCAGACTACCGTTAAAGCTTCGTCATTGGAAACAGTTACTACTTCTTACCAAACAAATTCCATTGGCGAAACCACTGGTACGAGTGTTGTGCATATTACCACTTCAACCAATGCAGCCACTGAACCTGAAGCTAAAACCATGGCTCCAACTTCCACCAAATCTGGTGTTTTAACTGCAGCTTCCGACATGGGATCTGAATCGGATTCAAACACCCAATCGGTTGCATCTTTCATTTCTTCAGTGGGCACTACCAGTGTCCCAACAGTTACAGCCGAATCTGTGACTACAGACTCTAACTCAGCATCATCTGCAATTGCAGAAACTAATTCTTCGTCATCTGCTACACCAACTGCTACACAAGCTGCTGTTGTCTTCAGTGGTACTGCATCTTCACTTTTCATTTCCAACCGCTTCACTACTTTTGTCTTACCATTGTTAGTTATAATTACTACGCTATAAGACCAGCTCTCCTACACCACATTATAATGTCTTTTTGCACATCTTCCCATCATAAGTTAGCACTGTTGTGCAACAAAATTCATCGACAAATCGTCAATGTGTACATACTACTTCAATTTTCTCTTTAATTATAGACCTTATAGACTTCCATAAAAATTTCCTAAATCATTGTACTCTACCACTCTTTTAACGCATCGACTTAAGCGGCCCAATGTTTCGATCACCAAGTCCTTTTAAAATAATATATACGTCTTTCTTGTCGATAAAAGCGGTTCATAGCTTGGAAAATTCGTCAATAGGAAAGGAAGTGGAAAAGAGGTTCATTATCAAATGCAGGAATGTATAATTTTAATTGAAAAAACAAGAAAAAGCGCAAGAGCAGGATTAAATCCGTCGTGTTGGCAGCGAGTCGCAAATGTTACGATAAAGCGTTTACTTCAGAGTGAAATTAGTATTATTAAGAACTAAAAACGGTATGAAGTAGTTGCTACTATATAAAAGATGACAACTTTCTAATACAGTTAACACCAGAATACTGAGTCGTGGGTAGAATCGATAATCTGGAAAAAAAATCTGATAGGTAGCAGCGGCCTTTGACGGAATGGTACAATCGAAAACCAACGAAGTCGTCAAAGTGAGTTGTTGCATATATATATGACAAAAACTCAGAAAAGGTAGGGGCAAGGGGAAAAGTAAAAGAAAAAGCATTGGAATGAATGGTAAATTAAGATTATAAGAGATTGAGCTCATCAAATGATGAATCGATGAAACTACCATAATAATGCCAAGCAGCCCAATGCACCAACTAAACCACCGCTAACCTTGTTACCGACATTTTCGTCGAATGTTTGCACGACACGAGAACTTGTAGAAGATACTGAAGATTTTGCGGTGCTAGTACTAGTGCTAGTGCTAGAGCTGGAGTCAGAACTGGTCGTTCCTCCTACTTCTTTTTCTGACGATTTTGTGGTGTGATCGACCGCAGTAGTCTGCTCAGTTGCAGGAGGAGCTGGTGTGTGATATCCCGGGTAGGAATTTGTCAAAACGCATGGACAGTCTGTAATGGTCAACGTGGTTGCCTCTGTAACGACAATGGTCTTATCATTGGTGACAATCGTAGTTGGGTATGGACAGTATGTGGTAAACTCAGTGACAGTTTCCACATCGGTGATCCAAGCAGTGGATAAATCATCAATAGAGGTACCGTTTTGACTAGATGGTGGGGGCACTGGCACATCGCTAGACGTGGAATTTTCAAAGGCTGCAAAAGCAGTGGCAGCGAACAAAGTAACAACAGTCAATAGCCTCATTTCTCTCAGAATTGTTTTTTTAATTGAATTGAGATATTCTTAAAGGTCAGCTCTAGCGATTGTAAAGTATTTCTATAGTTTCCAGTATTGAAAAGGTATAAAAATCTGTAACGTCAGAAAAAAATACCCAAAAAAAAAAAAACTAGACATGCTCAACACTTAAATGATACAACATTACAACCACTCGCCGAAAACGAAACCTCATCCTTAAATACTTTTTCCGTTTTTCACAATTGACCTTTCTGAACCCTTCTCAGAACGCTGCAGCGGTACCTAAAAGCCGCTTCCTGCTACCAAATCTGTAGTGTTGACAGCTAACTTGGCCTTCCCGAAACAGACATGTTTTCGATACACTGTGACAAGAATAGAAACAAAAGAAACTGTCATACATGTTGACAGATCCAAACCACCATGATTTTTTTTCCAAACATTAAAACAATCAGCAGTACTGAGCGTTGATTGAGATCATAAAAACCGATCTTACGCATAATTGCAACCCTTCCCCCAAAAATAGAAGCCCAATCGGCGAGGCTAAATTAAGAACGCAAACCTATCCGAGTGGGGTTAAGGGGTCCGGTGGGAATGGTCTTTTATTGCCCACAGCCCGAAGGTAGCTTAACGTCATCTGAAACATGCCTGTTACTGGTTGGCGAACGCTTTTCCTATCGCAGCTACCTATGTTAAAACGGGCAGCTGTTCCGAAATAGGCAAAAACAGTACAAGGGACAAGCAAAAAGCACGGGCTTGAGCTTGCTTGAGCTTGCTGCAGCAAGCTGAAGTAAGCTCCAGATATATCCAATGGCAACACGGTCGAGCCTTCTGGTAGGTTCAACTCACGTGATTTTTTTTCACACGGCTAGAGTTGCCAAAGGATGGCAACTCTAGTAGTGAAGATCTTCATTTTGTGTCAAAAGAGGCGGGCCCCAGACAATACTGCAGCAGGACTCCATCACGTACACCCTGGAAACCCTGGAAGACCCATACACCACATACTAGTTCAGTTTACGTAATCGAATCATGTCGTTTCTCCGCGCACCCCCGTACTCTTTTTTTTTTTTGTTTCTGATACGTTCTTTCTTTGGCCACGCCCGAGCCAAATGCCTATCGCCGTTACGGGGATAATCGACAGCGAATCTGGTTATCATTGTCCAGTGGGAAACAGGGTCCGTCAAAGGAAAAAAGGGCACCGACCAAAGTTATAGAGCGATTAAGCGAATGGCCAGCGGGTCTTTGGCCAGAGTAGTGAGAGAGAGCTTCAATTTCGCTTCAACCCTCGCTATCGTACACTATGTCGCTTTCACGGTCATTTGCATCGTTACTTGGGAGCACGATATCCGAATGAATGATTCGTGGGGTGTACTGGATCGACTGGGACGAGTTGGGCGTAATGGGCTGACTGTGGCTCTGCGTTGCGAAAGCAGTGAGCGAAGAGGGATTTACACCCGTAGGAACGAGAATCCTTCTTTTCTTGGTAGCAGGACGTTGTGGGGAAATAGTGTTAATGACGGGATTTTCACTTGTGTCAGGTAAAGGTGTCACGTGGAAATCGCAGAAGTTGCCAGACTCATCGGTTTTCACGCATGCATAGGTGTTTGTTGAGCCTAGCGGTTGGTGGTGTTGAATGACAAACTGTCGTATCACGTGGGGGATAGTTCTTCTTGCGACTTGGATCTTGGGAGGTGTGTTTTGGCTTGCGTCGATGGCCCAATTCCAAAAGATGCCTATTCTGCATCGCAGAAACACTTCCCATCTTGCGTCTTTGCCTCCAACGGCAGCGTTTGCAACGAGCCCGCTCTTCAGGACTTGGACGTGTCGTTTGCGCTGCGATTTCACGAGGAAGTTGCTGAAGGACTCTGACTTTGTGTTTTTCGTGTTGTTATACGAAACCACTGCATCTTCAGAGTAGTCCTGGTACCCTGTGTTCATGGCATCGTTGAGCAGTATTATTACAGTGTTGTTTGCCTTAGCGTATTTAGTAATGGCGACCAGTAACTGGATCAGACTCTTGACCTTAAAATCGTGCAGCGGTACGCGTTGTCCAGAATTAGGTATTCCGCTGTTCTTTTCGTACATCTGTAAGTAATCTACCAGAAGCTGCGAAAGCCCGTCGATGATTATTAGCCCGTAAGCTTCCTTCAAGTTCTGAAACATGAACCAAAGCTGAGCAAACTTCTTGATTCTTGTGAACTGGCACCGTGCTGCCCCGGGCTCTTCTTCACTGGTTCGCTCTACGAGCTGTATTGGCACTTGCTTGAACGTATCGATCCACAGACACTTTGCTTTACCCTGGTTCTTGTTCACCAACTGCACGCCGAACTTGGTCTTTCCGATCCCCGGAGGTCCGTACACTTCATAGATACACTGCGGCTGAAATCCGTCACTCAAGGAGTCGTCTAGACTCTTGATGCCGCTTCGTACATGATCAGCTCGCGCCTGTATTAATTGAGAAAGAGGCACACCAAATGACATCTATCTAATGCCACCTGAAACAATCCACACGCACGGGACACAAGCACAATTTGCTTACGGTGTTGTTCTGTGACAGGTTTCTTCTTCGAACCTCCCCTCTGTGCTATACTTAAACCGCTGTCCTTCAGCGCGTATGCGAATAGTTCGTTTTGGAAGGTCTTGTAAATGAATTTCTGATTTGTACAACAATATCTATCGGATTTATAAGGTGCAAGATTCATACAAAAAAAACAAACAAACCTAAGAGTGAAATGATAACTGGCAAGATCTTATATACCTTTACATACGCAAGACAAATTAGAGAGACGTTTGCCACCTACATGATCTAGATATTTTTATCGTTCAACCTACCAACACAACACTCCAAATTCTACCTTTAATTATCGCGTCTTTTTTGTACAACCTGCCTGCCATATGTTAAAGTTCGTAGACAGAAGAAAAAACATCACCATATCCGGGTAATACATACGCTCTAAAATTTTTTCTCTGAGCTTTCTTATTGTTCGTTACCAATGAAATATGAAACTATATCTACAATCAGTATAATAAAATGTAGATTGTCGAACTGTTTTTAATTTGGTTTGTTCCAATTGCGAAGTTATCTGGTTTGAAAAGCGGATAATCAAACACCTTACAGACTTTAAAGGTTGATTGAAAACCTGTTTCCATAAATAATTCAAGAGAGGTCAAATGTCAACGTTAGGGCGTCAAATGTTCCGCAGAGGAATACATACCGTTCCAAAGCTACCAGGTATTTCACGGCTATTGGATTCAGGAATTCCTCACGTTATGAGCGCTAATGCATTCAAAACTTGTTGGGTTGACCAACAGCAGTATTTGTGCGATAAATTAACACTGGCGTCTGCAGGAACTGCAATGGAATCGTACTTACCGTTCCATCTTGTGCTTAGTACTGCAAAGAAGAGCTACCAAACAAACATCTTTAATTTGGCTAGCGCTCTACACAACAACCATTTGTTTGTGGAGAATATCCTACCTATGGAACAAGTTACACACCCATCTCGTGAATTTTCGCAGAAAGTTGAAGCTCAATACGGAATGACGTGGGACGCATTCAAAGAAGAAATGGTAAAACGCGCAGAGGAAGATGTCATAGGGCAAGGATGGCTATTCCTTGTAGAAAATGACGCCAAAGAGCTCCACATTCTAACTATCCAAAACAACGGTACTCCGTACTATTTCGCTAGAAACCAATCTTTCGACTTAAACAGCGCTTTGTCTTTGGAAGAAATGGAACAGTTTGTTACAATGAAGGATCTAATCGCCGCCGATGCGGATGTCAAGGACTGGACGATGCCTCTCATTGCTGTCAGCTTGTGGGATCATTCGTATTTGAAAGATTACGGCGTCAAGGGCAGATCGGCCTACGTTAGACAGTGCTTAGACAACTTGAACTGGTCCACCGTGAACAACAGGCTATTCTCTAGACAGTGAAGATAATACAAAAAAAAATTCCTCACCGATGTACAATATAGCGTCGGTGAAATGTAGGTCTAATTACATGTACATAGAATTTAGAGCATCAGAATAGATTGATGATAAACCTCGCTTCCGTTTTGAAAATTCAAGAGCAATCTTCTTTACAAATATGTGCATCTCTGTTAAAAGTATTTTACGAAATCGGGGACCACTTTTTTGAATCTACCGGATGCTCTTCGTGATATGACTCGAACACTTTTTGAATTCGCTAATCTATAAGCTCAATAGTCCTTTGCTTGGTTCTTTTCTGCGTGGGGAAAGTACAGGCACATGTCCTCTATAAATCGATAGAGGTTGAAAGCACCCCTGTTGAGCTTGAGAACTCGTCCTTGTTAGCTCAGTTGGTAGAGCGTTCGGCTTTTAAGCACACGTTAGCAAGGAACCGAAATGTCAGGGGTTCGAGCCCCCTATGAGGAGTTCTTATATTTTTTCACTCGAACCTTTTTTTTTTTGGCGTTATTCGCGTTAGGATGTCCGTTAAAACCTTTCGAACCGACTTACACTAGAAAGTCAGTATGAGAATGCAACGTTTGCAATAATACACAGCTGCTGTTGCGCTCGCTTCTTAATATTGCATTTTCTGCAAGTGATTCGATTGTCTGCTCATATATATATTGGTTTTTTCTATTATAAAAACAAAAAATGACTATGCGTGAATGTGCTTAGACAAATGATGATGATAATCATGACGCGTTTACATCATTTCTGAGAATCCTGCTACCAAGTTTTTGGCGAAGCCACCCTCTTTAGCAGCGACTTCGTAATAGCCGTAAATGGTAGTAGTGGCCATCAAAATAGAAGTACCAGATCCCAAGGTTCCTAGGAGATCCGATCCCACAGATAGGGCACCAATAACTGCACCACCAAAGGCGGCAGCAGTTGGAATAATTTTCTTCAGCTCCTTGTAGACGTTCGTTTCTCTCTTACCGTTGATGGTCAAACCCTGGTCCTTGAATTGCTTGGCAACATCACGTGGAGAAGTACCAGATATCTCAATCCAGGTCTTGGAGAACAAGGCACAGGCCCCTAAGACGAATGAGACGTAAGCAACAGTCTTGATTGGATCTAACAAAGCATCTGTAACGGAGAATGGTGGTTGGATGTAGTATGACAAACCGGATAGAGCAACTTGTTGACCCATTGGAGCACCACTTCTTGTACCCCATACACCTAACAACTTAACTAATGGGTTCGTGGAGAACTTTTGGTACAAGATCTGAGAGATCAAAAAGATGTTTGAAGTCAAAGCAGATTGCAACATGATAGGAGTGTTAGACGTGTAGAACAATTTGATTGGGTAGCTTCCATACTGACCTCTTGTTCTAGTAGACTTGATTGGCAATTCATAACGGAAGCCTTGCAAGTATAGGACAGACAAGAATACTGCAATAGTGGAGAAAACTTGGAACATATTTGGTAGGTTCTCTCTGTAGAAGGCCTCCACTAATGCTCTCTTTTTGTCTTTTCTGATGGCTAGCAAATGGAACAATGCAACCACTGCACCTTCGAACTCTTGACCACGGCCTACGTTTACAGTAGTTGGAGCAAAAGCTTTCCAAGCGATCTGTTCAGCAATGTTAGTAGCGGTGAACAAAGAAATACCGGAACCCAAACCGTATCCTTTAGACATAAGTTCATCAAGCAACAACACGGTGAAAGAAGCGAAGATCAATTGGAAGATCAATAGCAAAGAGATGGCAAAACCTAAATCGGAAGGTTTACCGTAGTTACCTGTTAGGACAACGACAATGGCTTGGCCAAAAGTCAATAAGATAGCAAAAACCTTTTGTGCAATTTGGTATAGTTCTCTGTCCTGCTTGTTTTCCATGTTCACCTGTAACAACTGAGTACCCTGCAAGAATTGGAAGATCATGGATGAAGTGATGATTGGAGAGACACCCAATTCCATCAATGTACCACGGTTGGAAGCCAACATGGCTCTCAACCAGTACAATGGGTCACTGGTCTCACTGGATACAATACCATACAATGGAATTTGACCCAACACCAAGAAGACTAACAAGGAGACACCGGTCCAAATCAGCTTTTGCTTGTATGGAACTGGTCTCTCTGGAGCAATGACCTCAGGTAGGTAAGCCTCAAATGGCTTGAACAAATCCAACACACGGCCACTCATTGTTTGCTATGTTTCCTGATTCGAAAAAAAAATTCGGTACGTGATTTGTTTTATCACTTCCGCAATAGGTGCTCGTCAAATTAAACAGAGTTCAATCCTTTGAAAGAACCAATTGTATTAGTTTTTTTGGTTGGAAAATGTCGAACCAGCGATTGAGATTTAATAATTGAACCTTTATAATTATCTTGTTTACTGAATTGTTAATTGGTACATTAAAGCTGAACGTCTTGCTTTATTCTTAATTTTGAAAGACTTTAAAACTAAAATGAACACGTACTAGCGAAAGGCGAACAGATTTGAATTGAGAAAAAAAAACAAGCACGGTAGTTGCACGTACAAAATGATATCACGTGATACACCCGATTGAAGTATGGAGTGAGTATTATGACAGGTAGTGTCTACATGGTATATGTATTCTACAGAGGAACGTTTGAACCTTCAAGCACTTCTTAGTCTTTTGGATCTGATTGTCGTTATTATTGTAATTGTAAGAGCAACTATTAGCGCAATTGCAGAGGTGTTGAAGGCAGGAACAATGCATGTAGGGGAAGAGGTAGGCGAGTCAGTGACTGATGGTAGAGTGATAGAGCTACAACGGGAGTCATGAACACGAGCGTATGTGACACCAAAAAATGCAGATCCTAATGCAGGACCAAGCATGAATGTACCGTAGGCAGTGCCAAAGACTTCGTCTCCCCAAAGATTCAAAGTCAAGGCAGGAAATATGGTGAAAAGCCCTCCATAGGTGAAACCAGACATTGCACTTGCAATTGCAACGTAGGAAGTATTCTCAGTGTTCATTGCACGTATGACAACAAATTGCGCTAACAAAGCAGCACAGACCATAAATATTATCAGTGAAATCCTGGGCCAGTTCCATTTTGTGAACAAATCAATCAGGAGTCCTGACAAGAGTCTTGAGACCGTAGAGAATATCGCAAATTGTGTCAAAACATTAACTGACGAACCGGGCCCCAATATCAGATTTGTTAGACTTAACATGTTCGTGTTAAACATTTCTAGAACTCCCATCGTGAGAAGCATGACTGCAAGGAATGTATATGCGACATAGTCCTGGAAAAAGTTTTGGATTCTTGCGTAAAACTCATCCTCACTTTCTCTAGGAAGAAGCAGTGTGGATTCTCCCGCGGTTTCCTCATCCGTCCCAACGACCCTGTTCGATTGCAATGCAAAATCTGTTGCGTTCCGGAGTTTTATGATGGAAATAGTGCTGGTGGAAATCGAAGTCAATACAAACACAAAAGTGTAGAATATGGCAATAGTTCTGAAAACAATTGCAAGATCCAAGTAGCCGGCCTCTTTGCAATGGAACCATGGGAGTTTAATCACTTGCAGCACAATCACTGAAGATAATCCAAAACACGTAGTAGGGAAACTGATAGCTAACAGCTTTGTATCTGGGTATAACTTCGCGCACGCGATCAGTGCACTAAAGTAAAGAGCACTGGTTGAAATACCGACCACTGCGAAAGCGGCTACGGAAAGTGCAAAGCATGGATCCGATCCTGTTTGGAAAACATAAGATAGGTACAGGTAGCTGGGGACGAATCCGATAAACGAAAGCCAACTAAGAACCACAGGTCCATGCGAATCTGACAGTATGCCCAATAACGGTGGGGCTAAATAGGCTCCTAAGTTTCCTGCAGCGGATATCAAGTTGACGTCAAGCGAAGAGTACCCTAATCGTAGCTGCCACGGTACTGTGTACACAGAGATCAATGATATGAGCCCCGCAGACATACATGAGAATAAAGAAATGATGAATGTCGAGTTATGAATCGTCGACCACTCGAATGAATCTGAAAGCCATGTTCGAATATGGTAGGTGAGCCAGTGCTCAATGTTTGATAACCTTGTGGAGCCAGGATTCATCTCAGAACGCCGCCGCCTGGGAATACCGATACTCTAGTGTAGTTGCTAATATTGCAATGATCGGAACGGACCCACGGTTCGCTGTGATTATCGTTGTGCAATCTTATTCTCTGCATCCAAGTCATATATATGCTTTCTTTTTTCCAATTTCCATTTCGATCTGGCTTTTCTTCCATACAAACGCATATTGTGTAGAAAGAAAATTCGTCGTTACCTTAAAACTTCGTGAAACAGTGGGAATGATATATACATATACCAAGCACAATGGGTTTGCATAGGATTGAGCAAGCCATTAGAACAGTTTTTAACGAGTAAAATTCCGGCAGTTTTCGATTGGTTTTCAACTAGTATACACATGCTATATAGTTGTTATCTGAAAACACGCTCGAGCTCCGACAAGCAACCGTATTTCTTTGATTTCCACGTCTTTGATTGCGAGATGTTCCAATCCGTGGACTCGGCAGTGGTTAAAGTGACAGAAGATTTGGAATACTGTTCAAACTGAGATATCAGAAATTTCTTCACTTCGTCGTGGTTGAATGGCAGCCTGCCATGAGCCAGAGTTGTCACCGTTGGTGTGATTTTTTTTCTTGTTAGCGTGAGAGTCCTGCGAAGATATACTACTCCGACTGATATTTCCGCTTGTGGTAGGAGAGGGCGCATGTGTTGAAATCGCAGAGGATGCAGATGCTGAACCCTTTTTTTTTTCAAAACTGAGCTTTCACCGCCCCAAGGGCCAAGCTTTTACTCTGCCACACATTTGCCATAACTTATGTCGTTGGAAAAAAAAAAAAGATTGCTGACGACCGTCCGTATAGTTAAGGTTTCCTACCCTTCTTTTATAGATTCACAAACCCCTATGGTTTGATGCACTTCTTGTTTGATCTAGATGATCAGTCTGCGTAGATCAACGATATATCAAAGCGCTATCCGCGAGTTTCTTGCAATTGTTCAATTTTCAAGCGAAATTGTACGCTGATTGAAAGGCCGAAACGGAAAATAAGAAAAAAAAAAAGAGCCAAGCTCTCACGTAATGATTATAATTCACGGGAGCGCGAGTCACGTGATACTAGTCTGCCATGTACAATTGAGCAAAACACATCCTATGGTCATCTGTTGGCACAAATACACATCTTGTGTATGCGTGTGTGCGATTTTATTTCCTGAGGGATTGTTATGCGACTAAGAAATTAACATTGACCACGTGACAAGAGTAGTCTTTCATCCACAGCAGTGCAGAGCAGAGCAGATCAGAGAGAGCCTTGTTATTAGAGATCCCCATTGTATCCGGGTAACGATCCCGGGGCTATCCGAGCCACTCAACACCCATTCATTACACCGCTCTGCCGCTGTATTTCGCCCCTGCTTGCACTTGGATATCCTAAATGTCTGAAAATCCGGACGTCACGCCCCTCCGAGAGGCAACCTTGCCAATCACTAATTGAAACACTGGAATCGAGCCATCTTCCCGGAGCCCAAGAGAACCCAGACACCGCACTTTAAGCATGACCCCAGATTCTTTTTCCATATAACGTCTGTCCCCATAGAAACCTTTTTTTGTTTTGAAATTGTTTTTTTTCCATTAATGGCATACTGGAAAGTCATCAAGTCACTGACTACAGCGCACAGACACGAGTATCTCCGTTAATGCATGCCAATTGGGTAGATTGTGATTGCTCTGTGCGTAGGTAGCATTCTGCGGTTTATGCTGTAGTTTCTGTTTACCGTCTGTTTCCCCAGGTTCCTTGGCTCCATATCATGAAAATGAAAAAAAAAAAAACTAGTACGGTTCTTGTGCATTTTCACATAGAACAGGAATGAGGATCAGAGAGCCACTTCTGGCCAGTGGGTAATAAGACCGTGATGATTATCATCCGGAGCCTGTTATCATTTCGCGGGGGCGAAGGAGCTTTTTTTTTTTTTGCTAGGCCCCGATCTTTTGCGGAGTCCGTTTTGAGAAACTTTATGTCTTTGACGTTACCTTATATTTTGTATATATACCAAATGGTTTCTGAGAAGGAATTGTGATTTGTGTGTTTGCGTAGTGTATATGTGGGAATACCGTTGTTAACTTGTCAGTAGGTTGGCAAGAGTTAACACAGCTCAATTCAACGGAAAGTTTGAGTATTAAGCGTCGAGGTTTGTGTACTTTACGTATCAAAAGAGGAAAGAAGAAAAGCACTGTCACATATATATACTTAACAGAAGATACCATATCAAATGGCAGGCATTAAACATAGAAGGGACTCAGCAGAGTCTATCAACACTGACATCATTACGTTGTCACGTTTCATTCTGGACCAGCAACACCTTTCTGCCAAAAATGCTACTGGGGAGTTTTCGATGCTTTTGAACTCATTGCAGTTTGCCTTCAAATTCATTTCTCAGACCATCAGACGTGCTGAATTGGTCAATTTGATCGGTTTAGCTGGCGCCTCGAACAGTACAGGTGACCAACAGAAAAAGCTAGATGTTTTGGGTGACGAAATATTCATCAATGCTATGAAGGCTTCTGGTAACGTCAAGGTTCTTGTTTCTGAGGAGCAAGAAGACTTGATTGTTTTCCGTAACAGCCCAGGTAAATATGCGGTATGCTGTGATCCAATTGATGGCTCTTCTAATTTGGATGCCGGTGTCTCGGTTGGTACCATTGTTTCTCTGTTCAAGATCCATGAGAACGAAAACGGTGACGCTGGCGAAGAGGACAGCGCAGGCACTATCAACGATGTGGCTCGTTGTGGGAGAGAAATGGTTGCTGCTTGCTATACCATGTACGGTGCCTCCACTCACTTGGTCTTGACCACTGGTGCTGGTGTCAACGGCTTCACTTTAGATAACAACTTGGGCGAATTTATTTTGACTTACCCAGAGTTGAAACTACCATACTCGAAATCAATCTACTCTATCAATGAGGGGAACACCTGCTACTGGGAACCAGTCATTGCTGACTTTGTGGCCAAGTTGAAAGAAGACAGTGTCGAAAACGAAGGGAAACCTTACTCCGCGCGTTACATTGGTTCTATGGTCGCTGATGTACACAGGACTTTGTTATATGGTGGTTTGTTCTCTTATCCAGGTGACAAGAAAAATCCTAGAGGCAAGTTAAGATTGTTGTACGAAGCATTCCCAATGGCTTTCCTTGTTGAGCAAGCTGGTGGTAAAGCCGTTAATGACAGAGGCGAGCGTATCTTGGACTTGGTTCCTCAACACATTCACGATAAGAGTAGTATTTGGTTGGGGAGTACCGGAGAAGTTGACAAATATTTGAAACATATCGGTAAGTTGTAAATATAAATACGTAAAAACACATCTCTCTGTAGCATTACAGCACTCGGTTGATGACCCGGGTCAAATATTGTTCTTTATACTTATATTGTTTCAGCTAAACCTATATGTTTTGCAGTTTTATACACTAGAGAGCAAGTGTTCAAGGCAAAATGACTAGCGTTTTAGCTTTGGCCTGCTAGATATACGCTTGGAAAGACCTGAAGATCAAAAGAGAGTGCGGGCATCCTCTTTTTTCAGTTGACCTCTTTTAACAAGCTGCTGCGTTCTGTGGGTTCAGGGTTTGTTGTAACTGTACCATCAGAATGAATTGAAGCACGGTCTGAATCCGCCAATTCGTCTTCATGGCTTTCTAGAGTCAAAGGCTGCTGTTCTTCAGAACGTCTCAAGGATTTGTACGCGACCACATCAGCAGGCAAAGTGGTATCTACTGTCGCTTTGGAGTACCCAATTTGTTTCAGTTCATCGTTCATTAATTTATGAACACGATCACATAAGTCACCCACATCTTCTTTCTTCAAGTTTTGTGTGCTGATTGGCTCTAAAACTTTGATGTTGATAGTACCTCTGTTAAATACACCCGTCTTAGGATGATATATCGAACTTGTGTTAGAGACAATTACCGGAATGATCTGTATCTTACCCTGTTGTGCCAAATGAAAGGCACCTTTCTTGAATGGCGAGAGTTCCAATTTCGTAGAGTAGGATCTGGTTCCCTCGGGGAAAACCCATATAGCTCTTTTCTCTCTCTTCATACTGGCAAGGGAGTCGTTTAAGACTTTAATGGCCTTTTCCCTATTAGATCTGTCCAAGAATAATGTGCCACTGAGACTCATAAACCAACCCAAGAACGGGACGTACTTCAACTGTTTCTTAGCAGTAACGGTACAGCCAGGAGGGAAAGTCTTACCCAGCATCAAAATGTCCAGTTCTGACTGATGGTTTGAAACGAAAATAGCTGGCAAATCGTTCAACCTATCACTGTTGGAAACAACAATCTTAATACCCAATACGAAACCCATCACGCCGTAAAAGCAGCGAGCAGTGCTCCATTGCGCCAAGTGCTTCTTGCCGATCAACGAGAATACAATCGATACCAACACACCGTACATTGCACACCATGACAAAAGTGTGATGGCAACGACGGACTTGGTCCAGAATACAATTTTACTGAAAAAACCCATTCTGCAAATCAGACTGTTCGCTCCACTTAGACTGTGATAGAAACGAAAACAAATCCTATTGCTTATGCACGGAGATACTGAAAAACTAAGAACTTATTCTCTTGCCTATATTCGTTACATGATGTATTCACTTTCTTTCGAGAACTAAAACTCGATGGTCTTGTCGTGATCTTTTAATTCTCGAAAAAGAATAAGTAAAAACGGGAATAATGTTCCAATTGTTGGAAACTACAATTTCCTAAATTGCTAGCATAAACTCTTAGAAATGGGGCCACCTGATAGCATAAACTGTCGCCAAGAGCTATCAGCAACTGTACATGTACGCATCCGTTCTTGTACACAGTGTTTGTATAGCGGGTTCAACTGTGGTCTTGGATTGATACTGTTCCGCCATCCAGATTGGAACCCTTTTTGAATTATAACGCGCGTAAAAGTTCCAGCAGCCCGGTTTTATACCAGCGATATAGCAGTGTAGTGCGTGGATGAACGTTGTTTCAAGGTGCAAAGTGTACTCTTTGGACCAGTTTACTCGTCCTTATCAATACACATGCGAGGTAAACGGGAAAAAGTGCAGTAGAATTCACATCGTACAGGAGACTCTACGCGGAAACGAAAAGACAATGGCGATAGTGAATAAAGTGCAAAAACATTGTGAGGGGAACGGCTTGATATTCAATGTGTCGTCAATGCCCTGGGTTCAGGAATCCAATCAGGATGGCGAGGACCCCATCCTGTACCCCGAGTTCCAACAGACAAACCTCTCGATGCTACAATTCGATTCGTTTATTCAATTTATGTCTCAATTATGTACAGATCCCGTGACCGCTTTGTCAAGATGCCAACCACAGAATTCTGAAACGTCTACTGCAAAACCTCTGGCGTGGATCCTTATAGACAACTTGTCCCACTTATCAATGGATCCCAAATTCGACCCCAAATTGCTAAGCAAATCAATAAGACTCATCCAACAAACGTTCGGATCCGTTGTCATTTCTGCCAGTTTACCTTTATCGTTTCATGGAGGAATAGAAAGCTCGTTCAAGCATCAATCTACAAAATGCGCAAGTGGTGACAGCTTACTGTCCCATTTCAATGAGTCCGATATCGTGTTATAAAACAGGACGAACGCTTACCACCGTACGTTGCCCTACTCTTCGATCTCAATTCAGCTAGCTCATCGCATGCCATTTTATCTACAGGCTGCCATTCAACTCAGCGTTCCCATAACCAAACAAATTTTTTTTTTTAATTTTTTTTTTTTTGCATCATTTCGAAAAACGTTAAAAAAGCAGTTAGATCGAAGTTCAATGAAAGCGAGAATAGCTGCATCGGGTCGTCTTTGCTGGTGTTTACTAGGTTTGTTTTGCGTACTGGTTTCAAATTTGGGATTGGATTACAAAGCTGAGAGTTAATCCCATTGTTGTTTTTATCATCTTAGGCTGACAGGACGTTCAAAGGCAAAGGCAAAGGCAAAACAGAACTCTTCACTCATATATTATAAACATGTCCTTTTCCCAAGAAATTCGTCGTCGTGGGTCATACGCTCCAATTGACTTCACTCCAGAAGTGACCCAGGCATGCCGCAAGCAAGTTGAGTTTTACT
The DNA here is from genome assembly GCA_003705805.3 of Kluyveromyces dobzhanskii. NCBI lineage: Eukaryota > Fungi > Ascomycota > Saccharomycetes > Saccharomycetales > Saccharomycetaceae > Kluyveromyces > Kluyveromyces dobzhanskii. The sequence continues at coordinate 115,016 of PPJP03000015.1, read as the reverse complement.
TCAGTGAATACAACCTACCTTACGATAAATTTTTGCGTTCCCTATGCGATCAGAATGACGGATGGATCCCAATCACCACTCTTGCGTCGTTCAACAGAATGAAGAAGTACAGACCAGTAGACAAGGTGATCGATTGTTTGAAGGATTCTGTCATTTTGGAAGTCAGTGCAGATGGTGAAAACGTGCGCAGAAAGAGTCCATTGGAGACTGTTGACTTCAAGGATAGAAATGAAAGAGTGTTGGTGTTCATGAACTGGAAAAAGATTGAAGACGAGGACAAGGATAAGTTCTTGACGCTACAAGAGGAGCTGGAACAATTCTTCAACGGGTTCACCATTGTCAACCAGGTTCGTTTGAAAAAGGACCACAAGAAATACTTCAACGGTGTTGTTGAGGTTGAGTTCAAGACAAAGGACGAATGCGTCCAATTCTTGGAAGAACACAAGACTGATTTTTCATACGAGGGACAACCTTTGGAAATCGTTACAAAAAAACAATACAGTCTCGCTAAAAACGCGACTAGATCAAAGAACTTCGGTGGATCTGGTCAAAAAACCAGATCTTTAACCGGATACAGAAAGAACATCCCTAAGGCTGCCGAAGACACTTCTGCAATCGCCAGTAACGGTGAATCAGATGCTCCTTCCGAACCAAAGGCCAGTGAAGAGGAGACTGCTGCTCCTGTAGAGAACAAGTCGGAAGAACCAGTTACAGAAACTGCCTAAAGTAATAAGCGCTCTTCTCATATCCTAGGCTCCAAAAACTTTCTCTTTAACCGAATTGCGGGCTCTCTTCGCCTTTTTATCGCAACGTAGGAGACGAAAACACAAACGGATTTCTAAAGATAGGTTTAGCATTTCATAAATACACACACTTATATATATGATATATCAAGACATATCATAAGTTACAGAGTAAAGCTTACCCCGTAAAAGTCATTTTGAATCGAAAGGAAGAGAAGGAAAGGAGCCGGGTCGACATAGAATGTAGTTCAAATTGCTCTTTTCACATTTAGTTTTCTGACACTCATCGTCTGTCTATCTTTGGGGTCATACCACCCACCATTTTCCGTTGGGAAAAGAGCGGGGGTTGCATAGTTATAATCCGAATTTCTTGTGTAAGACCAACCTGGAGTAATTGTGGTTTTCTGCTGTAGGGAGTTGATCAATGAAGGATAATACGTAACCGCGCTTGATGCGTACTTTCTTGTCCATGTCGCTAGTGTAACCGTAGATCCCGGTTGTTGTTGCATTGGTGCAAATCTGGAGACTCCTGTCTGCGCAGTATATGGGATCGTAAACGATCTGGAATCAATGGAAGCCGAACGAAGCGAAATTTGTTCTGCAGGCCCATTCGTCTCTGTAACAGAAGCTACAGACACACTCAAGGTACCGTCCATTCCCGTTAACTTGAAACGACCACTGTAATGCATTGTGTAGCCTGACGAATAGGCAGCGAAAATTTGGATGAAGTAGGTTCCATCTGGGGCTGAATCTGCAGAAAATGTAGCAGCGTACTTATAACCTGTTACCGCTGATGGTTTGATAGAACCCGAAGTTTCAACAGGCAGGATGTCTAAATCCGTACCAGTCATTAAAAGAAATTGATACTCAGTGACCTCATCTAATCCTGGGGACTCTCCATCATCTTCCCACACAATCTCAATCTCAAGGTTTCCACCTGAAGCAGCATAAGATGATCCTGGCTTTGGAGATGTGACCGAAACATCAGCCAACACCTTACAGATGTATAGCAGAAATAGCAGCAACAGTCTCATGGTATCGATTTCTCTTGATTATCTATTCGCAGACAGAGTAAGAACAGACAGTTCCGACGGATTAAACTTTAGTTACGTTTGAAACACTCGAAAGAAAATATTACGCTGTTGTAACCACGTTCACCACGCTTCAGCAACTGGTTTTATAGTCTTTTCCTCTGAGAAACCCATCAACATTCAGACACTTTCGTCTTAAACTCTATATTTATGAAATGGCGATTTAGTTCTAGATGTGATTTCCTAAAATTAGCTGTTTGAGATGAGAAAACTACTGTTTACAACAAGAAAAGAGGGTATAACAGGGCCGCAGACGACCGCGTATGGTTACGACGGGCAGAGAGAGCTCCAGACAGCAAACGGGAAGACAAACGTGCGTTTGAAGGCTTGTGATTCTTGTTTTCAAAGCAGTTGCTTTGCTTGTGGGTAGAATACCTAAATCACGTGCAAATCACATGATCAGAAGTACTGCCTGAGACCAGTGTGCCATTTCTCACCTGACAGCATAGGACTACACGCCACAAACAAACACACGGCACAACAACAGTACAGACAGGGCACTTCGCCCAAGATCACCAACGGCAGCTGCTTCTCCGTATTTCACGGCTTGCTTTTTCTTGCTTGCAACATCCTAAAACAGCGAGGTCTTGCAATTCTTCTTATCTACGAAAGCAGCGGGAATTTCAACGGGTTTCTCGAAAATAAGGCCTTGTCCGTAAATTATTACGGTTTGGCATCCTTATCAAAATTTAAGGTTGCAAGTGTAAAAGCTTGAACTATATATAAGAAGTCATTGCATGAACGGTTACTACTGCTGTTGCTGTTGATCTTGCGGTTACTTGTCGATAAACGTGATTGGTGCCATCTGCGGGTAAGACTACCAACGTGTGAGATCTGTATAGAGCTTTGGATTTCCATAAGAGCTAATTTTTTGATTCTCTCATAATCCTGGGGTTAAAGTGACTAGCAAGTAATGGCATCATCTTCACCTTCCTCTTCGCCTGCTTCGAAGTATCAGCTGGCTTTGGTATTACTCGGTGCCAATGTTGTAGCACTGGGAGCTGGTACCCCGTACATGTACAGTTTTTATGCACCCCAGCTTCTTAAGAAATGTCACCTTGACATTGAAAGATCAAGTGATTTTTCGTTTGCCATGTCTTTGGGAATGAGTGCGTTGGGCGTGTTTGCCGGTATGATTATAGATCGTTCTCCTACTTTGGCCTCTATAATTGGAGCTGTTCTTACGTTCATTGCATATTCAACGCTTTACTACTGTTACACTCACGAGTACGGAAGTGTTGTTTTAATATTTGCAGCTTTGGTGATGGTTGGGTTTGGTTCGATATGCTCATTCTATGCTACTGTGAAGTGCTGTACCACAAACTTCCCGAACCATCGAGGTGCAGCAGGAGCGATGCCTATATCTCTATACGCGCTGTCAGGCCTCATCTTTTCAGTCCTGTGTTCGCGTCTGTTCGATGACGACATGGAATCCGTATTTTTGTTCCTTACTGTTGTATGCACTTCCACTGCTGCTGTTGGATGTTTTACGCTCAAAATAGTAGTTGAAGAATCTGTTCATGATTACTCAAAGGTTGACGATTCAAAGTCAGCTGTGGATGAAGCAGTGGATATCGATTTGCCTCCAGTGCTGGATGAAACCTATCATTCGCAACCAATCAATGTCATCAACGCAAAACGTAGTTCTATGTCATCTGTGAATTACAAAAGCCATGCAACAGGCTATTCTGATTCATCTTCCCCTTCGAGCACTCCTATGAAGCAGTCTTCTTCCAATTCGTTGTTCTCGTTAAGGAGAAGTGATTCGATTTCTTCCTGGACAAAGGAATTGGTAGGATCTTTACAATATTGGGGTATAGGGAGGGCAAGACCTAGTGATAGTGCATTGATTCCTCCTCATTTCCCAAATAAACCCAGAACGAGTTTTACAGTCGATGTGAATCCAAATCAGAGAAAGCTATCAGTGTCTCAAGAACATACTCAAAACTCAAGCTTATTGGCATCTAACAACATACCGGAAACTGCTTCAGAAGCCTTTTCGCAAGCTATTGTCATACAAACACCGAATTCTGAGGGTACGCCCGCTGCAGCTTCAAGTAGTTGGTGGAAAGAACATCCTGTATTAAAGAATTTGACCAAACCACGTTTTTTCGCGTACTTATTCACATTAGCAACCTTGCAAGGTATCGGCCAGATGTATATTTTTGCCGTCGGATTCGTGGTTAATACTCAGATCCAATCCAGCAATGATCCTACGAAGTTTAATCAAGAAGCTTTGCAATCTCTTCAAGTATCACTAATCTCCGTCATGTCTTTTTGCGCTAGATTCCTATCAGGACCCACTTCAGATTTACTAGTCAAGAAATTTCACTCCCAACGTTTGTGGTTGATCACATTTTCAGCTATTTTGAGTATTGTGGCATCCAGAAGACTGATATCTCTCGATCCTGACACATCTACCACATTGAGCAATCTCCGCAATATTTCTGTATCTTCAATATTATTTGGGTTCGCATTCGGAATGACTTTTGGGACTTTCCCAGCCGTTATTGCAGATTCTTTTGGAACTAAAGGATTCAGTACGATATGGGGATTAAGTACCGCTGGCGGTATCTTCACAGTCAAAATATTGAGTAAAATACTAGCAAATGATTTATCAGCCAATATGGATGCTGGTGAAACGACATGCTTGAAAGGTGTCAAATGTTATATTCACACCTTCCATGTAACTCAGTATTGGGGGCTTTTTGCTGCATCCTTATCATTAATCACAATATTCGTAAACTATAAACAAAAAATGAAGAGACGTCACGCAGTATTCACTTTAGACGAGTAATTCTGCGTAAGTAGGGGTAGAGTTATTTGCATATGTATCAACAATATAGACGTAATTCTTAGCGTTACTTTACATCAGTATACTTTGGGTTTAGACATCTATATCACATATGGAATCTGTTTTTGAGGGTAGTAGTGCAATCACTTAAACTATCTCTTTCTCAACGGATTGGATTCTTCCACCTTGTTCAAGAATCGCCTTGAACTGCTCTTCCGATAGTTCAACACCGTTTTCATCTACGAATCTTTTAGGCTGGTTATCATTCAAGATTTCATCAACGTCATACTTCACATGTTCAGCTGGAGGACCTGCAAAAGGATCACTCGTTGGATCACTGTCAGCATCGGCAACAGCAGTTTTGGAAGGTTCAGCGGCATCTAAAGATGACTTTGTTGCAAGTTTGTCATAATCTTCTAAGTTGTCAAGGAAGTTGAAACAGCCGTAATCCCAGTTGTTACCAAGCTTTTGACTCTTCAAACAGATATCCTTAGTCCATGGGGAACCGTAAATCAGCGGCTTGTAAGTCACGAAGAAGGCAGTAGCGGCGGCAAGGAAGGTAAGAACAACTCCATAACCGATTGTCTTTCTATTTCTGAAGACGTAAGAAACTGTGATTTCGAGCAAATGAGCAAGTGCAAGAATACCGAAGTAATATGCCGGCAAATAATGGTGAAGGAACAACTGTCTACCCATCAAGAAGGAAGGTACATAATGTAGAGCCCAACCTAACAAATAGTGGAAAGTTTGAATGTGGAAATTCAGGACATCCTTATCTTGTAAAATTGGCTTTCCTAACTGCCAAGCCAAGAGTTCACCGGCGACTACCAACACGAAAATACCAACCAAGGCAGTGACAGACCACCATACAACAGCATTTCCCAATAAATAGATTTGCTTATGGTTTTGGGACCAGTAAGAGATACCACGTAACAAAAATGGCCAAGTAGCTGGGTCAGATTGGAAGACGTGGTGATCCTTCAAGTTTTTGTTGATATGCCACATTCTTTGATGAGATTCAATGAACTTTTCTAGGAAAGTTGGAGTTTTGTATGATACTCTTGGAGCATCTTCTGGTAGGGTTGGGTTCTCATTATTTTCGATATACCATAAAGTTAGTTCCGGAATACCTGATGATGCACAAGTAACTTCTTGTTGTTCGTAACCCCACTTTGGTAGTTTAGCTTCATGGGAAAATAGCATACAACCAGTCATGGCGTGCCTTAATCTGAATTTTGTGTCCAGAGCCTTGACGTATTCTTGAGCTTCACCAGGAGTAGAAGCATCAATATCAATTTCAATGACCCAGTCATCGTTAGCATCACCGTCGAAGTCGTCAGCACCATAAGCAGATACTTCCTTTTGCCAATCAGAAGATTCAGAGACAGGAGGCTTATGGTCATGAGAATGCAATCTACGGTTAGTCAAACGATGTCTCAATCTAATTTTAGTACCATCCTTCAAACCTTCGAATGTTTCTGGAACAAAGTTTGGCTGTTCGTACAATTCAATGATCCAATCGTTGTTGGCATCCAAATGGGAGTACAAAGTAATTTGTTGTTGCTTGGACCCTGTTTCGTAAACGTGCGAATGAGAATGTAGATAACCGCCCATCGTTCCTGTGTGACGGATAGAGACTGATGAGCCAACGCCGACATCGGCTAGAATGTTGCTTGGAATAGTGTTACCGTTCAAAGTACTTCTGAATGCAGAGGAGAAAAATCCAGCACCGTCACTATTGTTAACCAATGATTGGAAATGGATGTAGAAGAAAAACAAGTACAATGCAGCTGGAGCTGCCAACAATAGGACGGCCTTAATGACAGTATGTCTCAAGGTGGATGAGATAGGTTTCTTCAAATCACCGATGTCGAACCACAGCTTCAAAATGGACAGGACACCGATCCAGCCAAGCGTGAACAGACCGACCCATTTAGAAGACACAGCCAAACCCAACGATAGACCAGTAGCCAGTAAAGCCTTGTAAGATGTAAAGGATTCAGTTGCGTAAATTTCATACTTTTTGTAGGAGTACGCAGAAGCAGCAATGAAGAAGATCAATGGGGCATCCAAAAGAATGTATCTAGAGATTGTAACGAACGAGTTTTCCAAGGCAAACATCAAAGCCGCAACAAACGCGATCCAAACTCTAATACCGGAGGCACGCAACGTGAAATACATCAAAAAGACGGTAGCCAAACCAAGAGACGCAGAAAACAATCTCATGGCGTAGTATGGGGTAGATTCGGGGAATGCAAGACCAATCTCTTTAAATTCGAAATCGCCGGTGAAACCAGCAATCGAACCAACACCAGCGAAAAGCATCTTAGCCAAAGGTGGATGAACATCTGTGAAGAAAATTCCCTTGATATATTTGGCCGCAAACTTACCGAAATGGACTTCATCGAAAACCACAGAGCTTGGATCCGATAAGTTCCATAGTCTGACGACAGCAGCAATAACACCCAATGCAACAACCACTAAACGTTCCTTGCTCGAAGTCATTGTACGGATACTTTTCAAGTCTTTTGGAGGTTCAGTGACCAAGAAGGGCCTCAATGGACCCTTGCCAACCTGAATATCACCAACGCTGTCGGAGTCAAGAACACACTCATGTCCTTTGACAGCGGTCTTCTCATCACTTACAGCTTTACTCATCGTTTTGTTGGTTTATCCTTTATTTTGTTTTGTGTTTTTCAGAAGTGTAAGGGAAATACGAATAACAATTGAAATCGAATCGAATGGGGTACACTCAGCAGGTTATATTCCAATTATCCGTGTCTCTTTTAGTTTTCCTTCAGAGGTAAATCACTGCAAAATAGCCTTTGATTTCAATTTGACCAGGAAGAATTAAAAAAAAAATTATATCAATCTCGACTCAACTTGTATTATCCAAACCTCACAGCGTCAATTCTGATATCTCAATTACCACTGAATATTCTTACTTTGAGTTTCTCACAGATCTAGGGTGATTGGTGCTTCTGTTCTGTGCACTGCAATGATATCTCTTCTTGCTCAATTGCCAAAAATGAACACGTCTCTATATAATTTCGTGCATGTTATTATATATATATATATATATATAAATATTCGCACATACTTAAGATACACCGAAAACCAGTTTTTTTTTTTTTCCTGATCTTGAAGCTGGGTGATTTTCAGACGTTAAGGTGAAAAACTATCGATCGAAGAGAAGGTGCAAATCGGAAACGAAACGAGACGAAGCGCGCGCGTGCTGGTAAATTTTATTTGTGGACGCTCATGAATCGTCAGAGGATATTGGCCGGCCTCTGGCCGGCCAGTGCTTTGGTGATAATGCGTATCACGATCGAACCGTCCTGCGTGCAGACGAAGTCGACTATATGAGACGTGATTATCGTAACATACGAACTGCAGCTGCACGGCCGGAAAAAGAATAACAGAACGAAAACGCTTCAAAAAAAATAAATTGACAAAATCTTTCTTTTGGAAACAAGTCACGTGGAAAACGTATATAGCGATCAGGTCACGTTACCTCCTCTTTTTCCCTTCACTTGCAACTCTCCCTTCTTTCTTGTCCATTCCTACTAAGAAAACCGAAAAGATCTCTGAAAAGTGCTTCTTTTCCCTACACAGCGCCGTAGGATATTTGTGAAATTAAGTGATATTCACGGTAGTACTTACGATTTGGTTTATATTATTTATTAGATACAATTAGTTAAAAGCTTATGGTGGCAAACAGGGAAGTTACCTTTATGCTAAGGCAAAGAACACTAGACAGCGCACTGAGCAGTACTGGGTAGTTCAGACGAGTCACATCAAGTGCAAGCACAACCAATTCACAGTTATGTCTTTAGAAAACGCGAGGGAACTTGTGGCAAAGAAAGAGTACGAGAAGGCGGAAGCCCAATTCTTGGAGATATTGGAACAGCAGCCCACAGAAACGAAGGGTATCAGTAACAAAGATGCACAGGAGAAGGAGCAAAGCATTCTTGAGTTAGGTCAGCTGTACGGTACCACGCACCAGCTCGAGAAACTAGCGAAGTTTGTGCCACGCTCCCGTGAATACATGATGAAAGTTGCCAAGTCTAAGATCGCCAAGGTGTTGAAAACGTTGTTGGATGATTTCGAGTTGATACCAGACTCTTTGGACGTGCAGATTGAGGTGTGTCAGGATTCGATTGAGTTCGCCACTGTGGAGAAGAGGATTTTCTTGAAGCATTCCCTTTCGATTAGGTTGGCTACTCTTTACTATCAAAAGAGCCATTTCAACGAATCGCTTCAGTTGATCAACGATTTGTTGAGGCAGTTCAAGAAATTGGACGATAAATCATCATTGCTTGAAGTGCACTTATTGGAATGTAAGGTTTACCATAAGTTAAGAAACTTGACCAAGTCGAAGGCTGCATTAACAAGTGCAAGAACGTCTGCAAACTCGATTTATTGCCCAACCTTGACAATGGCCGAGTTGGACCTGATGAGCGGTATTTTGCACTGTGAAGACAAGGACTACAAAACTGCATTCTCGTACTTTTACGAGTCGTTCGAAGCCTTCCACAGTCAAAACGGGCCAAACACATTTGAAAAGGCCTGTCAAGTGTTAAAGTACATGCTTCTTTCCAAGATCATGCTCAACTTGATTGATGAAGTGAAAACCATTCTCAATGCTAAATACACAAAAGAAACATACCAAAGCCGTGGGATTGATGCCATGAAGGCTGTTGCTGAGGCTTACAACAACAGATCTCTACAAGAATTCAACACAGCTATGCAAAACTATAAAACAGAGTTGATGGGCGATGAACTCATCAGATCTCATTTCAACGCCTTGTACGACACTTTATTGGAATCGAATCTTTGTAAGATCATTGAACCATTCGAATGTGTCGAAGTTTCTCATATTTCAAAAATTATTGGCCTCGATGCCCAACAAGTAGAGGGCAAGCTCTCCCAAATGATCTTAGATAAGGTATTTTTCGGCGTGCTTGATCAAGGAAATGGATGGCTTTATATCTACGAAACTCCACAGCAGGATGCGACCTACGATTCTTCCCTAGAGTTAGTAAATCAACTCAACGGTGTAGTTGAACAACTTTTCGAAAAAGCAGCTGTATTATACTAATCGGAACAATACTGTCGAACTCATGCGCCCGTCTCTTCAATCATTAAACTAGATGATAGATAAATAATTTTAAGTAAAACGATTTTCAATTGAATTCTTTAATTGAAGTATTCCTCCGGCAACTTGAACGGTACTCCTAGTCCGTTAGCGAACTCTTTGTCACTATTACTAAAATCCTTAGGCCTTCCCGCTGCATCACCACAGAAGAAAAGAAGGTCAATTGACTCTTCGTGTTCCTGAGAATCTTTTACAAATTCATCAAACATACCACGATTAGGTTTCCTTACATGTTCAAACATCTCTGGGGTAACTAGTACCCCACCAATTGTTTTTTTTCGCACTGGAGGAACACTCTTTAGAACTTTATTGAGATTAGTTGCTCTTGTCCTCTTGTTATCACCGAAGAGTGACGCGGGTTTTTTGGTGGCACAGTAGATCCAAATACGCTCACATAGTTTTGAGTCATTTTCTGATATGTATTTCAATACTTTGCCAATTTTTTCAACATGTTTAAGACAGCTTTTCGAAGTCTTAGGCTCGCTCACTACACCACCTTGATTAGAAAAGAATACAACGTGGAAATCTGGTTTCTCCGCCATTTGTTTCGAAAGTGTAGCAAGTACCTCGGTATTCTCGTATTTCATGAACACCCAATCGTCAGATGTTCTGCTGAACCGTCCTTTAACTGGCTTAATTATAGTATGATCAAGGTCAAACGAAATGACTTTCCTAACTGGCGCCGAATTCTTAGGGACCCATTTTATCAGGTGAGGTAGAACGGTTAGCTTATGAGTGGGAAGAGACATGAAAACGCTCTATGATGGTAAATTTGAAATTATTTTATTCTTTAAATATGATCTCATTGTCCACTATGCTTATTTCGCGCTAGGCTTTTTCTTACGACATGACTTTAAAGTTTCAATATTGATCCCCATGAATTATTGTAGTGATATCAAAACACATTGAAGATAAATGCAGACAACAAACAAGGTTTAGGTCGACGCTGCCGCGCTAATACCAGTGCTTATTAGTATGTCATTCGGACGAAGAACTTGGGACAGGGAAGAGTATGCGGAGAATTCCAGCGCCGTGTCTCCAAAACAATCGCTCCTTTTGTCACTTGACGAGGATCAACTAAGAGCATTGAAGCACAGATACACAAACTTTAACGCCTCGCTTGAGTATAATTTAAAAGACGTTAACAAGAAAACTTTATCTGCTAATGTAAGTCATCATAAGAAGGGCAAACAGTTTGGGTTTTACTGCGAGTTGTGTGACCTAACATTCAAAGACACATTGCAATTTATCAATCACCTAAATCACAAATCACATACGATAAGATTTGAAAATATATTTGATGAACCGCTTATACAAGATACAAGGGATAACGATCTCGTTCCTGTGAGTGATGTACGATCACAGTTTCACAAGTCAGTGACAGCGTTCATCAGAGAAAATGAACCGAAGTCATTTAAACCCAAGCCTGTAAAGAGGGCGAAACTGGATAGAATGATTTCTGGAACGCAGCCCGAACCAGAGTCTGATATTCACAGGTTCATGGGTTTCACAGAGTTCGGAAGCTCAAAAAAACTATAATAAATAATGCACATATAATTCCAAACACGCCTATACGGGGTCTTCACGATTTACATGTTTAATAGAAAGGTCTTAAGGTAAGATAGTATTTACAGATTATAACCAAAGCTGACATTTGAATAATTTAAGAATAGGCAGGGGCACCAAACTTGTGCATAGGTGCAGAGGTGCAGAAGAGAAATGGTTCGAAGGAAAGATGGTATTTATACGGTTTCTACCTTAGCCACAGTCTTAAAGTACTGAGAAACTTGGCCACCCTCTTCAGATTTTGGCACAACGACCTTGTCGATGACAGAAACCTCGTTTTCGAACTTGATTGCATCTTTGATGTTGTCTGGGAAGTCCAAAATGTACACGGAATCACCTTTTTTGCAATGTTCTTTCATGTACTTGCCAATCAAGACGACGGAAAGGCCAGCTGGCAGTTTTTGGAAGTAAGATTCACCTTCCTTTTCGTATAGATCATTTAATAGCACATTAAACCTATCTTCGGGCTGGTTTCTATAGAACTCAATGGCTTCTGTTGGCTTTATCACCTTGGCATCCTCCGGAATCTTTAATTTTTTAGTTGCAACACCGGTTTGCACACAATGAAGGTTTAAGTCATCCTGTTCGAAGACTGACACTCTTCTTCTTAGCCCACTCATCACATTGTCAAACTCAGAGAACGTGTAGGTGTTCTTTGGCTGGTTTTGTTCCAACGAATCGACAGCTTTAACAAAAATCGCAGTACCAACCAATCCAACGAGGAAAATGGTCTTGAAACTTGGTGGCTCCTCTGCTTTGTTCACTTTTCCAGATAACAACCTGCGCATAACAGGAGCCCTCAAAAATCTTGGAGCAGCGCGAGCAAACATACTTATTTCGATTGTGTACAAGCCACGGCTTTCGTTTAATTCCTAATATCAATCAAAAAAACCTTTGTGCTACGCCAAACCGTCAAACTTCCAATCTGAATCCTATCGGTTCTTTACTGTTGCATTATAATTTCAGAGATTTAGACTGAAAAGCTCTTATAAAATCATATTGACAAAAGATTTGAAAGTTCTACTCGTGTAAAACTGATCCGCTTTGAAAAAGACCAAAACGTCAGACTAATCCGACATTATGAGAGTGCAACTGTCGTGACATATAAGACACTTAAGTATTCGGTAGCCACGGTAAGGACACGTTCAGTTAAGAGCTCATTTCTCACTGTATTGAAGTGAAATGACTGTTCTTCTTGTCGACCTAGTCGTATTCATGTAATGCGGTGTACAGCTGTAAATAGCTGAAATTCCAAAAATTTTCTGTAAACGTCAAAATTTGGCCTTTCACTAAGAATGATCAAAACTCATCATCCAGCTATGAGGCCTGTCTCTATCAATAATCGTGAGAACCCTACACCTTCTGCATCCAAGCGACACAACGATTGAGATACAGACTAGCGAAAATGTCTTTGGTGAATTTGGGAAATGTTTGCGCGCACCTTCAAAACTGTTCTAGAGCTAGAATTGGATTAACTGCCATTCCATATACAAAACTACATTTGAACTTTGCTTATAACTTATACAAACATGGCTTCTTATCCAGCCTACAACGAGGGTCAACCAAGGGACCAGATGTCACCCCAGTAGATGTCACGCCGGACAACATTTCTACCAGAAAGTTGTGGTTGGGTTTAAAGTACAGAGAAAACAAACCGGTCATTTCAAGTTGTAGATTAATATCTAAACCGAACCTAAGAATCAACCTCGATGCACAAGATCTAAAGAAGCTATGTTCTGGTAACTCTATAAGACTGATCAAACCTTTGGCTCCTGGCGAATTAATTCTGGTGAAATCAGGTACCGAAATCATGGATATCAATGATGCTATCGCTAAGAAACTGGGTGGTGAAGTGCTATGCAGAATAAGATAAACTTAAGGAAAAATTCATAACAAGCACAGGAAAAAACGCCCTGTTAAACGGATTGTTATTGTGTTCCCTTTCTAACGTAAGCCGCACATAACCATTTTCACATTCCATGTATATAGTAACAGCAGATGCGTGTTTTTCCCACATAAACGAGAGCCTCCCAAGGAGCTTACAACAATTTCCTTCCTCTCCAACCAATAGATATGTGAAGTGTCAAAATCTCACTGGCTCACCTAGTTAATCATAATAGTGTATATTACAGCATTGTATCTGCCGACATTAAACGACATGAGTTACTACCAACTGGTTTTTCTAGCTAATTACAAACAAAGTGAGACCTCAGAATTCCACAACTGGACCCACACCTATTGATCTCCAGTTTGTCATATCAACATTCCAGTTTTTCCACTTCGCTAGCATAGCAGGGTCGGTTGTTGGATGCTGAATTGACCCGGACGACTCGAATCTCGATGGGGAATGTCTACTAAAAGACGAAAATTCCACAGGTATTTGCTGAGCCTGCTGTGAAGCTTTGAGATGTTCCACCTCTAGTTTAGAAGCAGCAAGTTCTTCTTGGACGCAGTTGAGTTGCGATGATTTCTCTGCAACTTGGGTCTTATACATATTTATCTGCTCTTCCAATTCTTCAATGGTACTTTCCTGGTCTATATTGACGAACTTCAACTGCTTTAGTTGATCTTTGAGATTTGAAATTTCCTCTTTTAATTTTAGAACTTGATCTTTGTTTTGCTGTTCCTGTATCGACGTCAAAAAATCCTTATGTGTATCATCTTGCCCTCCGAACAACTCGTTCACTTCATTCAAATTTTCTGCGGCTTCAGACTCTTCCTTCTTAACCGCAGTTTCCGCTACCTGAGAATGGGCTTCTGCAGAAAGATCACTGACTTCAACAGTTCCCTCATTGGACAGATTTTCGACTGAATCAATTGGGGCGTCTGTCTTCTCTTGCTCATCATCATCACTTTTTTCATCAGAATTTGCTTTGTCAGTTTTTATTTCATTGGCATTAACTTCTGCAACTGAATCGTCAGGTTTGACCTCTTTAATCGTAAGTGGCTCTTCCGAACCCAGGGGAGTTTCTGAAACATTGGATTGAACCTGTTCAATCTCTGCCTCGGCTTCAGCTATCTCCGCATCGTCTTTGTCCTTCTTTTTTTTATTCTTTTTATTCTTATTCTTCTTCTTTAACTCTTCTACCTTCCTCTTGGCCTCTTCGAGCTTTCTAGCTCTTTCTTCTTCAGGCGACGCTTCAGACATTACAATTTGGGAACACTGTCTGTCTGTGTTTGTTTTGCTTGATCTAAAGTCGACAAGACGTATATCACGGTTGCAATGTATCCATTATACCAACTCATAAGTAGTTAGATCTTATTTCATTTGGTCCTTTTTTCGTGTCTATATTCGTTCCTGCAATCTAAATAGACATGGCTTGAGGAATAACTAGAATAAACGGAGCGATAGAGAAAACAACAATTGGCCACGATCAAAGAGTCGCAACTACACCAGGTCGTCAGCATCGAATTCTTAGCTCGCTGAATATCACTTGAGATAAAATGTTGAGAACGCTTTGAACCATCTTCTTTACATGACATGTGGCGGGCTTTGCCCAACCACCTATTATCAACACCGTGAAAAATGATATATGATAAATAATATGCAAAAGTATTTGAACACAGTAAGCATTGAATGTCACAATTAGTGGCAATTATAACTTTGATATCAAGAAGGCATAATTGTTATATTGGCGTGTTTTCGTTTCCAAGAAGAAACAGTAAGTGCATTCTAGACATTCTACCGGACGAACGTAGCAAAGAGCGTAATGGATTTAACAGTCGAGCCAAACTTAGAGTCATTGATCAATTCGTCGACACACAGATGGATTTTTGTTGGTGGTAAAGGTGGTGTCGGTAAGACCACGTCATCTTGTTCTATTGCTATCCAGATGGCAACCGCACAGCCAAACAAACAATTTCTATTGATTTCCACAGATCCTGCGCACAATTTAAGTGATGCCTTCGGTGAAAAGTTTGGTAAAGACGCCAGAAGAGTTACTGGTATGACAAACTTGTCTTGTATGGAAATTGATCCATCTGCAGCTTTGAAAGATATGAATGACATGGCTGTTGCAAACAACACACAAGGATCAGGCGAGTTCAGTGATCTTCTCCAAGGAGGTGCCCTTTCTGAATTGACTGGATCAATTCCAGGTATCGACGAGGCCCTTTCGTTCATGGAAGTGATGAAGCACATCAAAAACCAAGAAAATGGCGATGGTGACAAATATGATACTGTTATTTTCGATACTGCACCAACAGGCCACACTTTGAGGTTCTTACAACTACCAACCACTCTATCGAAGCTTTTAGAGAAATTCGGAGAAATTACTTCAAGACTAGGCCCAATGCTGAACTCATTTGCTGGTGCCAACAACGTCGACCTCGTTGGAAAGATGAGTGAGCTAAAGTCGAATGTCGAAAAGATTAGAGAGCAATTCACAAACCCAGACATGACCACTTTCGTTTGTGTGTGTATTAGTGAATTCTTATCCTTGTACGAAACCGAAAGATTGGTTCAAGAATTGATCTCATACGATATGGATGTCAACTCCATCATTGTGAACCAGTTGTTGTTTGCAGAATATGACGAAGGAGAAAGTTGTAAAAGATGCCAGTCTAGATGGAAGATGCAAAAGAAATATTTAGATCAAATTGATGAGTTGTACGAAGATTTCCATATTGTAAAAATGCCTTTGTGTGCTGGTGAAATCAGAGGTTTGAATAACTTAAGGAAGTTTTCACAATTCTTGAGAACACCTTACGATCCAGTTGCAGACAGCAAAGTCATCTATGAATTAGAACAACAAGATTAAATAGAAAACTTCTGTTGTAAATAAGTAGAAAAATTAGTAAACCCTCATTTTTATCAACTCTTCATCTTCCAAAAAGAAGCTCATGGGGCCTAAACCCTTAAAAATTAAAGCTCATTGCTACAGTGTGGCAAGTAAGGTCTTTCCCTGCTCAAGTTATTCTTTTGACGGGTGGTGATCTTGATTGAGAGCTGAATATTCCAAAAAATAAAAACTGCTCCAGGGGAGGTTCGAACTCTCGACCTTCAGATTATGAGACTGACGCTCTTCCGACTGAGCTACTGAAGCGGTTATTCTTAAAATTCCACTCAGAAGAGGGTTATAACTCTAGTGTTTAGGTGGTCCCCCTTAGTGTATAGTCAATAAAGTAGCTGTGATATCATACATTTATCGATAGTTTGATGTATTCAGCTGTTTACTAGCAACTAGGTCCTCAATCCATTTTTGAGTATAGTACTACTAGGTACTTGTGTAGCTCATAGAGATAAATCCTTCTTACATGTGACTCAAGTGACTTATATAACCGAGAATCTCTACAGCTGGCATACAAATGGCTTTTGATACGCAACGCCAGATAATTATGTAAGTTTTGAATTCATTGTATCTGCCTCTATTTGTGCTTTGCGCAACCACCGCTCTATTAAAGTGTCATACTCTTTTTGTAGAAGCGCCAATCGTTCTTGTAAAATATTGTTTTCGATAGTCGAGCTAATCAATTCATCATTCAATCGTTCGGCATCACGATTTTTTACGTTAAGTATGTCAAGTAGCTTCTTTTTATCAGATTCTTTCTTTGCGAGTAATTCCTTCAGGTTTTTTATGCTATTCTCTAGTTGAAGATTGTTTCCTCGAACTTCAATGTCATCTCTCGGCAGAAGTGGGACAGTCTCAAAAAGTTGTGAAAATCGTTGGTCGATCAAGTCTCTAGTCCTCAGTTTATCTAACAGTGACATATCCAACTCCGTAGTTAGCGGCATCTTACTATAATGTCGTTTTCTACCATCAACTATCCTTCATAGCGGTGCAATTATTCATATGACTTAATTTTGAAATGATGTCCCTAAAAACAAAAACATCAAATTTAAAGGGAACAGAAGATATCATAAAATCAAAGGAATAAATTAGGGCGACACAAACGATAGTTAGTTTCGAAACTTATTTTTGGTTCACTGAGCTCTGTTGCGTATTGTGTCAGCAAATCACCTTACATATGCATACCCAACAGTTTACAACTGAATACTGAATCAGCAAAACTCTCTGCATGTCTGGACCGATTAACTCAACAGCAGATGAGAGCAACCCTTTTTGGAGGCGCTGGATAGCGGGTACTACCACAGCAGATGAAGAGAGTACACATAATTCTAACGATCTGGCTTCCGAACATCAAGACAATGGATGGCTAAGTAGGTACACACCTTCATGGTTTTTTACGAACGAAAGTCTGGAAATTAATGAAAGCACATCGTACCATCAGCTTACTAAGAAGCAAATCAAAATTTTGGAGAATGAATCCGAACAATCTATACTTAAGGGACACGATACATGGTGCTGGTTCAGCGAGACTTTGAACCATAAGGAACTTGGCTCGAGTGGTGTACTATCTGTCTACAATACTGGCAGTGGTTCATGTCCATTACTGCTGTCAAAGTTCCCGCTATTACCACCTCATAAATCCGTAAAAATCAACGTCAAAAACTCTCTATTAATACCAGATGTTTCTCCAGTTGCATACATGCATGAATTGCCACTCAAAACAAAATTGGCACATGCAATAAAAAACCATTATAATTATCCTGGCGAAAAGCACCTATATCTCAAAGAACACCCGAACCAAAGTTTCGAGGAAGATGTGATAATTGTCATATCTTTGCATGGGTCACTACCCGATAAGTATGAGCGACGATCAACAGGAAAACTTCCGACGGCGCTAGAACTCAACGAGACAATGCTTAAAACTCTACAGAATTTTGAGCCTCAAAAAGTTTTCACATTTTCTATAGAGTGCCCGCTAGATGTGAAACCCACCTCGAAATCTTTGGAGGAATCGGTATCGCTACTCAAAAACTGGCTACATCTTTTTCAAGATGCGACCCGGATATTCGTTATTGGCACTTACCATACAGTCCCTCTGGCTGTTTTATTAACAGATGTTATTCTAAGTGAATTCAAAGTAACGCAACTAAAGTCGATAGGAATCTTAGGGATTGAATCTTGCATACAAGGGTACCAATTCTGGAATCATTCGGCTGAGACCACCCCTCAAACTATGGAGAATCCTACTTTTCAATTAAATAAAGAAAAGGCACTTTTCGAAGGGTCATCTAAACTTCAGCAAGAGGTTTTGACAGCTTTTAGAAACTACAGATTTGCAGATGGACCTGAAAGGAAGCAGTTTGTACGCGTCCTGGATAAGCTACTTTTTCTTTATCCAAATCTCAGATTGTCTTTGGTCGGTAAATTGTACGATAACTTCCTAACTGTGTCCCAAAAGTTGGCATTAGATTATTATCATCCGTCAATCCAAAGAAGGATATGGTGTGATGGTAACCACATGAATTTGGATTATATCAATCTTGCAAAAACCATTCCAAAAGAAACAGTTGACAACATTGGCCGAATTTTTAGCGTTTGTGTTCCCACGGAGCGAGCGTTTGAAATTGAAATAATGAATGATATACTACTAGCAATAAATCTGGGGCACAAGCAATTTGTACCATTTCTCAATGAAATGAGTCCTTTCTTCATCTCACGATCCTTTAATTCATCAACTTGTCCTGCCCTTTTGAAGAAGCAGATTCAAGCTGAATTGAAAACCTGGCTACAAGAAAAAGACACACAATGGAAAGAACTTGATTCAAACAACGAGAAGTTTCTACCGAAAGAGATTGCTACCTATTTCGATGCATATGAATACCTGAACTACAAATCACATAAGTCCCCAGATGAAATCGAGCTGAGTACATCGATTTTTAGCGATACATCAGTTTTCGAAGGGTTTATCTATGATAATACCCTCGCGGCGAACCTTCAAGCTGCTGCTCATCTCATGACGAGCAATTGTGGCGATGATAAGGTCTTAAATAGTGTGAACGAGTACAACCTCGTCTGGAAATTTCATGAAGCAATGGGGAGTTTTCTCAAAGTCACTAATCTTCCCACATTACCTAAAAACCTGGCAATCACAACTCATATAGAAATCGCCGATTCTCAGAGTCGACTAACGCCGTCACCAAAAGCATACTTCAGTAAGACTAACCGAGAATCTGCGGAAAGGATAGATCTACTTTGGAAAACGTACCAGACGTGGGACCCGAGTACCACCGGATTGCGAAAACTACATGAAATTTTTAGTGTTCTTCGGCTTTATGACTCTGGCAAGCAGTTGCAGCATGACGTATCGATCGGCTAGATAATATTTATTTGACGGTTTGTAATCTTAACAATATCCCTTCTCATGCCACACTATACTATATCACTTTTTCACATATCGAACTCTAAGTCAAATTTCAAAGTATTATGTTGAATATTTCTCTAGAACCCTAAAATCAAAAAAGTTACGTTTGTTAACGAAATTTATTAACGACTTTAACAAGTTTGATATGAAGAAGACAGTCTAGGGAAGGGGTGATCGCACCATACCACCAACGACACCGATGATACAAGCAGTAAAACGGGTATGATTCTAACTTTCTAGTATAACCTTTTAGCGAAAACACCAATGATGCCTTTACTAACATAAATGAAAACTTACATTCAGAGAAATTCAGAAGAAGAATCGAAAGCTGACAATAAGAGATCGCAGCACGACTTTCAGGGATCCAACAGCAAAAATGTCATCGCCACTCTTTTGAGTTTGATTCCTGAAAGAGAGCAGAAAATCCAGCTGACTGATATCCCGAAAGTTTCTGTCGGTAGGAGTAGATCATGTAACATCGCACTTTCTGAGCCAGACATTTCAACGATACATGCTGAGTTATTCACCATTGAGGTACAGATTAACGGGATCAAGCGCAAAATGATAAACATCACAGACAAAAGTCGAAACGGAACATTCATTAATGGTGACCGGCTCATTAAGAAGGATTACGTCCTCAAAAATGGAGATAAGATAGTGTTTGGCAAAAGCTGTTCATACCTCTTCAAATACGTTGCGACGACAGGCCACGAGGAACCTCAAACATCACAGACACAAGCTTCGCAAAATACACAGAACAGTGATTACGATGGGGTTTTTAGAAAACCGTTATTCAGCAGCCAAGTGACCTCCAAAAAAGTAACTCGAACCAGGGAACAACAACCTAGGTCATTTTTTGATAAGTACATGGCCGGGAAAGAACTAGGAACTGGACATTACGCAGTTGTGAAGGAGGCCAGAAATAAAGGTACTGGTGAAATTGTAGCGGTCAAAATATTTCATCCTCAACAGAATGATGACGACAAACGTACCAAAAAGTTTACGGAGGAAACCGCAATATTATTGTCAGTTCAACATCCTAATATAGTAAAACTGATAGATAGGTTCGTGGAACCTGTCAGCAAAACGCAAATCCAAACGTATTTGGTATTAGAAAAAATCAATGATGGCGAGTTGTTCGACAGAATTGTTCGGAAAAACAATCTTCGAGAACAAGAGACCAAATCGTTGTTCAAACAATTATTGAGCGGACTACAATATTTGCATGGTAGAAACATTATTCACAGAGACATCAAGCCTGAGAACATTTTGTTGAGTATACGGAAACGTACCTCTCCAGAAGAAATTGCTTTAGGGCCATGGGATGATGACGAGATCGATATACAAGTCAAAATAGCAGATTTTGGTCTAGCTAAGTTCACTGGTGAAATGAAGTTCACGAACACTTTGTGTGGGACACCGTCTTATGTTGCTCCAGAAGTGCTAACCAAAACCGGATATACGTCTAGAGTAGATATGTGGAGTGCTGGTGTTCTTTTATACGTTTGCTTATGCGGATTTCCTCCTTTTAGCGAGCAACTAGCTCCTCCCAATATGAAAGATCAAATCCTCCAAGGTAAGTTCGCATTTTACTCACCATATTGGGACAATATTGACGACTTGGTATTACATTTGATCTCCAATCTTCTAGTTGTGAATCCTGCAAAAAGGTATTCTGTAGATGACGTACTCAATCACTTATGGTTTACAAGTGATAACGGTAGTGATACCAATAAGGCTGTCATGAGATCTCAAGTAGATCCAGACAGATTGCCCAAAACGTTTTCTGAGTTGTCGAATCTTCAAAATAAATAACGGATTTGGATTATATATTGAAAAAAAAATGCAATATAGATAATCTTGACGATTACCATTTACTTAATTCCACCACCTTTTCTTGTAGCTCTTTTTTTGCCTTAACTCTCATATAGAATATGTCACAATTCTTGTTGGAGCACAAAACTTCGTTGTGTAACGAACCAGAGCAACGCTGACACTGCGTCCATAGCCGCGAAAAACGTTCTTCTAATGATCTAACATCGTACAAAGCTTTCATGTATAGTTCACCTGATCTTGACATACAATCAGCACATAATGGCCCTTCGTTTTTGCGCAGGACTCGCTTACAACTCTTACAAGTATCTACTTTTTTGACAAAACTCATCAAGCCACCTTTTTGCTTAGAGGCTGCACCAACAGGTCCACTTTGACGTTTTATGGACTTGACAATAAACATAGAATTCGCTTGTTTTTCACCTATAATTGGGGCAATGATACTAATGATCGGATTTTGAAGCTGATTACCCAAATAGTATATTGAATCAAGTTGGATATTTTGCTCAAGCACGTACAGAGGATCTTCAGCCCTATTAAAGAGTTTCTCACTACCGCCAGTTATAACATAATCAACTCGATCACCGACATTTGGCCCAACCCCATCTCTTTTTCTCATACGCTCAGCCAAAACAGCATGAGGCTGTGGATTTGTATAATTTGGGGCCAAAGTTTTGGAAATAATCAACTTGGAAATATCGCAACGATTTTGTAGAATGTCGTCGATAGTTTCTCGTATAAATTGCATCGCGCCATCTACGTTTCGATCAATTAGAATTTTCTTCAAGACCTTGTTCATAACAATGGAAACAAGTGGACACGAATCTCTCCGAACCGAAGCCAAACCTTTTTGGTCAAGCTTATCATATTTCTTCGGGTTGGTCCAATAGAGCCCTGCATATCTTTTTTTGTTGATTAATAGGTAAGGGAAATACACCTTTTCGAATTCAAGTTTGATTGGGTTTTTGAACAACGACGAGACGAATTCCGCAGCTTCAGCACCAAGTTTCATGGACTCTTCTAAATTTGTGGTACCAAACTTGACCATGACAGAATCTGTATCACCATACACAACGACCGCATCATGCGAAGCCCCGTTCTTGATACAGTATTTATTTTCGACTGCGTTTTTTGTCGTTTCAATCATTGTACGCCCAAAGGAAGTGACAGAGGACGATATGGCTAAACAAGGCAACTTACCGACAGTGGCACCAGTAAAACCATAAACAGAATTAGCAGAAATTTTCAACGCCAACTGCCTACCGTTAAGCACATCTCTTTTGAAGGGGTCAGTTTCATTCTTAAGGTCGAATTTGGCCTTCTTTCTAGCTCCGATCAATTCGTCCAAAATTTCCGGTAGGACACCACGTCTGATTTTTGAAGTGACAAAGATGTCGTTGTTGGGCGTTACGATATAGTCTTCGTCAAGTTTGAGCTTTAATCTTTGGATTGTAGCTCTGTCACATAACGTCGTGTAACAGAGATTATGGGCCATCATAATACTCGGGTAAAGCGAGCTGAAATCCAAAGTGGCAATGGGAACGTCATAATATCCTCTTTTTGGCTCAATAACAGTTGCACCTTCGTACTGCTCCTCAGAACCTTGAGAGTTCATGTTTGGAATCACGGTTTGGATTTGCAAACACTTTCTGAAGAGTTGTGAAATAACTTTGATCTGTTGACCACGAGCGAGTAAATACATAAACGGAACACCTGTTACTCTCGACATTTCCGTATAATTCACTAAAGCCATAAGTTTCTCCAAGAGTCTCAGCGGAAGATAAGCATCTTTCAAACAGTACACGGCCAACCTTCTTCTAGTTTCACTGTCTCCATTTTGTAAAGATGTGATGATACTATGATGGACATCCTCCTTTTGTTCACCTAAGAAATAAGCGGATACGGCATTCAGCGTATACGATCTTAGTTTATATTCTCTTTGGACAAATTGCAGTAAATCTAATTGCAAACGTCCGTCAATGTTGATATTCTTTGATTCACGGGTACCATAAGCTTTGGAAGAGAAAGTGGATGACTTAATTTCTTGCTTGACGTTGGATAATCTGCCAAAGTACGGGAAAGCTTGCACACCCAACGCGGCAGCTCTGTCGAGTAAGTAAGGGAAATCGAAATTAGTGGTGTTGTAACCGATAATTACGTCGGGATCAACCTCGACGATAAAATCACGCCAATGTTTCAACATATCTGCTTCTTTTTCATGTTCGAATATCTGGGATCCCGTGATGGGAGAACATGTATTTACAGTGAAAACGTTTCTGATAAAAGGTTTTGAGGCACCGGCTATACTAACGACATTAGCGATCTGAATCACAGAGTCATGTTCGGGCTCTGGGAAAACACCAGGTCTACCAGCACACTCAATATCGAAAGACATGATTCTGAGAGGTGCGTTAGAGGACCATTCACCTTCCGCAGGATGTGCAATCAAATCTTTGTAATTAATATTCACTTCAAATTGGCACGTAGACACCCGCTGTGCACCAGGAACGATGTGGTACTTGCTTGCCGGCAAAGTTATCCACGACATTCCTACGATTCCACAATCAATCATCAGCCGAAGTGGGAAGGCGATGTTATCGTATGTAGTGCAGCCACCAACAAACCACTTGTCATTGGGCTGAATGTAACCCTTTTCAAAGCCGGTTCTGATCTTATTCAGCAGGTTAGGGTTCTTAACGAAGATCTGCAAGAAGGGAATTTTTGCGTCTCCGGAAAACCCCCAGATGCTCTGCTTTGGTACGACTTTAATCGAATCCACGTTATTTTCGTAATGTTCGTTGAGGTACTGCATAAGCGTCAAAATGTTTTCCTGATGGAACCCCAACGGTGCTGGGACGTATAAATAATGCTTGAACCCTGTAACGTTGCACAGAATCGAATTACCCTTGTCAGTGACCCCGAAAAACCTTATCACTACGTTTGTGTTGGAATCGTACTGTCCAGAAAGCTGAGCCTGCTCTGCATCCAACTGCTGGAAAGAGATATCACTCAGTTTTGGGTCGAAGTCCGCATCAATCGGTGTTCTGGACCATAATTTCGTCTGTCCACTCTCAGACTTCTCCACTAGTTCGTGATCCATAAGGGAAAGTTCCTGTTCAAATGCCGTGGGGTTTCCTTTCCCCGTTGGGTCCACCACTTTACTAGACTTGTACCCCATCACATTCTGTTTCTTGAACTTGTCCGTGGGGATGATCTCTATCGTGGATACCGGCTCACTCAAAGATGATCGATCAAACGATTGAGTTCTTTGCTTCTTAATATCCTGGAACGCATCTTCAAGCGTCTCTATATCACGGGTCCTTGTAACACCAACAGTCATTCCGTATCAGCGTATGCAACGCTACCTGCTCCTGACCGAGAATGTTAGATTTACCAGAATAAATCAGAACACAATATGAAAGTTCAATATTTTTATTATCGTTTTCCCTTGTCAATCCTTGTTCAATACAGCGGTTGATCGATTGTTTTAGTTCAATTTGGTTTTTTTCCAATGTGATGAGCAAAAGACGCGTTAAATGCCCCAATTTTTTTTTTTTTTGGCTGTTTCACTTCACAAAAGAGCGAAACGAAACGAAACGCGGGATGAGGAAAGAACAAAATATTCACGTGACCGACACACCACGTGACGACGGTCACGTGGTCTCTATCTCCCCCCCTCGTTTCTCTCGCATTCTGATTCTGATAAAGGCAAGGCCCATTCTTTCCCGACCAAATTCACATTTGTGTGGAAAACCCATAAAAAACAAAAAAATTAGTTGAAAATCGTCACCACAGACAATAAGCCTGATTAACGGTTTTTTTTTTTCGTTAAACATCGAATTTGGTGAAAAAGAACAGCTAATATGTTAAGATTAGACACAGAGAGAAATTTTGGAGGTTTTGGAAATGGGATATGAATTGTATTAACAAAAGGAAACGCTGTGTCCAACAGGGTAGTGAGTGGTGTGTTTGAAGCTGTACTTTAGCGATACAGAATTGAAAGACGTACAAGTTTTGGTGGTGCGTGTGTGTTGTAATAGTGCGAAGACAGTACGAGTTATACGGTGCTGGTATATTTCATTTGGTCTGGCCTTTTTTACCCTGAAGAGTAGAATAGCAGAAGAGGAAAGGATATTAGATTAGGAGTTGGACGGGTACCGATTTGGTTCAGAGGAAGCAGGTGGTACGTTGGCTTTTGAGATTTTTTTTTCTCTTGAATATACAGTGAAGAGTGCTCAAATAGCAGTAAAATAGGATCAGAGACAGTGCTACAGTTGTCAATTGGTAGACGGGTATTTCTGTAATTCTTGGGACAGAAACTTTTCCAGAACGAGCCATGTCGACGTCAGACTATACAGAGGAGCAAGAGCGGATCACGCTTGATATCATTTCCAAGGATAAGCATGAGTTCTACGAGATGTTGAGGGTTGAGAAATCGGCATCAGAAAACGATATAAAAAAGGCGTACAGAAAGCTAGCGATAAAATTGCATCCGGATAAGAACAGGCATCCGAGGGCCAGTGAAGCTTTCAAAAAGGTAAATAGAGCGTTTGAAGTGCTATCGGATGATTCAAAAAGGAAGATTTTTGACCAGTTGGGCCATGACCCGGACGACAGAGCTGCAGCACAGGAGTCCTACAGAGGAGGTAGTTCGCCAGCATTCGCTGGTGGGCAGCGATTCCGTGGAAATGGCGGCTTCAACCAATCGTTTGGCGGGTCTCCAGAGGATATATTCGATTTCTTGTTCAGAGGCGGTAGCCCAGGTGGACAGTTTGGCGGACACCCGTTCGGGAACGCTTTCAACGGACCGTTTGGCAATGCAGGAGGCGCTACTTATGCATTTGGAGGCCCTGGAGGCTTTAAAGTATATACGAATTATGACTCACCTTTTGGAAGAAGGGCGCCTCGTGCTCAGCCGCGCCAAAACGAAAACTCTGCTGAGAGGAAAGAGGAACCAAGTACACAACTCATGATGCTTTTGGCACCATTTTTAATTATCATTCTGTTGAATTTGTTAGAAAGGTTGTTACTAGGATAATACCCCACCTGCTATGGTACAGCATAAACGAGTAAAAAAAAAAATACGACAACATACAAATGGTATCTACGAATAAAGAATTTTATCGATGTATATTACAAACTTGATATTTAACAGTACTAATCTAACATAACATATCGGAAATTTCAGAAAGCAACACTTATCATTCTAGCTCCTTCATTCTACTTTCTATAATTTGCTTAACTTCGAAATCATCCGGCTCAGAACCGAGCTTGAATCTTAGTTTTTTCCCTATCTTAAACTTGAGACTACTGTTTGAGACTTTCTTCTTTCTAATGAGTTTACCACTTGGTAACATTTCGTACTCATCCGTGTTGAAGTCTTTAATATCATACCTATCAGATGCATCATGAGCGAGATCCTCACCTTTGTTTTTATTCAGATTTACAGCTCTTCTAGCATATCTCTTGATACTACTTGGGTCCTTTTGCATTGTCCAACTCTGGTGCAATTCATTGTAGGCCCCGAATTCCAACTTCTTTCTGATGTCATCTTTCTGCTCTAGTTCTGCAAAAATGTCGGCGTCGGTAGGCCATATCATAAGTCGGAACGTTTGACATACGATGTCTATCATCATGGGGAAGACTATCAAAATCAAAGAACTCCCCCACCACGTTATGTCGCGACCGAAATGATGGTATAGGCCAACCAAAACGTCGTATATAGCATTTTCACCATATATGCCAGGTAACAAGCAACACCATGCAATCCAGCCTATACAAGATATCAGCAACGAAGCGAAAGCTAACCAATTTCTGTTCCTTGTCTCAATAAGTTGACATTTTACGTTTATTAGGAAACATATGGCAGTGAAATTTATAACCCCGATTGGATATATGGAATTATCAGACTGAGCTGTAAAACCCCATATTTCGAAGTTCAGAAATGTGATAAGCACAGAAATCCCTGCTGCTGTAAACATCCAGAAAAGGAAAATCTTCAGATTGAATGCCTGACATTTCTGACCCATAGTGTACAATTCAGGAACAGCCAATAAAGTCATCGGTTTAAGATCTTTTTCGAACATTCCGATACAAATTACGGGCAATGAAGTGAACAAGGTATTGAACATGGAAAGGGACCACGGCTCATACAGCGACGTTCCTGAGAACATCGTCTGCCTCTGGTAAATCATTTGAGTCAGGTAAAACAAGACTTCTTTGTAAAAGGTGCAGAGGACGAACTTCGAGGTCCTCACGTAGTTGTACCGCCCGTGAACAAATAGCAATTTGAGTAGATATCTGAACTGCGCAATAGAGTAATCCGACGACCGGGAGGCTTGCAACCCCTCTTTTCCTGTTATACCAACGCCAATATCGGCAGATTGAATCATCGCAATATCATTAGCACCATCTCCTATAGCTAGTGTTACCAACTCTTTATTTTTCAGTCTGATATTGGTCACAATTAAAGCTTTTTGAGATGGGGATGCACGGCAGCATATAACAGAATCTGTACTCGTACACAACTCGATGAAGACGCTCATCATTGTTGGATTGTTTTCAAAAATAGCCAACGAAGCACCATCGACGACCAAAACACAATGTGCTATCTTACCTGCACAGATCTCTTCACCTAAGGCCGTCATTTTAGAAATCAAATTTTGATCATTCTGTCTCAATATCACTACGGTAGAATAATCGTATATTAGCCGACAAGCATACCCAATATTAATGGCTGTTTCACGCTTGTCACCAGTCAACATCCACATTTTGATCCCTGCACGTTTGATTTTTTGAATAGCTTCTGGGACACCTTCCTGCAACTTATCCTCGATTGCAGTAGCTCCTAACAACTGCAAATCGACTTCTATCTGTCCTCCGACTTCCGCAATTTGTTTAGCGCGGTCTATCAAAGAAGTTTTCGCATCATGATACTTAGATTCCCAAGCTTCGTACTCTTCAACCGGGATCCACCTATAGCTGTACAATAGTGTTCTAAGCCCTTCAGTAGAGAACTCGTCGATAGCATTCAAGGTTTTTTCTAAAATATACTCTTCATTATCAATAAGATTCTGATCGCCAATATAGCTTTCTGTTGAGTCGGCTAGAGGGAACTGAGACTGAAGGTCCCCATATTTCTCTTTTTGTTGCATTTGAATTGACTTCCGTGCGTTGAGCATAATATTTTCAATCTGAGATTCGTCCTGCTCTATGCTTGACAAAAAGTCATCGATAGAGTCTATCTGCAATTCATGTTCACTACGGATCGTACCTTTGCGTGAAATACTCTTTCTAACAGCATCAAGCTTGAGAGTGGAGAGACTGCTCCGATTTTGGGATTGGGAATTTCTAGGTACACCTGATATACTATCTCTTGCAGCAGCATGTTCTCGGGATTTACGTTGGTGTAATATCATTTCAGCTTCTTCCAATTTTCTCTGGTCAACCAAAGATTGCTGTTGTAAAATTTTGTTTTGAGCCAGTCCTGCATTTCTGAGACGCTCCAAAATAACATTATCGGCACCTTTACAAATGAGTAGTACCCTATTGGGGTCGTTAGGCATTTTAACTGCAACCGACATTCTTTTTCTTTGGGAGTCAAAATTGATATTTTCTAGGACTTCATAATCTTCAATGACCGGTTGGTTTTCGAAGCCATTTGGATAGGTAGTGATTGAAAGCGTGCTAGCGTTTCTATTAGTTACAACGTAACCCATGTCCCTAGCTGCAGTGACAAGAGCGAGTTCATCGGGTGACGATGACTGGTACACGATCGAATCATCTGCATCATATGACCTCTTCGGTAAGCATGTGTGACACAGGGCTAAGGAAAGAATGAAAAATTTCGCCTTGATTGAGAATATGGTATTGGGATGTTTTTGGATATATAGAAGCAAATCGACCGATGTTTTTAAGCCTTTGGTGTCTTTGATGTCTGCACTTTCATTTGTTTCAGACCTTCCTATATCATCTGCAAGCTCCTGTCTTTGTATTTGTGAAGCTATTGATGGTCTTCCGGTATATTTGGCGGTAGAAATCCCTTTATATTCAATCGAAGTCCTAACACTCTTCGAACGAGTTGATTGCAAGTCAAAATTGTTCAAAAAACTTCTGTCCTCAATAGAGATAACTTCAATGTCACCACCAGTGGTTTCTGCGAGATCATCATCTATTTGATGTAGCCATGATGATCCGCATATCGAAAACTTCCTGAAGATCATCTTATTATCTGTTAAAGTACCAGTTTTATCACTGAAAATGTACGAAACTTGACCCAATTCCTCAAGAATTGTGGCAGTTCTAGACTCGCATGGAGTGTCAGATTCAACGTGATACATATCAATATCCCATTCCATCAATTTACTTTGCATGGCTTTGATAATTTCTGTTGTGACGTATAAGGAAAGAGGAATCAACGTGTTGTACATAATGATGAAAGACATGATAGTAGGTGCCGTTCCTGCGTCCACTTGTAATAAATACCACGCTTTGTTGTTGTCAACGTAATTCGTCTTGATGATCCGCTGTCCCAAAAACGAAAACATTGCCATAGATGCCACGACAAAGACCATAAATAAAACAATGAAATTGATTTTGCTTTGAAGCTTTGGTGCCTTCGTTCTTGGATTTTTAATAGCATTCATCCTGATTTTAGTTTCCTCACCGCTGAAAATCACTATCCCTACGACATTTTGGGTGTTTCTTATGATGCTCCCACGATAAATAACATTGTCAGACCCCAAAGGATACAGTTTATCATCAATGTTAACGGTACCCTCGAAGTTATATAAATCATTATTTGGATCCTCCAATGTTGCAACTGCATTGTGCATACTCAACCCGGTAGCGGAAGTCATACGCTTAGATAACTCGGGCAAAGGACTTTTGTTTTTAAGATTTGTTTCCCCATCTAGCGCCATGGTTTCAACAAAGGCCTCATTATTTTCACCATCAGTGCTCAATAAAAGTATATCTGCTGGAACCCAGTCATCTGAATTCAGAAGCACGAAATCTCCAACCTTTAGGTTTTTCCATTCCTTCTTCTTCACATGAATATCGAACTGCGAGCGAAGAAGATTGAGGTTGGTGAAATGGTCCGTGTAAGATGGCTCTGACACGTCGTTTAGATTATGAGTCGAGTTGAAGTCACTCAAGATTGCATCCGTTGATCTAGTGGAAACGTTTGATAGTGAATACAGAGATGCATTTCCACGATCTTGGGTGTCTTTCCCCATGGTAAACACCTTAGTAGTTTTGTTATTTTCCTCTTTATCAAGTTTGTGTCTCTTGAAATCGTCCCAGGCTTCCCTTGCCATGGATATGCTTAAAAATATCATTAACGGCACGATCGTAGTGTAAGTACCAGTCGTAGACCAGGAAGGGATCATCTGGAGAATAGCCACCACTAAGAAGTATGCGTTTGCTAGCTTGGAAAATTGTGCGTACAATTGTCTCGGTAAGAAGGAGTAAAGGGTGTAGCGAGAGGACGTTATCAGATTGCTACAATACGCTTTACCAGTCCTCTCATCAATAAGCTGATTATGATGGGCATATTTCTGATACAATACAGAGTCCTTATCTAAACAAATCGGTATTATTCTGCCATTATCGGAGCTTAAATGAGTAGTTCGGTTCAATATTAGATCCATGATCTTCGTTCCAAGACTGAGTGTTTTCCGTTTTGTCAGAACTTCGCCAAGTGCGTCGTCTGGATTATAAGAAGGAGTACGAACGGATTCTCCACCAACTCCGCTGGCATCCTCCATTTCGATACCCTCAGAGTCGGATCTCAGTTTGTCTTCTAACTTTTTATTAAACAGCTGTGTTCGAAGGGAGTACCCCCTGGATCGGCCCGACATCTGGATAACCCTATATACAATCGATCTTCTATCAGATGCAGCGCTCAATTCACTAATCGTATGTCCATTCCAAGTGCTAAACCCGTCAATCTAGTGGTTACGATTTTATGCTTCAATTCTAACAATTTGTTCGACAAAGAATTTGATATTGGAATTAGGGCGAAGCAGACAATCAAAAAGCCACTGATTTGATAAATAATACACTAGGTGAAATATCCTGGGGTCGAAAAAAAAAAACAAGGGAACAGTGGCTTTGTTCGAAACGTTCTCAGCTGTCTCTTGGACCTGATAGAATTAACAGTTGCTCAATAAAGTCGAATTTAAGGGTCCTCGTGCGTGTATGCCTATTCGTTGCAGGAGGTGTATTACGTGAGAACAATGTTTGTTTACAAATCGTCAAGAGTGATATGCAATTTACAGACCTTATTTGAATCAAGAGCACTTGAACATATACACAAATGCTATAGATCGAATTTACACTTCACGCCTTACGGTAAAGTCATTTTATAACTTTAGCCGGTGGCATAAGAAGAATTACTTTGGTAAATGCATTCTAGAAAATCAATTTGTCCAGACACAATGGTCGATTTGAAGGAACAGTACGAGTTAGACGGACAATCGCATTTGTTCTCCCATTGGGACACGTTGTCAAATGATGAAAAGAAACACCTATTGGGTAACTTGGGCAAATTCGATCCCGCCAAACTATCCAAAGATTGTGCAGATGCAATCACACTGGCGGAAGAGAATTCCAACTCTGAAAGTGTAATTGAGCCTTTACCTGTTTTGTCTTATGGTTCAGTGATCGGAGATGACGTTTCAAGAAACCTTTACAACGATTTAGGGTTGAATGCCATCAGAAATGGCGAAGTAGCCGTCATTTTGATGGCTGGTGGACAAGGTACCAGACTAGGCTCTTCAGCGCCAAAGGGGTGTTATGATATTGGGTTGCCTTCCGGCAAATCTTTGTTCCAGATTCAAGCAGAGAGATTAGGTAGGCTCCAGACTCTTGCTGGAAGTAAAGTCCCTATCCAATGGTACATAATGACATCCGAACCAACCAGAGCTGCCACTGAATCATTTTTCAGAGAAAACAACTTTTTCGGTCTTTTGGAATCTCAGGTTCAATTCTTCAACCAGGGTACGTTGCCAGCGCTTGATCTTTCTGGGGAGAAACTATTCTTAAGTAAGAAAGACGAGCTCGTGGAATCTCCA
The DNA here is from genome assembly GCA_003705805.3 of Kluyveromyces dobzhanskii. Classification (NCBI taxonomy): domain Eukaryota; kingdom Fungi; phylum Ascomycota; class Saccharomycetes; order Saccharomycetales; family Saccharomycetaceae; genus Kluyveromyces; species Kluyveromyces dobzhanskii. Next base: position 82,545 of record PPJP03000015.1, on the reverse strand, counting down.
GACGGTAATGGTGGATTGTACCGTGCTATTAAAACTAACAATTTATTGAGTGATTTCAATACTAGAGGGATCAAACACATTCACATGTACTGTGTTGACAACGTTCTCGTTAAAATAGCAGATCCTGTGTTCATCGGTTACGCCATCAAGAATGATTTCCAGCTTGCCACTAAAGCGGTAAGGAAACGTGATGCACACGAATCTGTTGGTATAATTGCTACCAAAGATAATGAACCATGTGTTATTGAGTACTCAGAAATTTCTAAGCCATTGGCCGAAGCTGTTGAAGAAGACACGAAATTATTAAAGTTGCGTGCCGCTAATATAGTCAATCACTACTACTCAGTAAAGCTATTGAACGAGAAACTAGATAATTGGGTAGATTCAATGCCCTACCACATTGCCAAGAAGAAAATTCCTCATTACAACAATACAACTGGCGAGTATATAACTCCAACAGAACCTAATGGCATTAAACTAGAGCAGTTCATATTTGATGTTTTCCCATCCATTCCTATGTCGAGCTTTGGTTGTTTAGAAGTTGAAAGATCAGAAGAGTTCTCTCCTCTAAAAAACGCCTCGGGTACATCCAATGACAATCCTGAAACAGCAAGAAATGCCTACCTCCAATTGACAACTTCATGGTTGGAACACGCTGGCGCCGAAGTAAAGAAGGATATTTTGGTCGAGGTTTCCAGTGCATTATCGTATAACGGAGAAAACCTTGACCAATTCAAAGGCAAAGTGTTTGACAAACCTGACCAGATTTTGAACTGATCAGAACACTTATCCGAGTACTGCTCAGTCACTTTTTCTTATGATAACATTCATAAAAATAATTTCTTTAAATAAGAGTAATACATTCTCTACTTTGAAAGTAACGGAGATCTATAAAGAGGCCCACTATTCATTTCTGTTCAAATATTGTTTGAGTTCGAATAACACAGGTATGCTTTCCTCAGAGTTGAACACACGATTGCAATCAGCTAGGGGCCTGCCCTTTTTCTGGTTCTCAATCTTCCGATTCATCAGCTCAAAGCTTTTCTGTTTTCGTAAGTTTTCTCTACTTTTCTTATTTTCATTAGCCAGATTCAGTATACGTTGGTTCAGTTCGTGCCTTAACTGATTATCTGTGAATCGAGAAAATTTGGAGTCACTGCTAGAAGAAATGGCTTGATCAGTTTCAGTACCGTAAACTAATTCTTCGTGGTCTTTTTCGATGTCAGACCCTGTTTCATCTACTTCTAACACGTCCACCAAAGAAGTAAGTTTGGGAAATGAGTCCAATACCACTGGGTTGTCTCTGTTGGTCTTTACAATATCGAGATTGAGCCCGCCACTAACAACTCGCTGATTAGAAGGTCGGTGTGTATATTTTGGTATCTTTATTTGCTCGGGTGATATCTCTTTATCAGTCTCTATATGGACCCATGCTTTGGTTATTTCATCCAATTCATTTAGTATATGAGAAGAAAGTTCTGCAGAAGTTTTATCATACTTGATCAAGTGCCGTTGTAACTCAGATAATCGGGAAAGAGTTTGTGTTATTATTGTTTCTTTTGAGTCAGGCTCATCTTTTTCAGCAGTGTTTCGATGAATAGAGAAAAGCATATGCTTGTAGTGATGCAAAATGGGCAGGAAGGAAGAGGTGCTCGTTGTAAGAGTGTTGAGTTCCTTTGAGATCATTTGAAAACGATCAATATCTGAGGTCTTTGCCTCATGGTAGTCTGGGAAGATCCTTTTCAAAACTATTCCGGACACACAGTTTTTCAAAGGACTTGAGTAGTTAATGGACAATAGACAGCACAGGAAAAACTTTTTAATGCATTGTAATCGTTCTATTTTCTCTGATAGATTCAGCGCTTCTGAAGTATGTGTCATTTGGTATAAGTGCTGCAAATCTAGATTGTAAACAGTGGTATAGTCTGTCAACTGATTTGCATTTATGACCGGTAAAATGTTGCTTGCGGCAAGCTTTATTTTGTAGAACAATTGATCAACTGTACAAGTTAGAATATCAGTTATTAATGCGAGCGTCCTATTTTCTTCAATTGCCAAGCCATGGCTTTGTGCTAATGATATCGGTTTGTATATGGTAAGTTCCTTGTAGGTCAGGTGGTAGCGATATATCAGCTTGTCTAATGTCTGTAGTGCAGTGTTCATTTGTCGTAAATTTAAGAGAGCAGTATATTTGGAATACTTGACGTGAAAGAACTCTTGCTGCAATGCAAGGTACACAGATATCATCAATATTGACATTACGGAAGATCTTTTCAAGTGTCTCTTGTAAAGCATCTTACGAAATGATTTCCTTGCAAGTAATATAGTGAACACATATGGTACGGTTCGTTGCAAATAGAATTTTTTGCCAGAGACAAACAGTTGTCCATACTTAGTTGGTACCGTGGTTCCACGATGTGTTTGAATGGACAGAGAGCTTTCTTTATTGAAGTTAAGAATTGATTTTTGAACGTTGAAGAGCTGGTAATGAGACGCGATAGAACTGGTCAACAGCTGCGAAGAAATGACTTCATATTGAAATTCATCGACAAATATCTCCATATCACTATAGGGCAATTGCCTCATAATCGAGGTGGCATGTTTCACCCATATGCTGTCATCATCCTGTGTGAAGAATTCATTTCTGTAATCATTATCGATCAACATATCTTGTGATTCAAATCGATCTTGTCCAACAACAGTCGGTGAAGTGTCTTTCAATGCTTCTATTCCCCATTCGCTCAGCTTTCGTAACTGTTGATAGCTAATAGGAACCTGTGGGCGAACGTTACTCCACGTTTGTGACGAAGACATCGTGGACGGTGTTGATTCCGCAGAGTTGATTTTAGGCAGTTCAACCCTAGGGATTTGCAATTGCAGAGGAACCCCCTGGAAAATATCCATTGTTCTCACTTCGGATAGCTTAATTGTAACACCTGATTCGAAGGAAGTCAGTCTTGGTTCACCAGTGGAAAATTTGTAATGGTGTACCACATAAAGTCACCGTTAGAGATGTCTATTGTCTGTAGATCAACTTGGCTTTTTTTTTTTTCTTTTGGGTTTTGTTTTGTTTACGTTTACAAAAAATGCTATATGCGACAGATTTTCGTAGATTCAATCATGGAGAGGTTCGAAAGGATGCCGTAAAAGAGATTACAGCGAGACATATGGGTAAGCTGTACAGTAAATGTAAACGGGTATAATACAATCGCGAGTTGAAAAAGACTAATGTTACACTTCGAGAATAATAAACTTGATCGGGTCTTTTTTGCAATAAATGACAATTAATACAGTTCGAAGACAATTATAGTACATCTTGTGCGAACCTCATTTTTTTAATGACAATGATCGGAAATGGTGCAATGAATAATTTATTTCAAGTAAGACATCATGATTTATTTCAGGTTGTTGATTCTACCGCTTTAAATTTGCGAAACAAGAGTTGCGCTATTGTTTCCATCCGCCAATGAACTCGGAACTCAAACCAGACATATCGAATTGACCGAGGCTCAGCTTTGCATTTGAGCTGCCAGGTAAGGTATTGAAGTCCTGGCTGCGGAACGGATCCATGCTCGATGGGGGTTGTGCTTTCGTGTTTTTGTCTGTTGCTTCAGAAGATACCGGTAAACCCACGTTATTATGCGTTCCGTAGGAATCTACATTTTGGGATTGTTGTCCAGGAAGTGAAATCGAAAACGGATCCTTGTTGGAAGGGCCGTCTGGCTGTTGTGCGCTAATTACGTCCTCATACCCTCCTTGCTGCTGAATATATTGCTGAGATCCACCAGGACCTCCAGACGCATTTCCTTGGCCAGGTAGTATGTTTGGATTATTTGGTTGTCGCTGCTGTTGTTGCTGTTGTTGCTGTTGTTGCTGCATCATAGTCATCATTTCCTGGTACTGGATGCGAATCTGCTGTTGCTGTTGCTGCTGCTGCTGTTGTTGTAGTTTGGTCCAATTAGCTTGCACTTGTCGAGAACCTGATGGACTTGCTTTCTTTACCTTTGCCGAGGAAGCTGCGCCTTTGGTTGATTTTGCTTCTGTACCCGCTTGTGTTTTACTAGCGATGTTGGGATCTCGTCCTTTATTGTTCGTAGATCCCTTTTTCGCTTGCTTGCCTTTTGCTCCAGATATAGCATGTTGAGCTTTAGGAGTTGACTTACTACTTCCTAAAGTCGCTGTTACTGTTGTATTATACGAACTTTGACCAGGTACGTTACGGAGGCCAGATGTTGGGGTGTTTGCTGGAACCGACTGGAATGAATCTGGCGCCTGCACTGGTAACCCTGCTAAGAAGGAATTAGCGTTTGCGCCGTATGAAGCGGGAATACTACCCGGAGAAGGAACTGATCGCATATGCTGCTGTTGCTGCTGTTGCAGATGTGTTAAATTGTTCGGTACGCCCATCATTGGCGCGGTAGACCCAGATCGCTCAACGCGAGGGACGAATTCCTGAGGAGGCACCTGCGGTAGTATTGGAACAGTTCGTTCGTTAAAATGTTTCAGATTCGTCAAACTCTCGTTAGGCGTTGTTTCCACATACTCATTCAACGCCCAAAGAGACTGCCACCATTCCAGCAAAAACGTATCAGGCGAATTCATTAACATTTTCGAGTTTAACAACTTATCACCGTTCATCGAATACTGAGGTACCTCTCTTGACAGAGGTACATTTGCTTCTTGTAGAAATTTCTTGGCAGTGTCTAAATGGTGATTTTGCACCAAGTAATTGTAAATATGGGCATATAATAATTGTTTGGAATTCTTTGCCATTGCGTCATACACGAACGGATCTGCAATGTCATTGTTGTTATACGGAGTATTTTCTTGGCCTTGATTTGGCTCGTCCTTCATCCTTTTCCCTTGTGGATCATTAGAAGCATCGCCCTGTCTCACACTTGGTCCAGCCATGTCCTCGAGGAGCTCTGATCGTTTAAACTCTATAATTATTGGGTATTCTTCCAGAATGGATATTTAAAATCTTCCAAATCTTTGAAGAATATATCAATGAATCAAGCACAATAATATCTTTTTTACCCTAAAAGTTCAAAGCAGGTAATACTTCCTTTCGGGGTTTTTGAAGACTAGTACTCGGCGAACAACAAGACTTACGTTACAATGCCCTCAGTTAAGAATCTCAATCAGGCACAATTTTCGTGGATGTATACCGTCTATCTTTTTAATTTGTATGTCCACAGAAGAGTGTACTTCTTGGTTTAAATTTTCGTTTGAAAGCAAAACTGTTTAACTTTTGGAAGAATAGAGCCGACACACAATTACCCAAACGGAAACTTTTGAAACTATTGTAAAGATATTCTATGGTAGTTCAGTTCTCGGTATTAAGTATTTAAAAACTACCCTCTAGGAATACTATGTATGTAACTTAGTCAAACCCAACTTTCCGAACTAGAGGGTAATTTCTTCCATCTTCCGTTATATTGAACAGACCCACTTCTCGTAACTTTCGATGGAAAACAAAACTACCATTCGATCACGTGATGAGAAATATGCGGCCACGAATGAGGGGTCACATTCATAGTACACATGATACACATGCTCGTGTTTGCATATCCTGCAGTTATTAACGTACTTATCTTTTATTTTACAGGTATTTAATGTTCAGTGTACAGCTTCACTCCTGCGTTCGAGAATCACTGCTAGCAGATGAATATTTCTTCAACGTTGAATTGAGAGTCTGCAAGAGCAAAACGTACCGGATTGTAAGTACACTTGATTTTGATGATGTGTTTTTACTTTATACAAACGGCAGGGTTAAAGCAGAACAGGGTGCGATTTAAAGTTATCATTCAGTCATTAGAATTGGGCGTTTAGTATCAATTTCAGGTCAAGATAAGATGAATATGTTTGTGTTAGTCAGATTTTACTCCTCCAAGAGTTGAAAGAAGTTTTAAAGCAACAGGGTTCTTGGCCATGATTAAATATGTGCTTTTTCTGACATCTGCTGTAAGCATTTTTTCCAGTAAGGGCACCTTATCTTGTGTGGGGATTATTATTCGCAAATTTTTCTTACTGGAAACGAGACTGTTTTTCCGAAGCAGCGAAACTACCTTGACTATGTGATCATTTTTATGTTTAACGTTGGATGCTATCAGACCTTTCAAAACAGTTAACACTGTATCTAGGGATATAGATGTCATTCCATTGAAATAGTTGTTGAACATACTTCGGAAATGATGGCTACCAGGACGGTAAAGCACCGAGATGTATTTTTCGAACAAATCGTTATTCCACTGCGAGCTTTCGAAGACCATTTGCTGGAATATTTTTTCGCTACTGAAGCTATTCCGTTTTAAAAAATTACGACTGTTGTCGTAATACCATAGCTGTAATAAGCGTCTCTGCGAGTTGTCATTTATTGATTGGTAAAAGTCATAAAAATCAGACTGTGATGTCATATTGTTTTGGCTCAAACGAGTAAACACTTCTTGTAATTCTTCAGGGAAACTTCCTGGCTTCGGGATATTGAAATGCTGGGCTTTACTCAGGTTTTTGAAAAGAACTCCGAATTCATGACGCCAACTCTTATAAAAGGCCGCATTCTGTACAGTTGAGGAGGTATTCACATCACTAGGTAGGCTGGTTAAAAGGGTGTTCAATGCCTTGTCGTTAATTTCTACTCCTGTTTCCAAAGACTTTTTGTAAATGTGGTACGAGTAAAATAAATAAAATATTGCCATTTTTGACATGTACGATTTTGGTGATTGCAGACCAGTTTGGTCAGTATAAGAATCCAATGCTGGGTCTTCCTTGGCTTCAGCGTTAGCAGCAATGCTGTTGCTTTCTATTATGGGTTGTGGATCTCGTCTTTGAACTTCTTTTTGTTTTATCGGGCTTAGTTCTTTCCATGAAACCTCTGAACGGAGTCGTTTCGGCAGTACAGCAACTTTTGTATCCTCGTAATTCTGATCCAAGCTACTTTCCACTCCAAACCCGTTTTCCAAGGAGTCCAATATATTGGCTTGTCTTGACATCGTGGAAACGGTAGAATACAGCATCATGCCGGTAAGCGTGACCACATTAGTAGTAACAAAAAAGGCATTCCCTGGGGCATTAAAATATTGCCAGAAAGTCCCCAAGAACTTCTGCTGTCCTCTTGATAAACGAGGCGTATTCTGGAACATGGAGTTCCTCCATTGTAATGTAAGTCTCCGGCCAGCGTGTAACCTCCTTACTACAGAGCGAATGCCATAGCCGAGATGCATACTAAGCAGTAGGAAAAGGAAGTTGTTGTTAGCCTAGCTCTACAAACCTGCTGTGCGAGCTTCTGACAAATAATAAGCGTCGCAACACCTCAAAACGGTTTCCGAGAAATGAGTCTTTTCTTTAAAATGAACCAGAAGTCTCACAGTAAGCTGCTTACAGTTTTTTTTGTAGCTTTGCCCGTATAGTAAGTCTCATCACATTGTTAGATAGATTTTACTTAAGAGTTGTTAATTTTCAGTTTTTACTAAAAATTCTTTGGTTTCCCTTGATGGTGGTGATACGCTAAGTTTACGAATAGTATGGGGACAGATCCGCTCGCCCAAAGGTAAGCTGTGAGCTGCAGACACACTTGGCATACTTTGAATAAAGCCTCTGCTGCAATTGCAAGTTTTTGCCCATTACCAAGGGGTGGACTTGCAGCTCTTTGTCTTTCTTGTATTATATAAATACTTTTATAGAGGCAAGCACCATAGACAACAAAAGTTGAATTGAAGCATCTCTATATGTAGGAATCACGTTGAAAAGACCCGGTAGAGTCTTCAATACGTTCTTTCGTGTTGGTTAGCCATACGTCTTCGGTAGCGTTGATGAATCCACATGGTACCTGGTAACGTGACCATCACGTGACTTACCCCATCTTCAACTCCGGGTACTTTAAGTCTGTACTACGAATGAAGCGAACAGCTGCGCAAGCACAAACACATACTGTGCACCCGACTCAAAGTAAATGCGTCGGCCTCAAGCCTCGATCAATTCACATCGTTTCTGGTGCCTGATAAGCGATTACTCATAAATTCTTTCCTTTCCTATCTAAAAAATCAAAGCCTGAATTTCTATATATTATTGACAGGGAAATGAGAACTTGTAATATTTAATTAATCCGTCTTTTGATCATAACGCGTAATTGAGTCATCAACAAAGTGAACCCAAGAAAAGACCGCCAGGTCAAGTTCCCGTAACGCAAAGCTCTATGTCTCTCTTAGTGTACGAGTTCATTGAAACCGATGTGGCAAATGCTCTGATTGTGGTTAGACCCTTGAACAAAAGCCTTGTGTTTGTCTCGCTTGCAGGATCAAAAATGAAGTTGATTAATGAAGCGAACCGATTCGTCTCTCAGGCCAACTCATCATTGAAGAAGAAAGGTGTCCAATTTATTCTGAAGGATAGAACTATCCTGGAACCCGAAGGTTCGGAATGGTTGGAACAATTAACGTCCGATTTCACCCAACTTTTGACATGTGGTACCATCCAAAACGAAATCAAATGTGAATATCTCACTGGAACAGAATTCCAAAAGAAAGTTTGGGAGATTACGAAGACACTGAAACCTGGCGTCAAAGTATCGTACCACCAACTGGCTACTCTAGTTGGAAATCCAAAGGCTGCGAGGGCTGTTGGATCTGCGCTTGGTAAAAACAACATAGCGGTCGTTATTCCTTGCCATAGAATTGTGGGATCAGACGGCAAACTGACTGGATTCAGATGGGGGGTTGAACTGAAAAAAACACTTTTGAGGCTAGAAGAAGCGATAGTGTAATATGCTCTATTCCGGTTAAAGTCGCCAGGCTCTCAGATCTGGACCCAATTACACAACTAGTGTACACAATTTAATTCTTTTAGCAACTTGTAGATCAACTGGCTGTTCAGTCCTGTGCTCGAAGGCCCAATTTCGGTGTATTCCAGCCAAGTCTGTCTTTATTTGTCTTCGAACCCTTTTTTTTTTTCCACCTCCTACCGCTTCATCCATGTCTGCGCATAAAAAAAGTAAGGACACAAAGGCAGCTCCAGATGAATTCAACTTTGGTAGTATGGTCGATCGAATGGGCAACTTCGTTGTGTTTACCATTTCTTCCAGACTGTAAATTACGCTCTTCTAAGCTATAGTGAGGCAGCTATTCCAAGAAAGTCACTGATCTCAACTTATGCGGCTGATGTCTCAGCTTATAAACCTCCAATGTCGAACCTTTTTTTCTTTTTTTCTATGCAGATTTCTGGCAGTGTGATGTAGAGATTTGACTTACCTTTTGCTCTTTGGTCCATCGTCAATTCCGTACACTTCCTGCATGATTCTTTAACACAGTTCCATTTCGCTTTGAAGGAAAGGTACTGCTGAAACTCAGAAACACAATTAACCATCTATGTATTATGTTTCTGATTTTCGATCTCGCAATTTTCGGTTGTTGATTAATATCGTATGTTTGTTCTCAGAGACATTGTGGTACGTCGTATGTGCCTGTGTAAGTGTACTGTCGTAATGGACTTATTCGACAGATTTGGTGTAGCTATTCTCGTTTTTCAAGGCGCCACTTGCGAATTGCGCTGAAGATCTTCGACCTCGATTCGTATGTGTTGGGACAGTTCTACCGATGAACTAGTATTGTTGACAAGCCAAAACCTCATTTATTGTGGTTTTTTTTGGTATAAATTGAAACCTGGTCGCGGTGAAAGTCCTTCCAATTAATTGTGTCGAATGCAGTGGTGTCTATCATCGCTACTTTTAATTTCGTATTCACCGCATCGCATCAATAGACGTAATTAACCGTTCGGCATAATCCTTTTTTTTTTTTTTTTTTTTTTTTTCTTGCAATAAGAACCGTTTTTTACAATGTCCGAACACAGGAAATCTACTAGTGAATCTCCAAACTCAGAGAAGGATGCTGTTCTGTTTGCAGTTGAATCAAAATCCACTGTTGATGATGTAGACAAGGTGTTCACCGGTAACAAACCAACTGAAGAAGTGTTGAAGACTGTTGATGAACTGGTTCAGACGTATAATCTTCAAGAATATGAAGAGCTGTTAGCTCGTGGTGCTCTATTGGCAAATGATCCTGAGCTGTTGAGTTCTGACAATTACTCCGAATGGGAGAGAGAAAAGATTGGCAAGGAATTGACCCATCCATTTTTGTCTCTATCTTCTGGTATGATTTGGGCAGCTCTTTGTACCTCTTTGGCTGCTGTCAACTTCGGTATGGATGAGAGTGCTGTTGGCGGGGCTGTTTTAGGCTATCAACAGACGTTCAATATTACCAACCCAAATATTCAGGGTTTAACTTTGGCGGCTCCATATCTAGCGGCCGGTGTACTCACTCTACCATTTACTGTTTTATTGAACAAGAAATATGGCAGAAGATTCATTGTTTTGATCAGCTGTTTCATTGGTGTTTCTGGCTCTTTAATGCAAGCATTTTCTAATGGGTTAGCACTGATGTTGTTTTCAAGATTGTACTTAGGTATAGGTATGGGTTTGTGTTCTTCCACTGTCCCAATTTATACAGCCGAATGCGCACCAGCAGTTTCGAGAGGTGCCATTTTAATGTTGTGGCAGACCTTTATCGCTCTTGGTGTCTGTTTGGGGTCCGTGTTCAACAGAGCTTTTGTGAATATCGAGGGAGATCTTTCTTGGAGACTAATGATTGGTTCTTCGTGTGTAGCCCCTCTCATCACTGCTTTTGCCATTTTCGTCCCACCCGAATCACCGAGATGGCTAATTGGCAACGGATTTGTTTTAGAGTCATTGAAATCGTTAATTAGATTGAGAAACACCGAAGTATCTGGGGCTAGAGATTTCTACATTCTATATGAGTCTCTGAACTACGAACACGAACTTGCTGCTAAGTTAACTTGGAGTGAAGAAATCAAATCTTTGTTCACCAATATCAGAAATAGATTTGCATTATGGGTTTCCTTCGTTGGCATCCTTGGCCAACAATACGGTGGTGTTAATATTTTAGTTTCTTACACTGCAACAATCCTAGTTAATGCAGGAATCGACCCTGTAACTGCTATTGCCGGTTCAATAGGTATTGGTGGTGGATGTTTCTTAGCTACTTTCCTCTCCTCGCAGTTGATAGATAGGTATGGAAGAAGAACAATGTTGATTTTAACGCTTCCTGTTGAAGGTGCCTGTTTGTTCTGGCTGGGTGGTATCTTAAATATCGAAGACAATCAGACTCGTCTAGCCACTGGTTTAGCCGCTATGTACGTCTTTGTTCTATTCTTTGGTATTGGTATCGGCCCTATCAGTTTCACGTTGGTTGCAGAAACCCCTTCTATTACCGTGAGAATGGCACATAGTGCCTTTGCGATGTCTTTGAACTGGCTACTCGATTTTTGTTTAACTATGACATGGCCAAAGATGACTGTTTCAATGACTACTTCAGGCGGTTTGTATTTCTACGGTGCCTTCAACTTTGTCGTTTGGGCTCTTGCTTATTTCACCGTCCCTGAAACCAAAAGATTCACTCTAGAACAGTTGGACGAAGTGTTCAAACACGGTGTCAAACGTTTCGCCAAGCAAAAAGCTAGACAATTATTCCGCAGAAAATAGATTTTTCAATTTATTAGCTCGGACTTATTTAGGCAGTTTATATTTAATATTCACATCGTACCTTCAAATTCAATTGTCTTCGATGATCTCAACTGATAAAACTTTGTATCTCTTCGTAAGTGTAGCAAGACCCACCACATACAATGACGACAATTATATCGTCTGCACTAAAAGAGCCGAAAAGTTCGGGATGGTAGCAAGCATGGACAGATGCACCGCAAGCTGGCTCCACCAGAATCGACGTTTCATCGAAGAATTTCAAACAGGTGGCGCTCACGTCATGATCCTCTAACACAATAGACTTCGATGCATACTCGTTAACTTTTTCGAAGCACTTAGAACATACTTCTGTAGACCCCAGTGAGGTTGCAATACTGGTGATCTTATCTAAAACCACTGGTTTTCCTGCAGTCAAAGACTTGTTCAATACATCACATCCCCTGGTTTCTACTGCGAAAACAGGAATTGATGTTGCCAGCCCATGTCTCTCCAAACCACTAATGATACCACTGTAAAGACCACCACCTCCAACACTGCACACAATTCCCTTCACATTCTTTATGTCTGCACCGTATTCGTTGAGTTGTTCTAATATTTCATCAACAATTACCGAATGACCTTCCCAGATCACGGGATCATCAAATGGATGTACATATACGGTTTCAGCGTAAGTTGAGTTTTTCATGATATGCTCTCTTAAGTGTTCATCAGCTTCTTTCCAGTGATTGCCATGAATGACTACTTTTGCACCGGCTGACTCAATTTTATTAATCATTCTTGGCTTTGTTGTCTTAGGCACGACAACAACGCAAGGTACATTCAAACTATTACAAGCGCGAGCAGCCGCAAGCCCCGCATTACCTCCAGAGCTCGAATAAACAGCAAGTTTACCTTCAGGGTTTTCAATTGATTCCAATTTAGTTTTAATTAGGTGACTAATTCCTCTAGATTTAAAGCTGCCACCAGGTTGTATGAACTCATGCTTCAGTAAAAATGTGGGCCCGTCAGATGGTACCTTGACTTTGAATGGTAACAGTGGAGATCTCACGGTCAATTGCTGCGCACCGTCCATTGCTCAACCTTTACTCGGTTTTGTATCAATTGGTTAGATCGATAACCAATCAACTGTTAACGGCATACGGCAGATATAAAGATAACGAAAACCCACTTCCTTTTTTTCTACTCTCGAAGAAACCAAAAAAAAATTAAGAAGTGAAATTCATTGAATTAAAGTTTGTTGTTGACAACTAAAGCTTGGAAGTTCATGAATCCAAACACAGGCATAGTTGCCAGAAGCACCCACTGGTATAGAGATATAGACGGAATTTTATTTAAAATTCTTTGAAAACTATCGAGTGGAATTGAAATTGGACACCGGCTCTACTGTCATTCAAAGAGAAACGACATAAATTACTTTGGAACCATACCTACTACAGCAACCTTTATCAAATGTCTACCGACACTTTAGAGATATACCGTAAGGCACTCAATTTCAACGTTATAGCGCGCTACGATCCTAAAATCAAGCAACTACTGTTCCACACTCCGCACGCGACTGTATATAAGTGGGGCGATGATAATTGGAATAAACTAGAGTATCAGGGTGTACTCGCCATATATCTTCGAGATGTTAGCGATAAAGAGTCAATTCTACCGGAAGTCAGCAGTTATGATGATACCATAACTGCCCAGCAACCAGAGGGAAGTACTCCACATGTTCTTACAGGCCGTGATATCTATAACTATGGACTAATAATAATGAATAGAATCAACCCTGATAACTTTTCATTGGCCATTGCGCCAAATAGTGTGCTCAATAAGAGGAAACTATTCGATCCAAACGGCGAAGAAGAGTTGGAACCTATGAAGGTAGAAGTCAGAGATGACCTTGTTATGATCAAGACACTGAAAAAAGAAGTATATGGTATTTGGGTGCACACTCCAGAGGATAGACAGAATATTTATGAGCTCATTAAATACTTGCTTGAAAACGAACCTTCTGATTCGTTTACATAGTTGCATATCAAATAAATCACTGTATCTCATTGTAAACAGTCAGCCACATGGTTTTACAAATGACAAACCTAAAAATGTACAGACTAAGAATTATCGGAACCAAAGTTATGGCATTATTGGGTATTCGATGGTGTAGTGGTGGCAGCAGCAGCAGCAGCAGCAGCAGCAGCAGCCTTCTTCTTTGTCATTGCCTTCTTCTTGGGCGGTGGTGCGGTTCCGTCCGCGGTTTTCTTGGTAGCTTTGCGCCCTCTTTTTGCCTTTGGTTTTTCATCGGCTTCAGCCCCACTTCTTTTGTTGCTAGCCGAAAGTGAAGATTGATTTGTTTGTTGACCATCTGGGTGCTGCTGTGACATCCTTCCAGGTGACGCTACATTGCCCATAGATATACGCGTGTCGTACGCACTCGGGACAACGTTAGAATTTACACTTTGATGCTTTCTTCTTTCCTTTTCTATCCTCCAGTGTTCTATAATCTTTAATCTACTAAATTGTTGAGCATCTGTATTTGTTCCTGTACCAACGGCAGCAGCAGCTGCAACACTATTGGAAGTGACTCCCACGGAAGAGCCGGAATTCTTCCCATTGGTTGCAGCTTTTTGTGCGGCATTGGCTTCTGCCTTTTTCAGCAACGATGCTGCAAGTGTGGCAGCAGTTGTTGTAGTGGTTTTTTCACTAAGAATCAGCATCAACTGTTCGTAAGTCGAGCTATGCTGCGGAAGCTCTTCATGCAGCTCAAGGTGCTCAATGGCACCTTTGGTGAACGAATCAGTACAAAGTTCTCTATGGGGAAATACCCACTTTTGCTTGTCTTCTGCAAAGGTTGGCTCCTGGAATTCGTCATCATCAATACATTCTTTGTGAGTGTAAGGATTTAGAGGCGTATCTAAATTGAGATTTCTTTTGGTTAAAGTGAGTATTTCGGATTCAAGTTGCTGGTACATTGAGTCCGGGAACCTTGTGTGATCTGCATAAGAAAGCATATCATAGTAATGTGTAAGATCGTTAGGTTTCAGAAGAGTCCTATACATTCTTGGCCTCTTTAAAGTGGTAAATAACTTTCCTGAATTCTCCTTGTCTTTATCAGAACCACCAGTAGAGCTGTTGTTTGCTGTTGGTTTGGCAGTATTCTCAGAAGTGCTATGTTTTGGAACGGCATCACTGGATGTACCCTCTTGTTTTGGAGCTAGACCTGTACCTGTAGCAAGGGAAGGTGAATTTGTGACTGGGGCAACGACTTGAGGTGTGGGCGAGTTGACTCCAAGACCAGAAGCCGATGGACCTGATGTTGCACTTTTCTTTTGTGTATCTGTTTGTGGCGGAGCATTGTTCGGCACTTGGTGTGTGTTTGGGGTTTCCTGTTTGACATCAACGGTATTGGTATGATCGTATACTTGAAGAATTAAACATCCTTCGTAAAACTGAATATTACAATCCCTCAAAACCTCCATTATAGCTTCCGGTATTATGCCCCTAGCAACGTACTCTAAGAATTCTCGGAGAACCTCATTGTTTTTATTTAAAATAAGTCCATCGTTAGAATTTTGCGGTGTCTTTTGATGCTGCTGCAAACGTGAATTTGCTGGTGCACATATTTTAAAGTTGTTTTCGTAAATATGAAATTCAAAACTGGGTTTGAACTGCTCATATTTCTTCAAAAGCTCATCCGGATCCTCCTTGAACTGATAGAATCTTTTCGGCTTCCGGTTCAGCGTGGTGAGCAGTTGATATATTTGTTGCTCGAAGTGCAGTTGCTGCTGCTGCTGTTGTTTTAGTCGCTGTTGGTACATTAATCTTTGTTGCTGCTGCTGCTGTTGCTGCTGCATTACAATACCACTTCCAGGCATTTGAATCTGCTGTTGCGGTGGTAAAGCACGAGACTCCCCAGGTTTTGCGTGATTCGGAGCATAGCCAGCGTTTGAACTCATTTTTACTTATCCTGTCTTTGCAGCTTGTAAACAGTATACGGTAAACTTAACGTAGAACCAGATTCTTGATAGAAAGAAATGCTATTGGAACCCGCCAAGAATAAAATGCCCGACTCGAGACTAGAGTTTTAGATCTCCCGATAATACAACACAATGGACTAATTTTGAAACTCATAGCCAACTTCGAATTGAAACCTTAATTAAAAGCATTGTTTCCACCACAGTTTTGTCAATGAATCTAAAATCAATGTATTTTCCGATGATTTCGTATTTGAAGTGTAAACATCAACATATGCGGGTAACAATTTTATTGTTTAGTACCATCGAAGTCGTGAACATAGCATGTAAGGTGATACTTACAACCACCACGGCTGCCAGTAATCGAGGTAGCTTCTTTCATATGAAACTAGTGGTGTTATACCTTCTCGTGCAGAAAGAGCCTTCGCTATTGCCATAAATATTAACTGCTGTACGGCATTCAAATATTAAATATATATTGATATTCATGTATACATACCTTATAATGGGATGAGGCAGGTGTCTTGCACCTTCAATTGCACAGAAAAGTTATTCAGGTAGCTTTCCAAAGATCTTGTAGGCCAAACACAGAGGTAGCGACACCAGCCAGGGCGACACTTGACTCATCATTGCGCAAGAACTGCAAGTTATTCAAAACGATAAAGGTATCAACGGAATCCCAAACCAATCTTCTGAATGCAGCAAATCTTTGGTTGTAGAAAGCGTTCAACTTCTCGGAGCTGGCCTTTTCGGTAGGAGCGTTCCCTTCTAGAGTCAAAGAGGCCTCGATCTTTCTTTGGGAAGTGTACAAATTACGGAAATCAGTAATCAAACCAGCGACCAATGCAGCAAACCAAAACCAGTTTGTGTAACGAGGAACCTTCTTAGCGGTGATTGGAGTTGATGGGACCAACTTCAAAATACGCAACAAGTTGACCTGGTCCAAAGATAGATAACCGATGTAACCGACGTTCTTGATGACGGATAACCATCTAACCCAGTGATCTGGAGCAATCTTGTTGTCGTAAAGTTTTGCAGCGTCCTGAATGTGGTTCAAAGGCTTGAAAAATCTCAAGATCTTCCTCACAATAGTAAATTCAGATTGCAACTGCCTATTCAAACCAGAACTGTATTGAACAGCAAGGAATCTGACCAAGTACTGTAGCAATCTCAAAATCTTTTCTCTTCCGGCGGTCTTGTTCAACAAAGAGATGAATTTTGTTAGCGTTGGATGGTAAATAACTGTATCCAAAACCATCTTGCCTCGTTTATGTGTGGAGATCCTATTTCAATTCGGGAATTTCTTTCAGTTCGCTAATTCACTATTGGAGCAGCTTAAATGAGGCGATTATAATTTATTGCAAGTAAGATAAAATACCAACAATAAGTTTTTGAAGCGATGATTAATGGTGTTAACCTGTAGGGTTCTATTTCAAATTACCATGAACTACTCTTCTTAACGCATATGTACTTTTACATATATCCATATATATATATATATATAATTACACGATTTACGATGAAACCTTGAAAATCGAAGAGCTCAATCGGTATATATTTTTTATTTTTCCTGGAGGAGTGAATCAAACAGAGTCAACAGAGTCAACAGAATAGACAGAATGGATAGAATGGACAGAACAGTTTATTACGGTGAAATGGCGCCAACTTTGGTTTTCGGGGAGGACCCCCGCAAAAATAAATGAGAGGGACAACCGGGCGTGCGAAGCTGCCAGAACGCAGAACGAAGAACGAAAAAAAAAAACAGCCATCTGATGGAACTCGGCCACGGACATTTGTGTGCGGCAACCCAAAAAAAAAAATAGTAGCAATGGGATAGCGGCGCGCCGCTATCCCATTATCGAGTCAGCTTAAACCCCGGGGAACACGGCTGCTTGACGACCACTGAGATAATTTGTCCCTTTTTTTTTCATGGTCAAAGTCTGGCAAGCGATTTATTCCGTGGTCCGGACCAAATGTAAAAATGTCCTTTTAAAGCTTGCGACACAGCGGAGCCAATCCCGAAAGAAGTTGCACAAACGCTGTCCGATTTGTTCCGAATTTTCTATTTTTTTTTTTGGGACGCACAGGCGCCAGACGGGCAATCCCAGTGCCAGGGGGGGATAACAACCGACCAGGATCGGGCACGTGACGTAGTCAACTTGGAAGGAATTTCTCCTTTTACCTTAGGACTCCTGTATTGATCACGTGACACACAGTGGCCCCATTTCAATTTTTCATCGCGCAACACGTAAAGAAAAGATTTAAAGCTTTTAGAGCTTTTTTTTTTTTGTTGATGCAGCAGATATATTTGTTTATGTTTTTTTTTCCGTCAGTTATAAATGTAGATATTAATTGAAATGAATTGATTAAGTACTATTTTTTTATCTAATGAAGAAAGTCTGTAATTAGAGCATAAGTACTTTGATTTTAACGGAAGTTTAAATGCGGCAGTATCACAGCGGGAACTAATAACCATATTAATATAGCATATTAAATGGGCTACTACGATATAGATGACATACTGGCAGATGGAACGAGGTTTCCCTGCAGATTCAATTACGAAATTCCCGGACTGGGATATCTTGAAGGAAACACTGGAAGACCGATATCGAAACATTCGAAGCTTGAGTTGCCGCTTTGGATGGTGCATCTTCTGGCAGTAGTAGGTGCGGAATCTGGTGAAGATTCTGGTGCTGAGGAACCGCTCCCGTTTGTTGAATTGCTCCCGCCTGAACTCTTTGCACCAAGAGTATTGAATGCGATTAAGTCTGGTGCTGCCAGTCTGGACCTTCATTCAATTAGCCCGCATTTTTATACGTTGGCTGAGAGATGGGCCACACTTTTCTCGGACAAAGATCTGTCGCAGGTACTGAAAGACATGCTTCTGGAAAGAGGTCAGGAGATCAATAATTACGCGGTGAGTGTCAGCCTGTTTTCGCATCGTGGTCAGACAAACGATTCAGCCGTGTTCTTACAGACCTTGGATGAGTTTGAGAAATCAGTTTATAGAGATACGAACGTCAACTGTAAGGAAATGAAAAAATGGTTGGCTTTGAAGTAAATGAATTCAAAACTAATATTACATTACATAATACATATATATTGTTCTGTGTTTTTGTCGTTTGGATTCAAAGAGCAGAGAAATAAATTACGCCAGGTTCGAGCTCAGGTGTATATGATGTGGGGGGGATGCAGTACAGTGCAGATGTATGTGCTCAAATGATTGTATCAGTATTGCTCACAGAAAAGTCGCGCGCGAAGAATGTTTAATCATCTTTTTCAACGTTAGAATTATCGTTCGAATCGGATTCAGCGTTAGCCTCGGGTTCAGCCTCGGGTTCAGCCTCGGGTTCAGCCTCGGGTTCAGCCTCAGGTTCATCCTCGGGTTCAGCTTCAGGTTCAGCATCATCTGTAAAATTGGCTTCATCATCACTGTCATCAATAAACTCTTTAGAGAGCGGTTTCGATTTTCCTCTTTTAGTGTCGCCATTTTCCTCTTCGTTCAGCTGATCATCGTCTTCGTCTTCTTCATCAACGATTTGCTTAGCGGTCCTTCTCTTCTTCTTCGGAGTTTTGGTGTTTGATTCTGCTTTCCGCTTTGGTTTTTTACCCTTCTTCGTCAATGATTTGAAGGCTTCATCAGCTTCTTCAGGCAAGTTGTCATCGTCATTATCATCATCAACAACTTCTTCTTGGGCAGTACGCTCTTGAATCAACCTTTGTGCCTCTTCTTGCAACTTTCTGTACTCTTCTGCTAATCTTTCACTCTTAATCCTTGCTTCTTCTTTCTGTTGTGCGTCTCTTTGAGCTTCGAGTTCACGCTGTTCCTCCAAAACTTTACGGGCATTTTCCATCTTTGTTGATATTTCTAACTCGTAAGCCTTTTGGTCTTCTATGCTACGCTCCAAAGCTGTCTTCATAGTGGTTTCACCTAGTTGAATACGCTGTTCCAATTGTTCTGATGGAATAATACTGGGCTTGATTGTGAGAAGTTCTTTCAATACAGAAATACCGTGTTGTAAACCATCAATACTAGTTTCAAGATCAGCCATCGTCCTTTCTTTGGGGCTAGATCTTCTCATTTGTTCTGCTACCTGGAATTCTAACAATGCGAGGTTGAACTTGTAACTATTGACCATTTTACCGTTTTTAGCAGATTCCAATTCATAAGCGTGTTTGATGAAGCCAAGTGCTTTTTGTACAGCCTCTAAAGATTTTTCTTTCAAGCCCCTCAAGTACCAACATCTTCCTAGAAGGTTGAGGAGCAAAGGTTTACTCTTTGGATTATCGAATCGATTCAATGCAATTTCGTAGTTCTCAATAGCCTTAGCGTATTCGCGCATTTCTGATAAACAATGCCCCAAGTTAATATGTACACTTTGATTGTCCAGGGAATCTCTAATCTTTCTGAGAACTTCAAGTGATTGTCCATATCTCTTGTTTTCTGCGAATATGATTGCTAAGCCTTGGGCAGCGAAAATGTTCATTGGATCCACTTGAATTACTTTCTGATAAAGTTGGGTTGCTTTCAAGTATGATTCAATTGATTTATTTGCGTCCTTAGAATTGTGGGCTGATCTTTTTTGATCCCTTGCGATGGCAACATACAGGTTTGCTAACGAAATCAAAGCATACAAGTCATGTGAATTGTACTTGACTAAAGTCTCTTTACTATGCTCTGACATTTCTTGTTCTCCAGTCTTTCCTAACTTCTTCAAGTACCAAGCATAGAATGCACGGACCTCTCCGTTTGATTCGTTATCAGCTAGAACAGACTTGATCTCGTCCTTTATATCAGAATCTGGATCGTTGATGAATTTGAGGTGAATGTCTCTAATTCTGGCACTTATGTAGCCTGGATTTTCGGTTAAAATGGCAGTGTAAATGTCATGAGATTTGGCCCTATCAATCTGTTCATAAACTCTGGCTGTGTTATAACTCAAGGTGATTCTCTTGTCCTTTTCCACATTTGCTTTAGTTGATGCCTCATCGAAATACTTTCCAGCTTTTTCGTATTCACCGGTTACGAAATAGAAGCATCCTAAGTTATTCAAAAGTTCGAATGGTGTTTCTTCTCCTTCCACATGTAACTGATCAACAGCTTTTTGCAAGAAATCAATTGACTGCTTGTACTGATTTCTGATTTCGTACAGCTCTGAGAGAAGTAGATAGGCTTTATTAATTACGATCTGATCACCCTTTAATTTGGTTAAATGCACATACTTTTCCAGAAACTGAACCGCTTTCTCGATGGTTTTCTTCGATTCTGCAGAGGTTGGCTTAACAGCACTGAAGCATTTCGAAGCATATAAAACACCAAGCATGTAATTAACCTCTTGCAAGGATTCATTGCTTTGATATATGTTTTCAAACGTTAGAATGGATTCTTCCACTAAGTTATTTTTAACTTGGGACTGCCCTAAACCGATCTTAGCCAAGAGGTTACTTTCATTTCTCTTGAGTGCTTCTTGAAAGAACTGGAATGCCTTACGAGAATCACCTTGAGCGTAATATGCTCGACCCACCCAAAATGAGGATTCAGAAAGAATTTGGGAAGGTATCATAGGAGCCCTTGGCATGATCTTTTGTTCATAAATTGTGATGACCTTTTTGTAATTTTGGTTCATGTAAAAGTATACCTGCAACAAGGCAAGTAAAACTGGGCTAGGACCTCTTTGTTGATATAGAGCATCCAGATCTAGCATGGCGTTCGTAAATGATGTCTTGAACATTTCATCATTGGTCGATGAGGTCAAAGATGTGTGGAATTTACCCAACAGGACAAGGACGGACGCAACAGAGTCTTTGCCGGAAACTGTGGCACTACGTTCCCAAGCGGTAATCGCCATTGCACGGTCCTTCAAATGCCAGAAACACATACCGATACCAATTCTTGGGTCTGGAGCTAGAGTTGGATTCAAAAGAAGTAGTTCTTGGAAAAGCCTTAAAGCTCCACTGTAGTTTTTCTTGATGTACATCAACTTGGCTCTCATTATAATGAACATGATGTTGGGTTTGTTCACACTCCCATTTCTTTTATCTTCGTCTTGCACTGATTTGATGAAAATATCTGTATATTCCAAGGCTCTATCATACATCCCTCTTTGGAAATATAGTTCCACGGTAGCTAATCTGTTACCAATCCAGGTGGGATCCTGTTTGGAAGCTTCAATAACGTGTTTTTCTGCCGATGATAAAAACCCATTTCTTTCGTCAACAGTGCTGGTTGCTGATCTTGCTAATCGTAAGTAAACCCAGGTCAAAAATGTGTGTATAGAAGCGGTTTGCTTGTCCGAGAAATAGGACAAAGCTTGCTCTGCAAGCTTTACACCTTCCTTTAGATTTCCATTATTACAGTAAGAAGCTGCAATGGTCAGCCAATGCTCCTTATCAGACCGCTCTTCCACTAATAGCGTGGTCAAATCTTGTGGATCCTCTGGTAAGTCGTTTTTCAAATCTATGGAAACGACTTCCTCAGATTCTCTTAAAGGAATATCTAAAGAGTCGGGCCATTGTGCCACTGGATATTCAATTGATGAGTCCATCCTTCTGCTGTACTTCCTGTCGAAGGTCCAGTTTGAAAACCCTTTTCACTGCTGTATTACTTCAACAGAACCAGCATAATATCCATATTCATGCAATTCACACAATCTTAATTGTTCCTATTCATTCAATTGAAAACACTTATTTTGTTTGTCTGAAAAATTGAAAAGTTCAAAAATTTCGATGAAAAGAAAAAATGTTTTTGAAGTGGAAGAAAGAAGCCTTACAATGTACCGTACGGTTTTGGAAAAAAGAGTCACGTGGGTAGGTATCAAATCGTCAGGAATGATCACAAAAAAAAAAAACATACAACTGAACAATTTGCAGTAGCTCATCGCATCGCTGAAATGTAATTCATCTTAATAACGCCTTGAAGTAGGAATATTAACTCGGGTTAATTCGGTTGATCAGGGTCAGTTGAACATTCAGAAAGTTTCAGAGCACTGTTGGAGTAACAATGGTCACCAAAAGAGTTTACGTTGGTTCTGTGACGAACAATCAGGACGATTGTTTTTCTGAGTTGTACACCAGATTCCAAAGGTTCGGTAAAGTAACGGGCGAATCAGAGACTTTTGACCAGCACGATGCTTTTGGGTATCTGACCATGGAGTTCGAAAGTGATGCAGACTTTGAGAAGCTTAAATCCAACTTTAACAGAGTCAAGTTCAAGGGCAACAATCTTCGAGTAGCTGAAGCAAAGCCAGATTGGAAGACACGTTGGGAGTTGGAAAACAAGGACGAAGTGCGTGAGAATAAGAAAAGGAAGCAAATGGCTAAACAAGAATGGGAACATTACAAAAAGATAGAGAATGTCAACAAATCATGGATTGACCGGAAACAGGTAATCTCAGGAAGGGAAAGAAAATCTCCTAGATCAATTAACAAACTACGTAATATCACATTCAGGGTCAAGGTCAAGGGGAACTTAAAGGTATACAAGTGCCATAAAACCAGGCTCTGGGGCTATGAGAAGAATAAGCTGGTAAGAGATCTGGTCTACAGATTTTCGAATAATTATTGGAGAAGTGGAACAGATCATATAGTGGACAAATTGGACTATTCAAGAGCAAATTTCGTTTCATTTAGGAACCCAGTCGGAGACACAGTAACAATTTCACACGAACAGGAGAATGCAGAAGATGATACCGACGGAATGACTGAACAGGAAAAAGAAAAGAATACCATGGTACTAGCATCATTGTTGGATAACTTTGATTTCGACAAACCATTAGCCGTGGATGAAGTAATGGCAGAAGAAGAGGACGGAAATGCAGGCGCCGAGTACGAGTACGACGCTCTTTATAAAGAGTCAAGTGTCAAGCCGTTGCTGTCTACAAAGAAAATGGTAGAGATTCCCCGTGTCAAAGAAGGTGAATTTTCTAAGGCAACTAATGTCCCAACCGAATCATGTGAAGAAGAAGATGGAGATGAAGAAGAATTTATGTCGGATTACAACCAGAAAGACGACAGTGAGGAGGAGTTTATTCCTAAATTTGGCGCTACTCCTCAAGTAGCCGAAAACCCTACTAATTCCAACTCCAACCCTACCGAAGTTCTAAGAGATTTGCTAAATCCTTCTGAACCTACCAGCTTCAAATTAATCGAAGAATCCGATGAAGATATCGATCATCAGAGAGATTTCGAAGAAGAACAATTGGCACCTGTAACAGTCGAGCCCATTATTCCACAGAAGTCTAATAACCCGTTATTCTTCTTGCACAGAGATTCTCCATTTTTGGTCGGCCAGACTAAGATTGCAAAGTTAAAATCACCCGCTACATTAGACGAAAAGTTCGAAGACTGGGAAGAAACGTTCTGGAATAATAGAAGTACGTGGACTAAAGAGCTTAAACAGAGAAGAAGAGATGTTGTAAGGCAAATAAGAAAAAGAAGAGACAAGTACCATGGTAACGGTTTACTTATTTAAATTCATAGCATTCGGACGTCAATGTCTCTAGAGTTTGAGGCTTGTGCGCATTCAAATCGTCATTTCTCTAAACAAGATACATATATATATATCTAATATTGCATTTTCTAGTTTTCGTTAAACTTAACAGCCATCTCTACGGCGGCAGCACCCCAATCTTCACCGTGATTGTGCATGGTTTTACCTTCATCAATACCTGCTCTTGCCAAAGCTTGCTCCTCAGTCAAACAGGTCAACAAACCGAAAATGACAGGTCTGTTATGTTTACTGGAGAGACCCATAATTGCATGGGTAACAGAATCTGAGATGTACTCAAAGTGCATGGTGCTACCTTTGATCAAAACACCAATTGGTATAACAGCATCCAAACGGCGGCCACTCTCAAGTTCTTTTTGAATGAATCTATCGGTACCCCATGGTAATTCAAAGGATCCAGGGACAGTCTCAACAACAATGTTTTCTTCTTTAACACCCAATGATTGAAGCCTCTTAATAGCACCTTCAACTAATGCATCAATTATTTGTCTATTCCAACGAGCATGAATGATACCAACTCTTAACTTGGAACCGTCGTAATCTTGATCCAATTGACCCAAACCTTTGACAGCCATTGCAAATTTTGTAGATTGGTGATTAAGAGCCTCGAGATATCTCACTTGATTTCGATCAATGCGCTACCTGTAATTACAGTCACTTAATTAAAACCTGTTGCCTTAATTGACTTCGTTCAGTTCCATTTTTCCATTTTTATAATTCTCCTTCTGTTGTTTAGTTTTTTCAACGGTTACTCGTTATTAATAACGCACTGTGGGGTCAAAAACAGTTAGTAAACATAATCGTAGAAAGCTTCTTACAAGAGATGGATTTGAGTTAAGTACGAAGCAAAATATACGTTTTCTTGAGTAGAATGGATGGCTTGGAATCTATATATTTGTGAATAATTAGCTTATGTTCTGTCTCAAACCTTGTTTTCTTTTGGCTGCAAAAAGGAAATGAAGAGCATCATTACTGTGCGTGAGAATCCCTGTAACCGATACGATACGATTCAACCAAAGTGTAAATAGATAATATAGTACAGTAAGTATATAATAGTTATACTCTCTTTTTTTTTTATTTTCAGAGCTCGGTTTCATTTTCGATGGCTATGTCTCTTGCGAATTGTGAACCTCCTCTAGTATCCTTTGCATCAGCCGTATCTTCTTCTACGTCACCTTTGTCCTCTGAATCGTGAGGAACGTGATTGAGTTGGACGCTAGGAGCGTATTTGGTGTGCTCTAGATTGCTGAAAATATTCAGTAGCACTTTGTCCAAATACTCTGGCGTATTCACGTTATACATGTTGGATGGCCTGACATCCAACTTATAATCAGGTCCATAGTATTCATAGTAGTCGTTGTAAGGGAGTTCTTCGTCTAAGACCACGTTGTTCAAGATTCCTGTCTCGAAGGCCCAAGTACGAGCCACATTTCTCATTGTGTAGCCACCACCACCAACGATCATCAGAGGAACACCAAATGATTTCATGTAGTTAACACAGTTAGCATGGCCCTTCATCGAGAGGTTAAAGCAACCCAAACGATCCCCGGATAAAGAATCACCACCACACTGGAGAACCACGGCAGAAGGCTGATACCATTCCATGATTCTCCCCACAACAGGCTCGAAAACGTTTTTGTACGTGGCGTCGTCTATTCCGTCTCTAAGAGGAACGTTTACAGAGTAGTACTTACCCTTGCCGACACCTGTGTCTCTCAATTCACCAGTACCAGGGAAGAACTCACCATATTTATGGAAAGAACATGTCATAACACGGTCTGTAGTGTAAAACGCTTCTTCCACACCATCACCATGATGCACGTCAATATCGATGTAAAGAACACGAGGGTGGTACCTAAGCAATTCGATAATACCCAACACGATATCGTTCAAGTAACAGAAGCCTGACGCTTCTGCTTTTTTGGCGTGATGTAAACCACCAGCGTAGTTGATTGCTACATCACATTTTCCCCGATTCAATCTGGCCGCACCTTCCATAGAACCACCACCTGAGATACTACAGTATTCGTACAGCCCATCAAACACAGGACAATCGTCTCCAACATTGAACTTCACACTTTCCTTTTGAAACATATCCAAGTTGTCCGGTGTAACTCTGGACAGAAAATCAATATATTCGTCACTGTGAAACTGACACATTTCCTGTTTCGTAGCCGGTTTTGCCCTGTAGATCTCCATTTTCTTATAAAGCCCATAGTTCATGATCAAAGAGTGCGTCATTCTTATTCTATGTGGTTTCATTGGATGTCCTGCACCATAAGCATAATTTCCCACATCCGCATCATAGAAGTAAGCAACTCGTTTCTTCTCGCTGGCTTTCACCGTTATAGGGTCAAACGGTTTAGCTTCATACACCATAACGTCCACGCACGATTGTTCTGAGTTTAGGTGAAATGCAAATGATACGAAGACAAGCAAAAACACCCGACCCTACTGTTAACGTATTCCTTTACTCATCTATATACATGGAATCAAGGTTTTAAAGAAATCAATACCTTCATTTTTCACCATCTCACATACAATCTGTAATTTCTCCTAAGAAACAAGCAAAAGCCTTTGCAATATACTTATCACGTTACACGGATACCTGGAACCACAAGTACTCTACAGGTTCAATTGAAGAACACTTAAGAAATAGCGGCACGGCGTTCTTGTCCATGAATATTATTTTCCTATCCATTATTATTTAGGAATCGTTATTTACTGTTTAGTGGGACTCGAAGCTGTTTTTCAAATTCAAATAATGTCTCAGTTCGTCTTCAGATACACTAGGAATTAAATTTTGTTGAGCAAGTTCAAAGTCTTGCAGTTTTACTAGGACTTTCAAATCGGATTCAGTAGCTACTTTGTCAAACCAGTAGCGCAACGATATATCTACTTTGTTTTTCATTTTGTACTCTTCTAACTTTTCATTAACTTCGGAAGCAACTCTTGTCATAGCGTTAAGTAGAGCGTCAGAACATAGCGCATAAAAATCGGCACCAGTATAGTTGAAGGCACATTTTTTGGCAATGTCCAGTACGTTGATCTCAGGTTCAAGCGTGAACTTTCTCGTTAAGGCTTTAATGATGTTAGCCTGTTTTTCGTCTGTATCAGAAATACCCAAATATAACATCTTATCAAATCTTCCAGGACGCAATAGTGCTTCATCGAGAAGGTCCGGTCTGTTGGTGGCTCCAATCACGAACACCCCGTCTCCTCCTGAGCTCATTCCGTCTAGCTCTGCTAAGAGTTGGGAAACGATACGGTCCATAACGCCTCCAGAATCCCCCTGGTTCCCTCTCTTTGGTGCAACTGAATCAAGTTCATCTAAAAATATAACGCAGGGCTTAGCGTCTCTCGCCTTCTGGAAAACACGTCTGACGTTCGCTTCGGACTCACCAATATACATGTTGAGTAATTCGGGTCCTTTGACACTGAAAAAGTTCAAGGAAAAGTTCGATGCGATGGCTTTAGCTAATAATGTTTTTCCTGTTCCTGGAGGCCCATAAAAGAGAATACCGCTCCTCTTTTTCATACCAGATGAAAATAGTTCAGGGTGTTTGAGTGGCATATCAATCGTGTCCATAATTTCTCCTTTCACCATATCCATCCCACCAATATCATCCCAGGTGACGTTAGGAATCTTTGGAGCACCAATTGAGTCTGAAAATCTGTCTCTTGCAATATTTATGACGGCAGTTATGTCACTCATATCTATTAATAAATGTTTTTGTTTGACTCTTTGATAGCATTTGTACTTAACAGCTTTGACAATAGACCGTATATCCATAGGTGTTAAGCCCGCAGATTGAACGGACACTGTCTGTAGTGAAACACTGTGAGATAGTTCAGCGTGAAATTCCAGAGTTTGGCTGTTTAAAATATGAGGATCGAAATACCACTTGAACATTTCCAATCTTTGGCGTTCACTTGGAACCGGTACGTCTATTTCGAATTTGATTTTAGACCTCACAGTACAAGGTATATGATCGATATCGTTGGTTGACCCTCCGAATATAGTCCGTTGATACTTTTCAGTATATTCTGATATCAACTCTGCCATTTCTACGTTCATTAGACGTGCCATTTTTGAGCTTGTGTTATCTTGTTGATTTTGTTCATCCTCAAGAATAGCCTCCAAATGTGATAAGAATATAACAGCCTTTTTGACGTACGGAAGAACGTTTTCGATCTGGGCTCTGATATATCCGATGGTTTTGTTTGTCGCATCGGATGTGCTGGTATTTGCGGTTAAAGTCAAGCAGTCAATGTGAATCAGATGGAAACCTAACTCCGCACAGGTAGATTGCATTAGCATGGTTTTTCCCACATTGGGCGAAGAGGAGTGAAGAAGTATACTAGTACCCAAAATAATGTTTTTTTCTGAGCATTTGACTGCTGTAGTTAGAATATCTGCAAGTCTCTTGGAATATGGAAATATTTGCTTGTCGTATTCGAAAAGTGGAGACAAGTTATAGAACCTATCGGTGTCACAGATTAACTTAGACATCATTTCTTTAGATGTAATATTGACGGTACTCAACCTTGTAAATGAGCTATCAATGATCTGAAACTCATCAATTGAGTCGCTCTCAATTTCTTCTACTTGAAACCACGCTAAAGAATCATGCTGACTAGAGCTTCCATCACCCGTAAACATTGGAGCATAGTTGGAATCAAAAGTAACAGGTATCAAATCCCCAACCTTCACTATGCGTTGTCTCTCATTGAAATAACATGACAGTTCGAAGGAAATGATTTCTTGGTAACGTCTTTGAACGTTGAGCTGGCATCCGACCCTCGACAAAGTCACACCATTAGCGGTTGGGAACTTGTTTAACGGTATGTTAGGTTTCTGTATTATCACTCTGCTTTGATTCATAAGTGCATATCTAACCCTGGGATGAACGTAGACCGTATCATATTCGTATGCATTTGGCGCAAACAAAACGAACAATTGAACCAGTATTTTTGAATCTTCACCAACAAGCCAAACGAAAGTCCCACTGGGCACTCCTAATTGAAGTAACACGCTAGGTTGAACGAATGCGAAAATATCGTCGTCAGCGGTATCCGGCTGGGGGGGTAATATGTAGGCAGCAGGGATTGGATCTAGTAGTGACTCAATCCTCACATTTAGCTGCATTAAATGGTCAAGTTCAGTATACTCACCAGCAGAATGAGGGCTCTCCACAACACTAGAGTCCGAAACTAGCAACATATGAGTCTGCTCGGTGACCAATCCAAAATCATTGGAACATGAAGCCACTCTGCAAAAAGCTGGATAAATCACCTGGTTGACATTTAAGACAGTTTTGCCAAAAATGAGATTGAATCTCAACGTCAAGAACCTTAGCTGCTGATCTTTAGGTAGATGATCCAACTCATCGTAAAGATCTGGGTTCAATGAGATTACTAAATTATCCAGTTTCGGCACTTGTTGGGCAAAGGGTTCAATTTGTATTGTACCAAACATCGGTCTGATCTGTGACTGTTCGATGAAATTTTTTGGTAGGCTTGCGGAACCAAACGGAAGCGCGTCATTGTTCCCGCATTCGGTCACAAGTATTTTCTGCTGCCATTTGTCATAGGATGGTAGCACCACCTTCACATACTTCGGAGTGGTGGAAATTGAATCATTCCCGTAAAACTCGTTCCACAGATCCAACGACACAGCAATCGAGTTGGAGACTTCTTGAGTGAGCTCCAAAGACGCAAGTACCATATTTGAAACTAACAGTAAACGTACTTACGATCCCCGGATGGCAGTTTGTGGTGTCTGTATATACTGATGATTCATTCTCTTTGCCAAAAAATCGTTAATCCTATAACAAAAACTGAATATTATCTAAATTTTACGTATGTGAATGGCTGACATGAATTTTACGAGCCGTAGGTCTTAGACGAATGCAGGAAACAAGCGCGCAAAAATGGTGATCTCGTTGAGCGGTCTGTTCAAACACATTTGACTTCAATCCTACCGACGAGACCTTCTGATTATAACACTACTTGCTAAGATGTCTCTTGCCTGGTTGATTTTTGATGCAAGAAAAGGACTCCCACCTTTGTCCGGGTGGTTCACAATCATTGCTCTTCGGTGTCTTTGCTTCAAAGTCTTCTCATCCAACATTTCGATTTCCTGAGCAGAGATGCCCAGTATCAACAACGCTTCATTCTCTGACATTTTATTGTAAAACCCACCTGGATATCTATCTAATTTCAGTAAGAGTTCCGAGGGCAGCCTCGTTTTATATTTTGATCCGAACTGATCTAAGTCTTTGTAAGGAACATGCACCTTGTTTAGTTTGGCAATCATCAACGGCGTCAAACTAAGGTAACTGTTCCAAGCCCGCAAGCCGGACCGTACAACCACAGCAACCGTCGTAAGACCAATGCCCACAATGATAGGCAATACCATCGTCTAAACCAAAAGAAAAAGTCGCAGAACCGGGCACAATTTCTGAAGGGAACAAATCCTTTTCAATTTTTCTCCTAGGAAAACTGTCTTATCTTCATGCAGAACTACTGGAAGTAGTACCCTGATCTTCTTGCTGTCACTACACTATTGCCACTTCTCGTACTGTGTAACCGCAATTTCGCAAAGCTAAATCACAATCTTATCCTGCACGCGCACACAAAACTCATAGCTATCAGCCTCCTATAATGCAAGCCGTAGAAACCTTCCGAGAATCCCTGCACAGCTTCCAAAAAACCTTATTCTGAAAGACTAGCTCCTACAAACTAGATATCTTTCTTTCTCTAACGCATGTTACCGCAGCATCCAATTTCATAGCTCATCTCAATATCTTGTAAATATTCATAGATGTCTTCTTCCAGAGATATCTTGTTTCACGAGTTGAAGTCTGTGAATACAGAACACCCAGTCACCACACTAAAACCTTAACCTTACCAGGAACTTTTCAGCTTTTATGCGTGCTTTCGAAAATGAATCCAAAGCCGTCAAAAGCACACAGAAAATGCCGTGGTACCTCGAGACATCCTTTAAGGTTCCCATAAAAATAAATAAAGATTTATAGATTTTCATGCAAAGCGCAGCCGTTTTAATTTCAGGAACCAGCAATTTCGGTATATGAATTTGGGATGAGCTCAAGGGAAACGAATTGAAGCTGTATCAGCGGAGAGGAGTGAAGCCAATGGGGACTGTTCGAAGTTGCTGGGTATAATTAGATTTTTTGTATTACTGCTAGCTTTTGTTTAGACTGCCTTGCCTTCTGTTTGGAACTCGAGGTTTGATCAAAAATTATCCGTTGGTGCCTATTTTGCAACAGAAGATGGGAGACATGATCTGATCTGATCTCATCTAGAACCGGAGGTTGAGATGGACAGGGGATTATAATCATGAGGTAGCCCAGCATCTATTACGTATATCAATTAAAGCTGCTTGCTGTGTTTGTTTATTTGTGTTGTGAAGGGAGCAAGCGTGTTGTATATAAGGGAATGTTGAAAAAGTGTGAACCTGGGTTGTCACTTACAGCTGTTTCATATCCTCTCTTTGAATTCTTGAGTGCCAGATCCAGTCAAGACAGATCAACAAAACACAACAATCGTACCAGTGCAGTCTATTTCATTTACATTTACCTTTGAAAACAGATCATGGTCGCACTAAGATTTATCATCGCAGGGCTGTTACCTGCTATAGTGTCTGCTAGATACACAAACGATACTACCATCGACACATCCTCATCAGCATCATTATCATCTACTGATCTTTCATCTCTTTCGTCAAGTGATCTTCTACCGGTTGTTCCAACCTCATCCAGCATTTCCTATTCATCCTCTGTCGCTGTATCACAAACGGCATCAGTGAACTCCACGTCTATTGCATCCACATCCACTGCCACATCTTCCTTGTCAACTGCTACGCCAACAGCAGTATTCGAAAACGTTCAAATTTTTGATGCTCTAACTCAGTCTCAATTTTCAAGTAACGCAGACCATTGGTTTGCAATCAAGGTCGATGTATCAGTTACCGAAGGATTCAGCGGTGATATCTTTTTGACAGTACCAGAACAATTCACCGACTTCCCTGAGGGCACGTACGATGTCTTTTCAGATGTCAACTCCATTGGCTCTGTTACGCACAATTCTTCAAGTGTGTTTAAGGTCACTTTCGGTAATATTACCAAGGACTATGTTGGAACTTTCAACTTTTTGACAAAGCTAGCTGAAAAACCAAGTGAACCAGGTACAGTTGAGTACACTTTCGACACTTCTTCCGGTAGTACTTTCTCTAGCTCTATGGTTTTCCAAACTGCAAGTTCCACCATTTCTAGCATTGATAGTGGAATCGATGAAGCTGGCCGCGTGTACTTTGCATTGAGCATTCCTTACACTGAGTACCCCGGTGATTTGGAATTCTCTTCCGTTGCTGAAGATTCCTACCAGTTTGTTGCTTCTTCTTTCCAAATCGTAAATGCTGTTGATGAATTTCAGAACCCAACCTCTGTGGTCAATACAACTGCAGCTGTCAATGATTCGGACGAATCCACTATTTCTTACTCTTTCAGCTCTAACATATCTGGTGGCAGAGGTTTACGGATCATTTACTTCTTGTCTGTGGGTGAAAGTGCAACTTCAGTGAGGAACGTTGGTGAACTACGTTATCCAACTTTGACTGCGTATAAGAGAGATATTTCAATCATTTTTGACACTACTGCGTACCTCACGTCAGTTGCCAACATTGATTTGACTGGTGTCAATTCGATTACTGTTATGACAAACGGTGCTGACAACAGTAGTAACTCTACCTCCACTATCACATCCACTGGTATTACTTCTTCTGTTCCATCTGTTATTGCCTCTACTTCGACCTATAGTAACGAATCATTAACATACACTGTTATCACCAGAACAAATAACGGGGAAATCACCGAAATTACTCAATTGATTCCTGTATCCACGCTGTCAACATCAACATACACGAACACTTCTTATGCTTCATATCCTTCTTCCCAGAGTACTTCCTCAAGAACCGACAAAAACTTGGAAACAGGTTCTACCTTAGCCTCTTCCTCTTTAGCATCCCCAACTAAAATCACTTCTTCGACCAACAATGTTGATTCAGAAAGTAAGTCTACCTCGACATTTTCCTCCTCAGGCAAAAACTCTTCGTCTACCATCATTATCGGTTCAAACTCTAAGTCAACTTCAACCCTTTTGGCAGAAAAACTATCTTCCAGTACGAGTAAAGCTGCTGGTACTAGTACCACCTCATCATCGTCAAATACTGTCAGATCCGGTGCTGAAAATACTTCGATCTCATCTGAAGACCAACCATTGTCCTACGCTACTGTCGTTACCGAAACCGTTCACGGAAAGCTTTCAACATATACATCGTGGATTGCAAGCTGTACAGCAGGTTGTACATCACCTGAACTTGAAAGTACTACCAAAACTAACGCAGTAGGAGAATCAACTGGTCTACAAATATCAACCAGCTTAAAGACCAAAACCTTAAGTGGGGAAGAAACAGAAGTCGGCTCCCTAGTAGCTATTAACACTTTAGGAACTGCTGTCGGGGCTGGTGCGGAAAAGACCGAGACATACCAAATAACTTCCACCAGTGGTGAAGAAGTAACAACTCTTCTACAATTTTTGGGTGTCTCCTCTTCAACGGCCAATGGGTCTTCGTATGGCGTATTAACACAATACTCAGGTTTTGCTAACCGTGTGGAATACGGCTTCGGAAGTCTATTGGTTGCAGTCTTAGCAATTCTAATATGACCTTCTGCGACTGCGCTCTTCTAAAACATATTTAATGTCCCATTTCCAAGTTTCTCGTTAGTATTTTATACAGTTTGTAATAATTATGATTATCCAATTTTAAATAAAGGTGTGCTAGATGCTGGTGCTACAAATCTTATCTTTGCCCAGCTGCGTAGTGTCCTCTGTGCCTACCAAAAGTCTTGCAGAACGCATTAGTGTTTCCTTGAGAGAAAGCAAATGAAACTGGCGCAAGGCTGTACTAAATACTAAAATAATGCTGTTGTTTAAATTATATATTCTCCATCGATGGTCTTGGGGTTAGTCTTGAAAGTAATCGCTGTTGTAGATTAGCGCTTTCCCGGTATATCTCGTATATATCTTTTTGAACAGGAAAAAACAAACCTTTGTTTGAGTATGGATCAAAGGGATCGTCATTATTAATTTGAATGGGGAGAAGCCATTCTTTCCATGTCCTTCCCATCACGCTTCTGAGGTTCGCAGATCTCGATCCCAGATCGAAAACATTATCGACTGATCCCATGTTACAATTCATACTATCTCCGTATATTTCCAAGTCGTTCCTGATATTATTCGATTCATATTGCTCAATGGTTGTCTCATTTTTAGTGACCAACCATATTGTGTAAGCAGTGAAGGCAAACGTGGCTATCGAGGCTATCAGCCCCAAAATCCACGTTGTTAATAAATGGAGATCCAATAGTTCTGTTTGATATTTTCGTTCTCGGAACCAACTGTAAAATTGAGCACTAGTCGTCAGCAGTACATACTGAGAGTATATCGTCACATATACCAAAAATTGGACGAAAAGTTTCTGATTCTTAAAACCTACGCATGTTGCAAACCAAGGACAATGGTGATCCATCTTTAAGATACATCTGTTACATTTTGAGCAGTGGTGGCATCTATCAGGCTTCCAAACCTTACACTCTCGACAAAATCTGTTAGATCCGTCTCTTTTTACAAGAATACAGTTGTCCTTTATTATATCTGGTGGCTGTTCTGTGTGATTCATCACGTCATCCATATTCTGAATTGCAAGAACAGGATAGCTTATAGGGCTTCCAGAACCAACAATTATCACCATCCAGTAAGTGTATACCGTGAAATACACTAAACTTACCAATAGAGCAACGTTAATTACTCTCGGTATTATGTCAACGCTTCTCAGACATATGCCGCATGTGTAAGATATCAGAAAGTTACTAAGAACTTTCGGGAAATAAAACCCGATATCATCGAATATCATTGCATTTCAGTATCTTTGAACAGCTATTTCAGGCTCGACGTGTGCCTATCGTTCGTTTTTCTGTCGAATTCGGAGTACTATTTGACAATTTGTTTTATTTATATTTCCATGTTTATTGTAGATATTTCCTGTCATGATGTATGTTTAGCATTCATTAAAGAAAAAGTTATAAACCTTTTAAAATTTTAAAGACAAAAGTATTTCAAGCGATGAGAAAGAAGAGATATATATGTATACTGAAAAGTCTTTGTACATCATTATTGCAAGGCATCAGCACTACAGAGCACTATACTTAAAATCTAAAAATGTCTAAACTTCTACTGCCTGGTGATGTTATAACTGCAGAAGAATTTCGAGCCCAGCAGATATCAGCAGGCCCGGGCATATACTGTGATCCTGTTTCGCAAGAAATAAAAGCAACTCATGCAGGATTAGAAATAGTAACACAAACTAAGAAAGGTACATCAGTATATGTTGATTATAATTCCAAGAGATACGTACCAGCAGTCGGAGATTTCGTGATTGGTTTAATTGTTGGTTCCTTTGGAGACAGCTATCGTGTGCAACTGTCCAACTTTTCGAACCCAGTAACTTTATCCTTCATGGCATTCCCTAACGCGTCGAAGAAGAACAGACCAACTTTGCAAAGTGGTGATCTCTGTTATGCACGAGTGTGTAGTGCTTACAAGGAGCTAGAAGCCGAAATTGAATGCATGGACTCGACTAAGGGGCAGGATGCCGGATTCGGACATTTGGAGGATGGAATGACCATTGAAGTATCATTAGCATACGCTAGAGAACTATTGTTCAATGAATCCTACCCGCTGCTAAATATACTGGGAAACCTTGTCGAGTTTGAGGTAGCCATAGGGGTAAATGGTATCGTATGGATAAAAACAAACGACGTAAGAACGACTCTAGCATGCTATAAATCTATTTTGGCTTGTCAGGACATCTCGCCTACCCAATTTGAAAAGACCGTCAAATTAATATTTAACAATACTCTCAAGTCAGCAGATGAACAATAGATTCGACAGTGCTGTTACAACAATTTCAAATAAAAGTTGGATTACCGTAATTTTCTGCTTTATTTATCACTCTTTCATATTCGGATATACTGGCTTGTGATACAGTCAATGATTGATAGTCGAAATAATCATTATAGTCATTAAACGGTTTATATTTCTCAAATTGTAAAACTTTCTCATAAAACACCTCTTCTGGCAGTTCTGCGTAAACGAAATCCGTTGGTTTTTGTAAGTTGTAAATCCCATCATATTCTGAGTATTCTGGTGTTGTTTCACCATGATCTGGCATTTCGTCTTCATCTTCGAGAGCAAATTCATGATAAGGTACAGGCTGGTTGCCAGAGAATACAGGAAAATGGATAGGGAAATTATTCAGTTGTTTTAACGATTTATTTGATACTTGTATGGTATCCTTCAACTGAGCTGCATATAGATTTAACTCATCTTTCAAAGAAATCCCGATCTCAACTTTATCCGTGTTGATTTCATCAGAATGTTCCTGTTGTTTATCAGACGTTAGCAACCTTAGTTTTTGATTTATTGAGGTTTGTTTGCGAGAGTCAAAAGGGGATATGGATTGTTTTCCATTGTGGTACCGTCTAGTAGAGTTCATGTTGAAAGTGAAAACATCTCTAAGTGATACAAAAATACGAGGGGTATAATGTTCGTTCCAGTAGTTATCATATGAATTTGGGTACCCTCTAATATTTTTGAACACTTTCTCCTTCGTAACGTCGTTTTTCTTGTCGATAACTTCCTCTTGAATTGTTTTGTGCAACCCTATCAGGTTAGAATCGAGCCACCAAAATCTGTAGCTCCGTCTTGGTCCTGAGATTTCATACAAGTTGTGCAGGTAGAAATCTGTTGACATATCCCAAAGCATTGGTTGATCCTTCGACCAGACATAGTGACCGAGGAAGAGGTTGATAGCCTCTTGTCTTTGAGCGTCAACGAAGGAGTTGCTATAAAATCTTTTGATACTCTCAATCATGTCCCTAGAGTGAGAGGTCCATTGATTAATTTTTCTATAAGTTTCCATAGTATTGACTAGATGTGATCCACCATACTGTAAAGCTATTGTATCCCCATGATCATGGAATAATTCAGTCAAGATGTTGACAATGTCTGAATCATACTCTAAAAATTTATCCTCAATAATACCCATAGCATGCAATTGTTCACCGAGTGCTCTTTTACCTATCACAAATTGTGCTGCATTTGTTCTGTCCAGACAGTCAATACAGTTTGTTCTACAGACGCCTTCTTGTGTAGATGTCGATTTGAAATCCTTTCCGTTGTGGAAAATACCTGTGGTTTCCACAGTTTCCTTGGCATATTTCTCTAAAAATTCAATAACCATCTGGCCATGAGATTTCGAGGCTCTACTCATATCCCACGCAACATATTGTAGTCTTTTAGCGTCTGGGAGAAACTGGTTTAGATATTTTATACATCTCTCGAACTCTTCTCCCAATTTTGTCTCTCGTGGGTTCTTCTCTTTTGCTTTTATTAAATTCAATATTTGAATCGTGCCACCGCCATAGCGTTGAAATAATTTGTCAAAATGTTTAGCCGCTGCACTATAGAAGGGATCTGTAACGTTAATACTGATCGGTGGTTTGGCTGTTAAATTGGACACTTCTTGGGACCAAAACAATGGAATTGATCCTCGATGTTGCACAAAAGAAGTATATTTATCGCTGTCAAAAAATCCTCTTCCCGGGGAATGAAACGAGGTTAGACTCATATCTGCAACAATTTGTTCGGTTTCGACTTCATTTGCAACGTACCCTTTGTTGTTGGCGCCTCTTTTCAAAAATCGTGCCCCTGCGAAATAGTGAGACCTTCGACCGATTAATGTGATGTAAATGTTTTTACCGAATAGCGATACGTTCACTTGGTCAATGAAACCGTGGATAATTGGTTGGAACCAATCATACACAGTGTTGATGCAGGAAAAAATCGGATCGAGCAAATAAGAGTTCCACATAAACATTTCATTGTAGTCGGGAATGCCGGGAGGAACTTCTAGATCAGGCCTACCAACCGCCAGAAACTTTTGTCGCAGTATATTTGTCTGCAATGTATTTGTTATATCAAAGGTGTAACTGAAATAAAACGTCTTTGATAATTTGAGATTCTGAAAAGACTGTATAAATCTGAGTTCAGTGGAGTCGGGTTTTTTTGTCGATTTTGTTATGGGGATTAATTCTGTATCATCGATGTGATAAATCGAATGACCTCCGAGAACAGCGACCTGGCTCATTTTGGTGATCATCACCAAATAGTAGCATGCTGTAAATCGTATTACACCCATCAACCCATTCCCGGTGAGTTTTTTAGTTAAAGCGTCATCATCTGCTTCCTCGATCTTACGAAGAACTTCCATAACTTCGTTTCTCATGAAGAAGACATTATCTTCTGCAATACTCAAAGTGTCTTCTTCGCCATTTAGATCTATTTCGAGTATACGGAACATCGTTTCTCTCTTATTACTGGCAACGATATATATTGACTTGTTGGTCTCATAGATCGTGTATTTACTCAAAGTAAACTTCATTGTTTTCCGTTGTTTCGGTGTTTTTGGCTTAATTAAGGGCTCGATAGGTGCCGAATCGATGGGGGTCATTATTCCCTTCGATATCAGAGATGACTATCTGTTCGAACTGAATCTTGGATTTCTATGTATCAGAAGCTTCGGCACTACGGCTACTGTACCTCATGCAAAACGGTTGTTTCTTCAGGGTTGTGTTGGGTTTTTTTGATTTATATCTTAGTCGCCTATTTCTTAGACAAACCAAAGGAAATATATGTAAATATATATCAATAAATTTATATATCAATATATCAGTATAATCATCCGGCTTTGTAAAGGGGGGTATCAGGTGTGTCCCGGTGTCTCTTATAGTAGTTAATAACCAAAAATATCGATATGTGAACCTTTAATATTATTATTATTGCATTATTATTGTGGTGGGTGTGATTACTTAATTTGGTTCAGTAGACAACTAATTATTTGGCCATCTACGAAAGAGTAGAAAGCTCAGTGCTAATCATACAACAAGTGACGTTGGTTTGTTTGAATAAGATGACTGTGCTATGCTGTATTGCTTATTGCGATCACTTTTGATGTGAGAGTGATTTTTCGTACATGCTTCGTCCTGACAACGTAAATATCTGAGTTTTTGGGAGCCTATAATGAGAATATAACGGTCCACGTTGGATATTCGAATTGAACATTTGAAACTTAGAAAGGATAAATGATTATGTTTTCAAAACTCTACTTCTGAGTGGCTCTTTTCTTGGCGTCGTTCATGAACTTTCTGGCCAAAATTTTCATCACGAGTGGGAAAAGGGCAGTGTTCAAAACACACCATGCAACTAATATACCGTAATTTCTTCCCATTTCGCCCTTGTAAGTGTTCATAAAGATGACTCTGTATATCTCTAATGCATTATAGATGGGTGTCATGTAACCGTAGCGATACAAGCGATTCGCCAAAACCAATGGGACGAAAGATGGAGAAATATTGAGAATAATCCAGGAGATCAACCAGAAACCTAAATATTGTGGGCAATATGCCAATAGTAAAGAAAGGACATTTTCATTCGCCCCACCAACAGCACCCATCAAAAGCCAAGTAGTCATCCAGTACACGACAAACCCACCTTTACCAAAAGCAGGAGTAAAATCAATCTGGAAAATTGCAGAAACGGTGCAGAAAAACAATGATAAGACGAAGTAAGCTGCCCACGATGTACCTAGTCTGTATAGAATAATGTGTTTAGGTTTTAACAATGGAGACAACATCATATGGACTGGACCGAACAATGCAAGCTGGAAAAAGGTCAACAAGATACAGTAAATCAAACCGACTTGCATTGGGCCCATCAATGTAAAATCATTGAATGGTCTATTATCGATTTGATTCCACTTCATGTTAGCTGCGCCTGCGACTTTTACTGCTGTGGCGTTAGGGAAGTTCGCAAGTGCATTGGGGAGATAAGTTTGGTAAAAAAACGTCTCTTTAAATTCAGTTTCTATACCGGTCAATAAAGGCAAAATACTAGCCCTCATATTGCTCAAATCTCTAGCAGTCTCATAAAAAAATTCGAAATAGTTGGTGGAGTTGTATTCAGCAACATCAGCATAGTACAAAGATGCAAGTAATTGATTACTGGCTTCGTAAGACACTATCAAAGAGCCCCAGTAATTTTTTTTATGTACCAACTCGTGTACCTTATCAACCATCGGCCTATCGTTCCCGTATTTTTCGTAGAACGTAGAGGTGTTGTAAATATCAAATTGGGCTGTAGCTGATTCCAAGATTGGTATGAGACCGGTTTTCATGTTTCCAACCTCTGGACTTATCAGTGTTCCGGCATCGTCATCAACCACTGCTATGAACTTTATCAGGTCATAATGAGCAGAATGGTTGTATAGAGCACCCCAGTATAAAGAAAACATGGCAATGGCGAGCGATCCTAGTAGGAAACAATTGAGAAGAAACTTTTTGGCATATATTTGCCTATGTTTGGATAGCTTAGAAGAGAAAAACCTTGTCTTGATTCTCTCCAAGGAGCCAGAAGGAGCCGCACTGCTTACAGATGCTTTATCATGGTCATCGACGCCATTCTCTTTCCCAGGATTTGCTTGTACAGCTTCGGAATGGAATCCTTGAACAGATTCCGCTTGGTCATCGCTGGTCGAGTGTTTCTCCTGTTCTGCATCTGCTATTTGAGAAGTATAGCTGTCGGACTGAGATCCAACAGCACTGCGAGCCTTCGCAGCGACAAACCCATGGGACTCCTCATCATTGCCAGTTTCCGTCTGCATGTACTGACCGTCGTTCATGGAATCGAAAGCAATTCCTTCCAAATACCGTTTATGAGCAGTCTCATTAGCCAATTTAATGTCATCACTGCTCATTTTTTCCAAACTATCAAAACCCATGGTAATTTTGGTCGTAAATAGATGCCTTTTCACTGTTTTCTCAAAAAGCACAGTAAAACAAATCTGTTCTCTGTACTGAACCAGAACTGGTTGTGTCTGATCTTAATGACGGAAACGAAGTGTGTGTTATTTTTTGTTTTTCCTATTAATCCTCAAACAATCGGTAATAGGGAATTTTCTTAATTTTGTTGGAGGTTAGAATAGTGAAGTAAAATAGTTATGCTAGTACTTTATGATGAATGTGCAAAAAAACAGGAAAGCCAGAAAATACCGGTTAGAGACACTAGTTTTCTTCCAAATGTGTAGTTCCAATGACCCATTGACAATCATCCCATCCTGTAACGATAGTGGCCTTTTATATATGCATATATATACTCTTCTATATGTTCGATATCTCATAGAAAATACTTTCTTTTTGACCGCTTGAAGTCATTTCATCATAGTCAAGACTTTTTTTTTTCATTCTTTAGTCGGTGTTGAAAATGACAAATAGAAAACAACGCAGCGGCTCAAGCAATTAAGGTTAACTGACCTGCGGCGGAAATGTGAATACGGCCTGTAGAGATTCCTCAGGCAAACACGCGCACGATTAGTAACATTGATTCTATCAATGAAGGTCCAGCGCATGGGATTTGAAACGTAGGACCAACGTAGCGCACTTTTGGTTTATTCATATATTTGTAATAGCCATGTATACGTCAAACGCGTTAATAATGCCATTCAAAATAGAGATTTTGTCCCAATGGCATTGAAGCAGGGGAACCCCAACAGCACCCGTATACCCGCGGGCACGTAAATACGAAGGATCGTCGCAACAGCGGCCAGTAGGGTCAACCGTATACCATACTTTCACTTCGTCTTGTTTTTCTTGTGCAACTCGTGTCTGAGTTAGTTGGTGGCCATTGATATGCTATGTCGTGAGTATACTACAAAGACACACACCCATTTCTCTCGTTCCTGCTGAATAACACCACATCGAGAAGACGCGGCAAAATGTGCAAATTTGAAATGGGATCACGACTAAAACACGAAACATGCCTTCAACGACAGATGGAAAGATGATCTTGGTGATTGGAGGTGTTGCAATCTCTGCAGCGAGTTATGAGCTCCAGCTGAGCCCTGTGAAAATTCATACGCCGAGGCACGGCGAAGATCTGTAATTCGGACCTCGTTTCCTATTCCGTACCTTTTACGCGGTCGGCCGGCTTATGGAGTGGCTTTCGCAGCCGGTCCGGCCGATCCTTCGTGCATAATCGGAATTGTTTACGTACGCAAAGCCATCTACGGGCCGAGGGGGGAAAAAGCACAGTTTTCTTTTTGGTTTTTTTTTTTTTTATTTCCATTCCAGCCGAGCTGGCTGCGAGAAGCTGATGGGCTCTGGGAACGGAAACCACAAAATAGAAGGTGTGCTGCGTCACGTGGCGCATCACGTGCCGTTTGTTTACCTTTTCTCTTGTTTCCACGATTTGTTTTTTGGTTTTTGTTTTTTCTTCGAGCATTCGAAACGCTTGTTTCCGTACATAGTGATGTGCCGATCTGCGTTGTCAGTATTTACATTCAATATTCCCGCTCAAACTAAGAATAAATCACAACGGGTGTCCGGGCGTGCTGGCGTGCAGGCTTGTACAAGCGCCGGTGATAATCTAGCTGCTGGCACGATAGGGTTCAACCGCTGCCCCATAAAAACGTCGTAAGCCTCTCCTTTTCCATCACAATTTTGCATCGCAGTCTACCATCAGTTTCGCCGGATTCTCAACTCAGCTCCATGGAACAATAGCTAGTACTTTCTCAATCCGAAAAATTTAGAAATTCAAGAAAGAAAAAAAAAAAATAGCCATTAAAAAATAGTATGTACCTTCAACTTCTTAAACTCTGTAAATAATAGGAAACATATGACAAATTGAAAAAGGACAAATCTGGCGAAAGCTTGGCCAAGATAGAGCAAGAGAAAGTCATTAGATCTTCCAGACATATCCAAACGGTAGTGATCCCCCTCCAAAGGTGTACAAACCCTCATTGAAACCTTTCTTTTTCTTTCCAAATTCCGTTTTGCTAGATAATTAATCTGTTCTTTCGTTTTGGTGATATTTCCTCATCTCATAATTTATCTATAAGCGTTCGACAACCATATCGATACGGTACAATTAATAGCTCTACATGACGGCGTTGGCAAATATTGGGAAAAGTGTTACCGGTGTGTTCCGCAGAAATCCCGGTAAGGGCGGCCAATCAGCGCAGGATGAGAATGGGCTCGATGGGATGGTAGAGGTGGAAGACGATGTAGATGCGTCCGAGTTTGAAGATGACGAAAGCCAAAAGACAGAAAAGCCCAAGTCCAGAAGGCCAAAGGAAACGAAATTTACACAGCAGAGAATTGCATCGTTCAACCCCGTTTTGACTCCGAAGAGCGTTCTTCCCATTTATTTCCTTCTTGGAGCCCTGTTTTTGATCTTTGGAGGTGTCATGCTTAACAACGCAAGACGTGTGGATGAGATATACGTGTTTTACCAGGACTGTGATAAAAACGCTCCAACTGGCGACTTTGCAAACGTTCCAGATGATCATTACCAATACACCTTCCACAAGGATTACAACAAGGACGATCTACCGATTCCACAATGGAAGTACGTTGCTGATTCAGATCCTGATCCAGAAGAAACGCAAACCGGTACATGTCAGCTAAGATTTGCTACCCCTTACGCTTTAGACGGTCCGTTGTTCATTTACTATCACATTCGGAACTTTTTCGCCAACCACAGAAGATATGTTTTGTCCTTTAGTGAATACCAAATCATTGGTGACAAGGCTTCTTTGGGTCAAGTCAAGGATAATATTGGTATCAACTGCAAACCACTAGTGAGAAATAGTGAGGGAAAAATATATTACCCATGTGGTCTAATAGCGAACGCTATGTTCAACGATACTTTTTCAGAAACAATGCAAGTGATTTCAGAAGATACTGGCAACGAGGTAGACACGATTGCATTAACCAACAAAAATATCAACTGGTCATCAGATAAAGATCGTTATAAGAAGACTAAGTATTCACCTTCTGACGTAGTGCCTCCTCCTTACTGGAAGAAGCAATTCCCTGATGGGTATAACGACACTAATATGCCAGATATTCACGAATGGGAAGAATTCCAAAATTGGATGAGATCGCCTGCCTTTTCAAAGTTCTCCAGGCTAATTAAACGTTATGACAGCTCACTACCAAAGGGTACATATCAACTCGATATCGACCTCCATTGGCCTGTGACAATGTACAACGGTAAAAAAGCCGTATACATAACGCATGGCTCATCAATAGGTGGTCGTAATACCGCTCCTGGGATTATTTACCTTGTTGGAGGGAGTATATGTTTCCTCCTTGCGCTAATTTCACTGATATCCCATCTTACTTGGGGTCGCGCTACTGCAGATACCCGCCTTCTAT
Organism: Kluyveromyces dobzhanskii; assembly: GCA_003705805.3. Lineage (NCBI taxonomy): Eukaryota > Fungi > Ascomycota > Saccharomycetes > Saccharomycetales > Saccharomycetaceae > Kluyveromyces > Kluyveromyces dobzhanskii. The sequence goes on along the minus strand of PPJP03000015.1, from coordinate 38,115 downwards.
CTTGGAACAAATCATAGTAATGTTAATGTCTTTTCAACAGTGTTTATTATATATCCTCACATGTAACTATATTTTATTTTATCTTCAAATTATAAAGCACTTATTACTGCGTTTTGAGTTGCTCAAATGATTATATGTATGCGATATACGATTCTTTGATTACCACGAAAATGAACTTACTACTCCTGTAGAAGTGATAGATTGCACAGGCCGGTTAATACAATGTGATTATAAACAGGAAGTTTTAGACATTTCTTCGAGATCTAAAATTGAATCGTGGAGTATCATCATCATCGTCATCATCATCTTCCTCCAGGTGATTAGAAGCCGACGATGGTCGCAAATTGTCTGCAGAATTAGCAAAGTTAGAACTCTGAAGGGATAGCTCATTTACGTCATCATCGTCAGGCACAAACAACGAGGTTGCGGAGGTTGCGGAGGTTGATCCTTCTCTAATTGAGAACCTGAAGCCTTTATCGGGTTCAATGTCTTCAGCTGCTTCACTCCTATCTCTAGAACGTGCTCTCCCATCCTCTGGGGGATGGTTAGCGGCGACGTTTTCCATTTTATCCTCCGAATTGCTCTTCGAGGGGTGCCCATTTTCATACTTAAGCAATTTGACGTATTCTCTATTCTTTTCGGAGGAAACAGTCTCACAAGAAAGATTGACACTAAACTTGCGGTATGTAGGCCAATTTTTTTTGAACCTTTTGAAGTTCTTTCTGTTTAAACCAATACTACTCCGGTCAATGACTGTCATTGAAGGGATTACTCTTGGTTTAATTTTCACTGTGTTAACTTTGACAACGTCTTTGAAATCATCGAGTGCACTTTTAGTTAGCTCTGATTCGTGAATTTCAATCATTCCTTCCTCGAACCGCTTAACTTCTCTCTGCTTTGTTTCTGCGATTGCATTAACCATATTTGACGAATCTTTGCTTGGAAGTTCAGTTTGCAACAGGGCTGTAGATTGTGGCCTACTATTCGAGTTCACTAGGCTATTCACGTGCTGAGTACTTTCTTTTGGTGTAATATCCCTGTCAGAGAGAACTTCTTTCGGAACGCGTTCTTCTTCACGACTGGAAGGCAAAAGAGTTGTTCCTTCATCAGTGTTCTTATTTTGAATGCTTGTGTCATTTATTGAGCGGCGGGACAGAATTGCAATTTGAGCCGGTTGCACTTCATTACCAACTGAATTCGACCATGATGCTATAATTGAACCTACCTCTGGGAGGTCTTCGTTTGGTTTCGGCTCATGCACTGTTTCGCTATGTGTTTCTATCTTTGAGTCACCAGCGGTTTGTGATGAACCTCTCATCATGAGATTTTCTAGCTGAAGTACCGCAGGTCGCCTTCTTTTCTTAGAGTTTACATTTGAAATATTTCGGTTTAGAGATATTTTCTTCGGCTCGGCGGGTTCGGCAAACCCACTCGATTTCGAAGGTAATTCTACCACTGTTTCAGCTGGAGCTGGTTGGTAGTTAGCAAGATTGGTCCTAACGTCTTCGGTTGAATTTATAGATATGGAATTTTGGCTTCTTTCGTTGAATGTTGCCTCAGTGTTGGACGGTAATAGCATGCTCTGTTCATTGAAGCTTTCTCTTTTGACGACTGGTTCACCACCGCCGAAGTAGCTTAGACTGTCTAATGACTGAATTTTTGGCTTAGATTTTTTCTGTTTCGCTGGCTCTCCCGCTGTTATTTCGGTATGCTTTTGAAAAGTAGGGGCAGGTTTAGATATACTTACGATTTTTCTCTTCCTCAGGTCTTTGATTTTATTATTGGTAAGCATATAAGTAAATTCATTTATGTTTAGCACCTCAATTTCATACCGTAGCAGAATATCTCGTATAGATAAATCCAGATCTTTGCTAACTCTGGCACTTTCATTGGGGTAATAAAAACAACTGGAGCTAAGAACGCATACTGGTCCAGAGTTGCTCGATAAGAACTCATCCACTTGCGAAGAGTTATTGAGCAATTTAATCTCCCCTCCACCGACTGCGATTGTATATCTCAACGTATCATACACCTTTTGTGCTAAAACCAGGATTGTCAAACCTCTAAGCGCATTGGCCTCATACTTGTATTCAGGAAATAATGCATATTTTTCTTTTAGACGTCGGAAGACAGGGATAAAGTCAACATTATCCCCATGTTCGAAAAGGTTGCCGATCTCAGACAGGAATGGGATGCTCACAACAGGCACACCTTTAAGTAAAGCAAATAAACACCCGCTGTAGCTCCTATCATCTGAAAATATCTGCAAGGTTGTTCTCTTTGTGAATGAGTCTGACAGTTTAACACCGAAACCTGATACCGCCTGTTGTTTTTCATTTAAAGCCATTCCGTGTGGAATTTTCCACTCTTCGTACATATACCTGAAATTAACGTTGAGCGGTGCTACTCCGATACTAAACGTCATGTCCTGTTTATGCAGTACAAACTTTTCTTCCAGCGGAACTAACTGGTCGGCAAGTTTCGTGAGTTTACCCTTATTGATTACAATGAGGTCGCTTCCGTCATATTTTATTATCAAATGCACACGCGAAATACTCTTATCATTCTGAATTTTACACGTACACTTGACTGATCTTCCAACTGAGTACTCTTTGGTTATTTTGATTATTTGAAGTTTCCTGCACTGTTCTCCTGCTTCATCTACGTATTCATAATGCAATAACCACATTGAAGTCTAATTGTACGCGAGCGATCTCACTAAACTTTGCAGCAGCTCATTTATATCTCACAGCTTGATGTACACTTGCTACATGAAGTACGAATTATGCTTTTTTCGCGTGTTGGTGTCGTTCGAAAGGTTATATTACCATTAGAATGTTGTTTTTACTTTTATACAGAATGTATGTTAAATCATTGTATGACTTCAAAAAATTACAAATTTCAGACGTCAAACGGAACTTTATAGTACGGGAGAGAGTTCGGACTTCTCTGACATGCTATACGATAACAGAACAGTAAGCGATCCCGCGGACCAGTATTAATAGAATGATACATCTAATCCGAAGGTCAATCCTGGCTTTGCTATGTCGTATTCTCTGACACGCAAAGGCAATGAGTAAGAAAGATCCAAGTTTGCGAAACTGGCAGAGTAAATCAGAGAGAAACCAGTGCTTATAGCAGGCTTTCTGCTGCCATTAACATCTCTCCAGTTATTTAGGACATCTCCAAAGTTTATGAAGGACTGTAGTCTCAATGGAGAGGTGATTGGTGTATTTGGTAGTTTATAGGAAGAAGTTAATCCTAACTTGTAGAAATACAGACCACCACGGTTACCAACACAATTTCTTTCGAAACCTTTTAAAGACTTTGGACCTCCTAAGTAAAATGAATCTAGTAAATGGACAAGAGGTTTCGATTTGCCGTTCCAAGGGAATATGGCACCGGCATCCAAGTGCAAAGAAGTAACAAGTTTTGTGTTGAAGAAAGGTCTATGAGTCTCGTAGGACACCGATAGTTTGTCAAAGTTAGATTCATGAGGTAATGGTTTCGAATTAGTGAAGCCTTGACTTATGACATATTCATGGTATAGTTGTAAACGTTTTCCAGAGACCGGGAATCTGCTGTAGAACTTTCTTGAATCCATCTGTAGCCTCGAAATGAAACTTGATTTGGTAAAAGTTCCCTGGAATTGTTTGATGGAGTCTGACACCGCTAATGCATCTGCAAAGCCATAAATGTTACGAGCCACAGTAGAAATACCATTGAAAGTTTCGATGATAGATTTGTTACTATTGTGCAAAAAGTCCTTTTCAATACCAGCAATTAATCCAAATTGCGATTGTTTGTGTTCGTCAGATTCACCAATGAAAGGTTGCTTGAACAAATTCAAGTAAGTATGATTTAGACTAACGGCAGCCTTTAAGGAGGGATTCTTTGGGAATGGTAATACCAACTTAGTTCCGATGAGTCTTTCATCAACTTTCCCGTTGAATGGTGTGTAGTTGACATCACCTTGAAGACTAATTGTTTCTGCATTACCGAATTTGTTAATACAGAACAAACGACCACCAGCAGAGGAATAGCTATCTCTCGTTGTAGTGATCAAGGTTCCTCTGTTGAAAATAGCCGGGACTAGTTTGACTTGCGCAATTGTTGGAATTGGATGTTCGATGTTCAACGTTTTGGGAATGCTTTCGGCTAACAACCGGGAAGATTGTATATCCACGTCATGGTCCAAGGTGAGATCCGCAGATTGAAACAAACCTGTGAATAAAAGCTTCTTTTGAATATCCTCACAGGTGTCTAAAGCAGTGTCCACCTTTTGTAATGGGTTGGCCAAAATCTTGTCGAAGATAGATTTATATAAATCGTCAGATAGTGGTGACAATTGGTTATCACCGTCAACTGTAACTTTCGTAAAGTAAACCGTTTTGTTGCCAGTACCCTCTGGCAATTGGTTTGATTGGATCATAGATGACATTGTTATTTAATAGCTTCTGCTGTGTCCTATCAATTTGATATTACATCCCTCTCAATGTTCTCAACTAACCAATAATATACTCTTTATCTTAAATTCTATTTTTCCGTCTTGTCTCTATAAGGTATAATTTTCTAACAAGCAAACATGCTCGGTGAAAGTGCATCGCATCTATATATATAATGTGGGGCAAAAGACGTGACAGTATGATATTAGCGAATGTTGATGCCAATAATTAGAGAGATACTTGAGTATTGCGACATACAAATCAATGCTTATTTCTGTTTGTTTATATAGCTTTGAGAGTTACCTCATACCAGAGAGTCTATGTGGATGGGGAAATTGGTTGTATGGATAAAGTCAAGTTAGCGTCTATGAGTACCTTGAAACTCTTAGATGGGGTTTCCTGTGACATAGACAATAGATGAATCCTGATAACTTTGAATATGTAATGGAACCAATCATTCGCTATATTTGGGTTGAATCTATAAAATTTTCCAGGTTTGTTCACCAGTGAACGATTGCTGACTTTGTTATAGATGTCTTGTATTTTGTAGGCTTTCAGTTGTTCTAGCTCGTTAGAGTAACAGTTTCTAAATCCGATTAACAGATCCGATTTTGGGAGCAGGGTTGTTTGGATCCACATCCTTAGCAGCTTTCTCCTGTGGTAGGTATTGGACATTCTAAAATGTACGGAACTCTTGATTTCCGTGTATGTATCAGTAGTTGTATTGATGGAGTCTATTTCTGCTTGAAAGAATAGATCGATATCATTGTCTACAGATCCACGAACAATTGAGTAAAATAGCTCGTGATCAGAAACACCACTGCTGTTTGTAGGTTCGGTAAGCAGGTCTTCGAGTGCAAAGCCCGTGTAACATATCTTTCTGGCGTGTGGATTGGCAACGTCGTGTATCCCGTTTGGTTTACTTTTGGACTTATCCACAGATATGAGAATGTTCTTGTCAGGAAGAACAGTCATTATAAGAGATACGGGTTCATTTTGGAATGGACACATTATTATATCTATCAAATGGTGCCTCAAAGAGATGAAGGTCGTTTTATCTTTGTTGAGAGCCTTCTCATATCGTTCGTAAGCTTCTGTTAGAATATCCACCGAATTGAGTATATCTCGGGGTAGCGGCACATATTCATCATATCCCTTGGTTAGGTCAAAACCTACGAATGAATCTCTTATAGCTGGACTTTTCCAATTAGAACTCTTAATGTAGTCGCAAACTTCGGGCTTCAGCTTTGGCTTATTGGAAGTCGCATCCCACATCTTTGAATCACCGACAACATACGAACAATTGTGGACTTCTTCGCAATCTGTCAGCAAACTGGGGCTCTTTTCAGTCACGCGGCCAACGTGCGCATGAGGGAAGTTTTTACATGAAACTACTAGTTTGCCCTTCTTTAGAGAAGAACTATTCCCGTTTGTTTTGTCCAACCGAAGTTCATTCAAAGACTTGGCAAGGTAGTCCACAGTTATATCGTCCTTTTCACTCGCTGTCATCGTTTTAAAGTCTCGCAAAGACTATTTTTGGTTTGCACTGAAGAACAGATGTTTTGTACCAGCACGTTGAAAGCCCGAGAGCGTTAAAAGATCTGCACAGCCTTCAGGTGCCACTAAAACCTTATGTTGTTCGTGCCATAATATCATAGCTCATCGCATCGCAAATCTCTCTTTTCTTTATTTTCAATTATAGGTGGTTCGCATGAAAAAAAAAAATGTGATCCTTTATCGGTGAAAAAAATATTGCTACTCTCAAAGTTAGTATATGAAGACAGCCTCTCTTGCTTTCGATAGTTTACCAACCCTCATCTACCAACCAACGACCGTCCCAGTCACAACCTCTACTCTGGATAAACTACCGTAATTTCTTTTAAGGCATTCTCTAGTTTACAACAGCTCCATCGAATCGACTTTGTATATAAGGGTGCCATAACAGCTTTTGTTTAGTGATCGTTACAGTAGAACGTACGCTTCAAGAATACATAGTGCAAGCGCCTGGAAATACAGAATCATAGATTACCTCGATAAATCTCACAAAAAATGGCTGGTTCATTAACTAAATACATTCCAAGAGGCTCGATTTGGTTGTGTCCACTGATCATAATCGCTTCTGATTTGATTGTAAACGGCATGTCAACTCAAAGAAGTTCGCCTACGTCTCAAAAGCAATCGCCGAAACCTAAGCCAGCAGCTCCAGCACGAAAAGAAGTTCCAAGAGTCATATTGCACAGAATCGAAGAGTTCATGAAGAAGCAATAAGTCTGACTCAAGCTAATGACACACACAATTACACCCATATTCAATTCCCATCTGTTCCGCCCTCTGTTTTCATTATCTGCATCTGTTTTCTGCTACTTCTTCGTTTCACTTCCTTAATAACCTTTTTGTCGGTTTTATTTTACTTAGTTCCTTCTAGTATCAATTACTTACTCACAATTTGCATCGCCACGTCCTTTTTTAATATAATATTCGTCTTCACTCATGTTTTCTTGGAGTCATTTACCATCGTTCAACAGTTCACCGGATTTTGAATCACTACTTTTCGGCAGTATGAAGGTTGCCAAAAAATTTCGTGAAAATATACGATTTGCCTACTTTACTTATCTACAAGTGTTCAAGGTGTGCATCTTAATTTTCGGCAAAGGCTTATTGTAAACTTTGTTGATCAATTTCGAAACTCCGAAGCTATCAAAGATTCTTTTCATTTCGCCGGGTATTCAAAAATGGTTGAGTGGGTTGTTATAGTTTACGATAAGCCAGGTTCTGATAGAAGTGCTTGCAGAGCACAGCATTTGGCCGCCATTCCAGCGCTAGTTGAAGCCGGAAAGATTGTTCATGCTGGTGCAATTTACAAGGGACTAGTCGAAGGTAAGCCAGCTGATTTCGCAGGTTCCCATTTGACGATCGTCGCCGATACCAAGGATGAAGTTGTTGAAATTTTGAAGAACGATATCTTCGCTAAGAACAACATCTGGGATGTCGAAAATGCTTTGATATTCCCATACGGTTGTGCTGTTCGTAAAGAAAAGCAATAAGCTGTTTGGATCTCCGTTTGTTACTTATTCGAGTATACTTTTAGGCTCTATCATATCTCGCATTACGTAAATGATTTCTTTAATATTACGATCAACTTTTTAAGTAATCTGAAATAATACACTCCTACACGTTGATTCTTGATATAGCGTATATGGTTATATATGTGTATACATCTTCCTAAACTATAAATGTGCCCATTCCTTTATGCGGTGTATGAACAATGAAATAAGATCGCTGTTGGCAGAGTTATATGGTGCATCAGTATTGAACACTGATCAAATAGTCACCCAATTGTTCGACAATTTTGGTGGCCTCACCAGCTTGGACACCAGCTGGATAGTGACCAATTAAGATTGTTTGTTTTGTTCTGACAATGACGATACCTTCAGCTTCATGTCTACCATAAATAGATCTGTCATCTGCCTTGATCAACATAAATTTTTGACCTTGAGCATGCAACCCGTTAGACTGCAATCCAGTAGGATTGTCAAAGCCTCTAGCGATCTCTGAACTTTCGGCAGGCTGTAGCTGTAACCCACCAGATGAGGCCCAAACGGCGTCACCAGCTCTAGAGTAAATGACAGCCTTGTCAATCTTACCGGTGGCCAACAAGTTATCTGTGTATGCTATTTTAAACTCGTAGATACACAAATATGGTTAGTATTTTACACTTCTCTTTCACAGAACACTTGTATTAGATATGGTATAACCCCACTAACAGCTAAGTGAAGTAGATGAAGAACTTTAACTGAATAAGGAGCTACGACCCTATAATACCGTCTAAGTTAAGCTGATCTCCCATCTTCCCTGCATTCTTGCCAAACATGTCACATACCTTGCCAAGACATTTTGTTATCTTTCAAATCTATTTGGTTATACTGAGACTGAACAGCAATCGTTCTTACAACCTCTGATAGTGCTAGATCATAACATAAACATCTGCCAATTTGTGAAGTATATACATAGTTTCCTATAAAATGTTCTTTTGTACTTTTTCCTATGTCTTCTTCTAGAAAGTTACCCGGCTTCGGTAGCTGAGTGTCTTCTGCCTATCCAGCGAAAACCTTCATTAGAATCAGATGGGCAAAGACAGTCATTAAGACCTCACCAATATCAGTGATTGTGAACAGTACCATAGGGATGATCGAACTTTGCTTATTTCACTACCATGCTCTGTGAGTTCATGACACTTTTCGTACTTGTAAGGAAAGTCTTTGAGACGTTTATACTACACAAATTATAACTACTTTAATAATTCAAAAGAAACCAATCCAAATATAACTTAAAAGCGTTTGAGCGGACCTATTCGTCATCCTCGTCATCTAGTACGGCTATTCTTCTCTTCTTGGCCTGAGAATCTTCTTGGTATTCCTTCGCACCGGCTTGTTTGACTTGCCTTAGTCTTTCTGCGTTTTCATTTTCTTGTTCAGACTCGTTACCGTCTGATTCGTCCACGCCTTCAGCGACACCGTTGTCATCACCGGAAGATTCTTCCTCCTCGTCTTCTTCCTCTTCTTCTTCCTCCTCGTCGTCTTCGTCATCTTGAGCAACAAAGCCGTCGTCATATTCGTATTCGTCAAGATTATGACGTTTGGATAAATTCTTCTGCAAGTTGAACTGTGGTTCTGGGGACTCGCCTGCATTTTCAAGTTCAAGTTTCTCTTTCAACTGTTTCTTTCTTCTCTCCCTCAAGACCTGATCGTGCTTCTTTTCCAGTTCTCTCTTTTCCAATTCAGGATCTGTGCGCACGATGTATGTGTTTGGTCCTTGCGCTTCTCTTTCTTCTCTTCTGGCAACGGCTTTACTTAAAACCTTGTGAACCTTAGAGTTTGTCGAAGTTGGCACGAACATCATTGTCTTAGTAATCTCACCGCCTTCGACACATTGTATTAGTTCTTGTTCTTCGTGTGACACCGTCAAATACGTGTTTTCAGTATTATTTACAAGAATATCGGTATACTCATCACCCACTTTCAAAGAAAACGATCCGTCAGACCACTGAACAACTTGGGCATTCGACTCTTTGAACACACGCTGATCTTTATCACGAGAGTACCTCCATCTGATGGTATTCTCTTCGATCAATCTGTCACCCAATTGATCCTCCTTCGAAGAGTACTTGGATACACGGTCCTCGACTTTCCTCTGGAAGGTTGGTGGGTCAAATGGAACTGGATCTATCGTCAAAAACTGCGGTATCTTTGCATAGTATATCGTCTTATCATCTGCACTGTTTCCAGTCTTGTATGGAACAACATGTTTCACGATATCTACATCAACTTCCTTGTACTTCCTTTCGTCTTCCTCCTCTGATTGACCTTCGATATCTTCCCCTAGAAATTTCCTATTGTACATCGCTTGTTCTTCATCCTCTTCGTCATCTATCACTCGGCGATGCGACTTGGCAGACGAAGAGTCATCTGAGTCATTCTCCTGATCGTCTGAGCCTATTTGTTGATCCTCTTCTTCACTTTCATCACCAAATAGATCATCTAGTGCATTGTCAACTTTCTCTTCCATTGGTTCATCGTTTACGACGTGCTCTTCAACTCTTTCAGACATAGTGAAATCGCTTCTAGAAATGCCCCAAAATTGTGCTCGGTGACTTCTTCAGTTCCTTCTAACAACAGCTCAACTGACACTGCGCTGTTAAATTGCAGTCCAGATAACGATTCCTGTGTGTTCTATACGTTGCAACTTATGGTTCTTATTATTTCTGAAAAGTATCAAGCATCAATACCAAAGAAAAGTGAAAATCAAATCCGTCCAAGATGACCGACCATATCTGGTCGTTAAAGCCAGCACTGGATGTTGAAGTGCGGTTTTTCAACCTTCGTGCACATTACAGTTTATATGAAAGCTGGTGACACCTTCGTCAATACGCGTGAGAACATAACTTAACCTTGGGGGACACAAGTCGCTCGGTAAACGTTGTTTCCTCAGAACCGCACCGTTCAGTCTTCTGTAATTTTTCGTGCTCCGTTGGCAGGTATTGTAGCAACTTTGGTAAAGGTCAGGTACGAAATTCGTGAAAAGGTTGTCCTCCAGTCTTATCTTATAGCGACAGCCATGGCGTGTTATAGCTAACCATTTGATATGTAAATGGAGCTTAATATCATCATTTCTACTGTGCTGTTGTATTTACGCGTTAGGATTCGCGTTTTGAATCACAGATCTCTAATCACTATTGACGTGTTGATACTTTTTTTTGATGTGTTCAGACTCGTCCCCAGCGCTGCATTTATTAAAGTGTCAAAATATTTAAGGTACCACAAACGTAATGACCAAAACTTCAAGAAACCTGTCATCTGTTAGTAATACTGTTGATTTTAGATGTTTAGCTTTCCAAGGGTGACTAAATTGCACTTGAAGATTTGGATTATAATTATATTGATTGGGTTCATCGGGGAGATGTGTACGGTACCAAGACTGTTTTTAGGAAAGTTTAAAAAGGGTAGTGGTTGGAATAAACCTTCTGCAGAGAAACCAGCTTCGCATAAACCGTACGATGGGCCTGATGGATTTTCGGTAGGAACGTACTATTCTAATTGGTCACCATATGAAGCAAGGGACCACAAGCCGACTGACATTCCGGTGAATCTGCTCACCCATGTGTACTATGCATTTTTCGTCGTAGACGCTAAAACAGGAGCTGTTAAATCCAGTGATTCCTGGTCGGATTTTGAAATGCCAATGAGTGGGGGGACGAAGGGCTGCATTAAAGAGCTTCAGAAGATAAAATTGAATTCAAAACATGAATTTAGAAGCATTCTTTGTCTTGGAGGTTGGTCTAACCGGGAAGCATACAAAAAAATCGCAACATCGGAGAAGAAGGTGAAGACATTCATTCGGACAGCGGTAGAGTGTATGTTCCAATATGGGTTCGATGGAATTGATCTTGATTGGGAATTTCCGGAGGAGGGTACGAATGAGCCTGCAGTGTACTTGGAAATGATGAGGGGCATTAGGGAAGGGATGGATGAGTTAGAATTACAAATATTTGGTCCTGCTGAATCAGACAACGACCGCCTGCATTTCCAGTTATCTGTTGCAACGCCTGCATTTGGTGAAAAACTCAATATACTACCTATATCAGAAATGTCAAATTACGTCGATATCTGGAACATGATGTGCTATGACTTTCATGGGGAGTGGTCGGAAGTAACTGGTTACCACACTAATTTATACGTGCAAGGGCACTCTCGTAAAAGAAACTCAAATAGTAGGGTATCGGACAGCACACTTTCATCTGACGCAGCAATCAAGATTATGACAGAAAAACATAAAATACCAGCACGTAGATTATCACTCGGTATGGCTGCATATGGACGTGGCTTTACAAATGTGGAATCCAAAGATGAAACCTATATTGGCAAAAAGTTCCATGGCGTAGGTGGTGCCTCGGAGGGTGAGCCTGGAATATGGCTTTACAACCAGCTACCCATTGAGAACACTGAAGAGCAATTCGATGCTTCTGCTGTTTCAGCTTACTGCTACGATTCCAAACAAAGAACGTTTGTTGGATATGATAACACTAGATCAATGAACGTTAAGGGAAAATACATAAAAACTATGAACTTAAATGGTGGGTTTTGGTGGGAGTCTTGTGGTGACTCGAAAGATCCAAACAAATCGCTAGTTAATGCCTTGAGGAAAGAGATTGAGCCAAGTGAAGGGTTCGTGTCGTTGTTCAAACACAAACAAGTGCAGGACCATCATTTACAGAAGTACCCACAAGACTATATTTCAGATCTATTTCAGAAGTTTTGATAACATTAGTGTAGTTTTCTTTGTGCATATTCAAGTGCAATAGTTAGGTACTACATGTACTTCTAAATCAGGCGTATGTCTTTTACAACTATTTGGAATTTTTTCCGTCGAATCTAAAATACAAGTACTTATATAGGAATGATCAACATTGTCTTTTAGTCAGAGCGTTTCAGGTTTTACAACAATGTGTCCATACGGGAAAACACCTCGAACACACCAGCAACAACTTCAAGCTGTAAGTCTGAGCCAGGATGATTATTCAATTCCTGGCCAATCTCTTTATTCAAGTTTACCGACACGCCAGTGCTTGTTTGTTTATCGAGTGGGAATGGAAACTCAGAGAATTGGGCTAAAATCTCGTCTGCTCTTGCAAAGCCGGTATCTCTTACTTCGTAATCTAGAGTGGACAATACATTTTCTAGGACGTTTGCACCATAAGCCCCACAGATCAAAGATAATGTTCTGATGTACTTGAATGCGACATTCTCTGCAAAATAGCTGTTATAGGTCAACTCAGCATTTCTAGAAACCAAAATTGATAGTATCCTTCTCTTAATTGACTCTTTGCATGTTGTATCAGTAATTGGATGGGTTGCCATATCAAATAAAAAGAAGTTTTTCATTTCAGTTCTTAAAACACCTTTGTCGACCAACCCTTTAGCTAATCTTTCTCTAACTTGCTTTAACTGATAATTGATCTTTAGAAGGTTCCAAGTTTCACCGCTAAGTAAATCGATCCATCCAACGATAGAAGTAGGTGGGTCGCTCTTCATCAACGATAAGCTTTCATCTAGTAGCACTTCACCTGTCTTGGTTCCGTCTATGACTTCAATCAGTCTCTCGCTAACGTCATATCTCTTTCTAGCAGAATCATCAACACATCTAATTTTACCTCGCAAAGCTAATTCTATCAAAATACATCCACGTAAAGCGTATGAAATATTATCATTCCAGAACGACAAGTATCCCTGTTTGTCCTTTAATCCCATCAACAAAACCTCCTCCATCAAAGTCAACTTAGGAATACTTGTATTTTCTCTTAGTTTGGCCTCTTGCTCATCATAGACAATCTTGTGGTCATGCTCAGTATCCGCGTTTTGAGAGACCGTTTCTGTGCTCTCACCTTTATTGACACGACGACGTTGTAATGACATTGTATGGTCGTTTCGTTTTACCCTATTTCCCTTGTAGCTTGAGTTAGAGACTTCCTCAGCAAATTGTTTCTCCTTGAAACAGCAATTATTGAGTTAATTATAATTTTCTCAATCAAATATGAGTGATTGGAAGCCAATTGTTGTTGTACAGGCCCACAGGGATCTATAGATGTCAGTCAAAAACCTTTATGTTATTGTATTATTTGACTGATCAAATCTATTATTTTTCGTTTTGATTTTTTTTTTCAGGTCTCTCTCTATAGATCAAGGATGCAAATACATAAACATAAAAATAAACACTTTCAATTAGATTTACCCTCACATGTGGACTCAACTCCTGTAAATTGAATGTACACGCAAGTAAATTCTATATCCTACTTGAATTATTTCAGAATGAGTACACTACATTTAGTAGGTAGAGTCTCAATGTTAGATCAGTTGCTACTAAATTGCTAATCCACCTGCAAAATCCGTTTCAATGGTTCAACAGTTTCTTGTTCTTGGCCTTCACGTACATAGACCAAAAAGTATGGGGTTGCTGTGTTACCATCAGTGAAGTTGAACACTTCCGACTGAGGTACCTCTGTAACTGAGTCATCATTGTATTTTCTCCATATGCCATTCCTGGTGTGATCTTTTATGTAAACCCAGTAATGACCGTAACTTGCTTCACCACGATGGATGAAAACAGCGAATAAAGAGTATCCGATATCTTTGAATTGTTGAAACTGTTGCGAAACCTCATTCTCTAAATCGGTTATTCTACGGAACAGCCGTTCTAGCTCTTTATCGATGTTGTTGATCACTGTATCGATATATGCTATTGATGAGGGTAAGTTATTGGTGTCAATCTCGTGTTCCTTTATGACATTGGATTCCAAAAACTTTTTTGTCTCTATGAGAGAAGATTTGAACGATAAACCTATCTCATTTTGTGATAGCAGTTTTCTCTGATGTTGCTTAAGTTCCTTTAGCTCTTGCTTCAATGCTGTACTACGTTTTATTTCTTTCAAAAGCTCGGAATTATCGGTCGTCATGTACCTATCCATGTACAAGGTTTCGTTAAATGGCAACGGTTCGATAGATTTGAATGGCATGAACTTTTCTCTGTCGTAGTATACTCTTTGAATCTGAATTTGTAAAACTGCTGGCAGTTCGGATATAGATACGGTCCTCTTAACATCGCCATATTCTGCCAGATTCAAGTAGTCATTTTGAAAGTAAGAATCTAAGGCATCATAAATATCTTTCGGATGGTCTCCAATGTTTACTAACAACGATAAGAATCTTTCATATTTCGTTCTAACAGATGTCTCATCGTTTTTAGGAATAAGATCCTGTTTGATTCTTCCATAAAAAAGTTGTTTGACGAGGTCATTTTGTTCATAATCATCTTCTAGACTCAAAGGCTCAGAAGCAATCTCTATTTGGGCAAAAACATTACCAATGCACTCTGTAACATCCTGCTGCCTTCCAATTTCCAAGGTATTTTCAAGTTGGTCAGCGCTTATCTTAGCAATCTGAACAGAATACTGCTCCTTTGCTGTTTCTGTTACGCTCACTGGGAGTGCCTCTGGGCTTTGCCCCATTGAAATGTCATCTTCAGAAGATTTCAAGTCAGGTGTGTCATCTAAATTTTCAACGCTGTCAGTTGTTAAATCTATGAGCTCTTTCTCTGTACTACTGTCATCTGCGAACTCTACCTCAACATTACTTGGAGCGAATGCAAGGTATACTAACTCTTTTGTTGGGGTAACACATCTGCTATTCGTTCGTATCATATCATTAAACAAATCGCGAAGATGATAAATGAATTGAATGGACCTCAATTCTTCTTGTTTACTGACTTCTCTCCCCCCAATTCTTCTTTTAGAGTGAAATTTGGACTCTTCCAACAATCTTGCGGAATCACTATCATAATTCAGAATAGATATACGCAATGGCTTTATAGTAAAAAAGAATTGGAGTAATGAGTTAAGGTAGCAGGTGTTGCCTACATTATTGATACCGGCTGGCCAGGTTGCAACAGGAAGGCAACTGACGTCCACAATACCAGTCTCCAAGAAGTGGTTAATGAGTTTGCTGTTTCTAGTTGTTCCTATACTTTGAAGAGCCATCTTCAATTTCAGCAAGTAGTCTGGACCAGTTATGATCCCGTGATTCCATTTTCTCTGAAAGACTTCAAGAATGACATCATCGCTCGCATTCATATCGATTTCTATAACTTTCAGTGCGTCATCGTACGAAAGTTCACTGAAACTATAAAACTGTGCGAATTCTGGACATTCTTCAGTTAAAACATTAAAGAGGAACATTGACCGTCTATCAAGTGCAATAGTAAATATAGCACGATCGTAATCTTTTTTGAGTCCAGGCATGTCTGCAATATTAATCGTGTATGCAGTTTGAATGATATCATCATCGACTGTTTCGTCTACTTTGAGAAGATTATACGCTTGCTGCACTGTGATGTAAGGTTCATACTCCACCAAAAACAGCATCTTTTGATTTTTCAGGTGTTTTCCGAGCACACGCAAAGCATTTCTTAGATCTTTCCTTTTTATTTCGGAGCAGTTTAGAAGGTTCGAGTTGTAGTATTCGATCATTGTATTACCGTCTAGAAGGTTGACATCAACATCTGTGGGATCCAAGCCAAATACTTGCAGCGCATTATTCAAGTCATCATATCCAACTACGTCTTGTTTTCCACAATAAGCGATAAGTTGGTAGCTGCCTTTTGCATTTGTTGCATATTGAAGAGCATCAAAGTAGTGGCCAATGTTTTCTGGGTCCAGAGCAATTTGAGTTTCATAGTTTTTGATGATGTCTTTATCTATATATCTGAAAGCCACAGATAAATTAATGAAATGATAGTTTGTATCGTAAGTGGAAGGTTCCATATGCGGATGGTTCATGATGTTGAACCACCATGTATGTGTAGTACCAAAATGCTGGTTAGAGAAGCACTTTGCAACTGTTTTCTTTTCAGTAACGAGATCGTTTTCGAGAAACATAGATTGTTTGCCAATTAGAATAACTTCCATTGACTTTCTGATGTACCCCTCTCTGATTTCTCTGACTTTAAAATCTGTGACGTAGTCGACCAAATTGGGAGGTTTGAACTCTTCTCCGGACTGCACATTGTCTTCCACTGAAGTTTTCTGCAAGTTGAAGTTGAACTTACTGGTCAACCATTCGGTGTTGATTTGAGAGTTTAGCGCAACACTATCCTTAGAGATTATCTTTAATTCACTGTCATCAGACTTTCTTTGCAAAGGGTTTTTAAAGATCATGAAAAGTGTTTTCAAGCACACTGCTTGTGTAGGAACATCGTCAGGATTTAAAAGATCGAATTCATGACATGCCTTAGCGTATCTTTCTTTAATTCTTTCTGATTGATATTCACTCAAGTCGTTCGAGTCGAATTCTGGTTTTATTATTTCCACAACTATAAGCTTGTTTGTATCTGTCGATACAAATACACTTTGGTCAACCAATCTCGGATTTGTTTTATCCATTATGAATATATCTTTTTTGTCGAATGGGTGCAACGATTCTGGCTCTAAGAGATGATAATGAGTTACCCCAACATGTCTGTTGAAGCTTTCAAGATGTGACCTTCTCTTTACGGTAACCTTCAGATGATACAAATGCTCGGGAAACTGAGTAATGTCATCGAAATTATCAGGAACAAAATTTGGATCTACCAGCAATGCAAACATAACACTAATGGTGTTCCTCCCCGGGCATGTCATGGAATCATAATCGTATCTACTTTTTAGATTCACCTGGTCAATTAAATGCACTAGATTCCAAGGTTTCAATTGCTGTCTTTCCCTTGAGTACTGTAGCATAGGCTGCTTCAACACAGATGACCCAAACTTCTTTAAGAACCACGGCGAAATCCTGATATCATCAAGGATTCTATCGCAGGTTTTGAACGGGAAATTGTTGGAAATCTCAGGATACAGGAGCGCTTTGCCCTCGTCTACCAGCTCTGTCAACGAATCTGGAATGTCCGTTTTAGATTCTTCAGCAGGTTGACCCGCAGAATCTACTTGATTGAGATTCAGTTTTAGTTTTAGAACTGGTTGTTGCGAAGCCATAATGATTGAGACCCTATTTCTATATGTATCTTGAAATCACCACTAACTACCGCACAGTCCAGCACAGCTAACAGATCGTTCCTCTCTTGCAAGACGTTTTGTCTTCAGTCGAAAGCAAACAGTTTTATTTTTCAACTCTGTTCATTTGACAACTATCCAAGATCTAGTTTCCTTAAATTACTATTACTATTCTTGACTCAACTTAGTTTCAGTTTATACCCTTTAAAATTTGTTAGTACAGAATTGTATGGACAAAATTCATTGTTTGCTGTGATGCACGGGTTGTTAGACTAGGTGTCGAAGAGATTTGGCTTACTACCATCCTCGATACATTACTAGCAGGACATTTTGTTACGAAATCCAGTGCGTTAATGGCCTATGCAGCGTGCAATATTTTGAAACGTGCAGAAATATGTTATTTCTCGCTTTTGATGTTTTTATTAGAATTCTAAAGTAGCATTAAAATGTTTTACACATTCCAAACTTGAACTCATTATTTAGCTATTTAATATATAACAGTTTTTAGTAAAGTACGACATTTGTGACCTTTCCTTGTGTCAGCCTTGAGCACCATTTCAGATAAGACGCATGAGTAATATTACACAGCTCAAACGCGAGCACTGGTTTCCTAGACGGCAGATGACTTCATCCTTTAACTGTCGCCAGTGAATCTCTTGTTACCGGAATCACCTGTGACGGAGTTCACCAGCCTCATTTAGCATGATGAAATCATTTGCAGCATAGAAGCAACAGAAAAAAGATCTAATTCAAAAATGTATATAAAAGAAGACTGATGAGGAGAATTAAGTAATTTAGGGTCTGCATTACTCAGGGTCTACCAAAGCTAATAGAGATAGCCGATTCGAATTCAAGTTGGTTCAAAGGCTTTATTTGTGCGTGTATTACAGTTAAACGATGGGAAACAAAACTTCTACACTCTCTAAGAACGACTTAACATGTTTGAAGCAATCTACGTATTTCGATCGCAGAGAGATTCAGCAATGGCACAAGGGGTTTCTTCGGGACTGTCCAAACGGTCAGTTGACCAGGGACGAGTTTATCAAGATATATAAGCAGTTTTTCCCATTTGGTTCACCGGACGAATTTGCAACATATGTGTTCAGCGTTTTCGATAAAGACGACAATGGTTCTATCGACTTCAAGGAGTTCATCACAGCGCTTAGTACAACTTCCCGAGGGTCTCTCGAAGAGAAGTTGGTATGGGCCTTCCAACTCTACGATTTAAACCACGATGGTGTGATTTCCTACGAGGAAATGTTGACTATAGTATCGAGTATCTACAAGATGATTGGGAATATGGTGAAATTAAGTGACGACGAAGCAACGCCAGAGTTAAGAGTAGAAAAGATCTTCAGACTTATGGACAAAGACAAAGATGGTTGTATCACATTGGACGAGTTTAGAGATGGCTCTAAAGTAGATCCCTCGATCGTCGGAGCACTAAATCTATATGACGGATTAGTATGACTTCCATTTAAGGGTCTCTTACGCTAAAGCCAGAACCTTAAGCGGCACGAGTATTCTATTTTTGGCTGTCACACGGAGTGAGTTCTCTCTTTGCATTTTAATACTCAAGCTCCAACACATATTCAACTTGGATGCGTTTTCGCAGCTGGTCTTTCTTGTTGCTTCGCGGACATTCTCTTTGTTTTCTTTCTTCCCAAACTGATTTCCTACTAGTTTGGTACGTGTATGCGCGTAATTATATTATAAATGAAGTATGTACTGCATGTGTATATATACTCAAGCAATGGTTTAATTTG
The DNA here is from genome assembly GCA_003705805.3 of Kluyveromyces dobzhanskii. Lineage (NCBI taxonomy): Eukaryota > Fungi > Ascomycota > Saccharomycetes > Saccharomycetales > Saccharomycetaceae > Kluyveromyces > Kluyveromyces dobzhanskii. The sequence continues at coordinate 18,811 of PPJP03000015.1, read as the reverse complement.
AATGTAATTAATTATCTACATATTCGTTGGCTGTTCATTACAAAGCGTTATAGTGGAAGTTCATTATGGTGAAAACTCAGATGCGCTCTGCAGCCCAAATTGCAACTCTACAGACACCCTTGATGCCCTCGGTCAAGATGATGTAAGGGACTGCTTTATGAGAGTCGTAATCAATAGCCGTTTGCAAGTGCTCCAACTCTTCGTCTCTAAACTGTTTTACAGTAGACTGTAGGTTCTTCAGCTCTGCAGTTTGACCTTTTACGCTCCCGTCCGCAGATTCCAACTCAAATTGGTTACTGAGACAGCGTAGCTGATCGTTGTAATGTCCCCCAATGACGGTTTCTACAGCTTCTGTACATGCCATTGCCGCTTCTGGTGACAGGAGAGCTGTTCCTGACCCCATCGCGAAAGCTCCAATTTTCCACATAGGTGTCAACAACGACGGTCTTACACGCCTCTTCAGCTGCAGATCGTTGAATGTGTTATGATGGTGAATCTCTTGGTCCCACATATGTTGCAATACAGGGCGCAAATGCGGATATTTGTTAGCCAGAACAAAAAATTGACCTGCATAAATGTAGTTGGCACCTAGTTCACCTGCTTGGTCGACCCTAACAACCCTATCCAAATATGCAAGCTGAGCATCTGACATTGGCTTGAACTGGGTCAATTTAGCATGCTGGTCAGCCTCTGCTTTATGCTCACCTGAATTGCTGCTTTTTCCTAGACTAGATAGGACCGAAAACCGCCTAGATTGAAGTGTTCTTTTACCACATGCACGAAGCATTGCTAGCTGAATTACAAAGTTCGGGCGGTTCATAGAGATGACAAGAATACCTTCTCTTGATGGCAATATCCCAATACTCCGAGAAGTAAACGTTGTTCACTGTCAAAATCAGACGTATTGTTGCAGTGCATTATTCGTTTGCTACACGTTATATAGACAAAAATTGGAATTCTACATTACATATATATTAAGCTTTTTCGGTACGATATGCTGATTTCTAAGTAAGATTAAAGAAGGCCTGTTACCCGATTGTGCGCCAGTGAAAACAGGATGGCCAGCAAGCTTGATAGCTTCCACGTTCAAGAGCGTAAACTGAGTTGGGAGGGAAATCAGTTGTCATTGCAGTAAATTACTTCGGAACGCTCTTTGGGGGTTTACAATGGCTGCATATTTTGACTCAGGTAGATAAACATAATGCGAGGATTTATCAGCTACTTAAACGACGATCAATGGAAACAATTCCATGGAAATGAAGCAAACTGTTGTTTCGAGCATCAATAACCTATTGTATATAACAATGATGTGGAAATGTTCAGCCCAGGGTCACCAAGACATTTGTTAGAAACATAAACACATTTCAACTTTTTTTTAGTCTCCTTGGTATACGAATACTCAGAAGATGCAGCTCAAGACATCAGGGACGACCGGGAGGGCGATCTATTGAATATGAAAATCAATTCAGTTCCGATGTCGAATGGCACCCACTCAGTATCACGACTATGGCCCAGTGTTTTCCGTTCCCCTTGTGCTTCCCAAATTAAATGGTTGAGCTGACGCACCTGCACGTCTTTCACAAACCACCATTTTACTCGAAACAAATTGGGGAATCGATAAGCGTCAGTGTGTGTTTCCCAGATATCCGCAAGAGGATCGTTCTCCATTAGAGCAGAGCACATCTCTGCTACCGCGCAAAATTTACCTGATTTGTTGATGGAAAACAATAGGAACAGTCTTGCACCTGGTAGAAGGGTCTGATATTCACTCTCGAGCCTTCTGTTACCCTTTTTTGTGGATGACCAGACGTTATGCTGAAGCGCAAGTATAACATTCCGCTCATTGAAAGATTTGATAACGAAGAACTTGGAACCATATGGAATACTATAATTTGAAGAACCCTGTCCCACAAATGGCGAGTTTATGGAATAGCCTTTCAACGATAAAGGCAGCTCTTCACCGTCTGAACTTATGGAGCAAAAACTGTCCATATTCGACGTCAGGCTTCCAACACAACCAGAGGTTGAAACGTCACGCAGTTCCTCATCCTTTACACTATCCGAAAGCAGATTCTTTTGAAATTCTGTGTGGCCTTCCGTCCAAGCGCCAAAATTGCCTACATACGCGTCATCTTCGAAATCAAACCTTGCCGAACCCTTCAGCAGAAACAAATCTGTCCAAAGATCGAACTGATACTCTCTCATATTATCTTAAACGATTTCACTGGTTAGTTGCAGTAGTAAAATATAGTAAAAAATTGATACGTTTGAAAACCTCAATGCACCTTCAAACAATATTGCTAAACCTCTATAGCTCGAATAACCCAAGACAGTTGAGTGTGAAACCTGGTCTCTGCTGTCTTGGGCGTCTGTTTCGTTTATATCAAATAAAGTCAGTTTCAAAACTTGTATGAAAATGTAAGAACGTCAGATTTAATACCTGTCGCCAGTTTGAGCTCCGTTTTTCTACATTTTTAAAGAGAGACAGTTTGAAGATTCTTGAATTGAGATGAAAACAGATCTCGAAATGAAGTAGCAAAGTGATTTTACTAAATATCATAGACCAATCCTGGCTGCGCACCAGGAATAAAAATTCCACAAAGGATATTATTCTATATAGCTAAAACCAACGTTTACGATCGTCAGGCAAAGTTTGCGGGCAAAACACACATCCCACAAAATAAAGACACAGAAGTTAAACTAGTAGTGCGATGAGCGAGTATATTCGACAATATGTGCTAGATAAGCTGCTAAGCCGGATCGAGGAGGGCTCTACAAGGCAATTAGAAGAGCCAAGTGAGGCAGAGTCTACGCTATTTGGGTGTCTATTCACAGATTTGGTTGGGAAGCTGATTGAAGAGGCTAAGCTTCAGGCAGAAAAGGACGGCACAAGAACGATATCTGTTGGTAATTTACGGGAGGCAAGGGACATAATTTTAGAGTCATCATTTGAAACCGAGAAACGTTGAATCTTTTTCACAGAAGTGCTCGATTTGCGCGTACTTTGAACTAATACAGGGGTTTTTATACTGATATATACATGGGGTACTGGTTTAAGTTGTACGGATTTGCTCTTGTAAATGTATTTTTGGTTTCAAAAGACATGGTTCGGATAACGTAATGATTCGACCATAAGCACGGCATTTTCGGGGCTGTGTTTATTGAACACGAATAGACCTTGTAACTGTGCAGTTGAGACTGGGATGTCCAACTTGACAGCTTTCTCTACGAACTGCTCACATAATTCTGTTTCTTCTGGATAGAATCTTAAGAACATTTGTCTTATTTGATACTCTGTAGCGTTGCCAACGTACGCTTTGTAATCAATTCTGCCTGGTCTCATTACAGCAGGGTCTAGCTTTTCAGGGTGATTGGTCGTCATGAAGGTTATTATTTCTTCACTAGAGGCAACACCATCTAATGCGTTCAAAAGGCCACTAAAGGTAACTCCGTTAACGTATCCCTCATCGTTCTTGCTTCTTTTGACAAAGGCTGCATCGATATCTTCCAACAACATCAGACTTCTTTCAGGAAGATTGTTCATGAGGTAGTTTAATCTGTCATCGGTAAGGTTGGGGTCTGCAAGGTTCATAATGCATATATTATAATCCAACTCCCCGGCTAACGCTTGAATGAAAGATGTCTTACCACTTCCAGGAGGACCATACAAAAGGTAACCCCTTCTGTATGGGATACCACGATCGTGGTACCACTGACCGTTCTTTAAGAAGTCCTTCACATCTTCCAAGATGCTTTCTTTCAAGCCATTGTCCAAGATGACACTCTTTAAATTCCTTTTGGCCTTTGGCTGACCGAAGGGTCTCCATTCGTTTGCCCAAGACGTGAAAATAACAGTCTTTCCGGTTTGAGCTTTCACTGCCATATCTTTGGCCTCCATTAGTAACTCTTGGAATAAATGTCTATCACGGTATAATGTCGTTAGCTTCACAGTTTCGAAGGGCGTACCATTCGAAAAGTTCGCTATTTGACCTGATCTTTCACGTCTGATCAACATAAACGCTCCCTTATATCTGATCAAGTGATTACCCACACCCGGTACAAAGTTCATCTGGGTGCTGACAGATCCGTTGTTATGTTGTAAAAAGTTGGTCTCGACCGACAAGTGTCTCGATGACCTTTGTGGATATCTTGACATCCACTGTAAGAACCAAAGGTATGATTTATCTTTACTTGGAATTTCAAGATCCACAATCAACTGATGATAAGCCAGTCTACTGGTAGATATCACCCCCTTTCTCAACATAGCAAGGGATGTACCTAGAATCATTAATCCACCACCCGCAGCGAAGTAAGGGTTTCCGTCTATGACCTGATTGAACAACCCTTTGGCCATTCCGGTGACAGACCCATCAGAATCATTTCGAATCCTATCTAAGTCAATAGGAGGAAGCCCGCCGGCACCGTTGCTGGCCATTGCACTGGAAATCTAATTGTGTTTCAATGTCGAGTGAAACGCAATAGCAAATGGTTGGCTCGGTGTCTCCTTAAGCTGTAGTTTCTCGGTGGAAACTCTTCTCAAAAGCTCATCTCTTTAGTCAAAAGATGAATACTTTTTTTTCCTTCAATGTTCAGTGTCTGAAAAATATATGTTACTACTAGACTAACTTCTATACAATGTATCAAAGATGCAGAAATGAATGTGATCTGTAGTAAGAAGAATCAGTGAATGCGCGGTTTGACCCACTTTAGAGGAACGAGTCCAAATTCGAACCATCCGGTTCAATGAGTCTCCAGTTTGGCAATTTGTACTCGACGTTCTCAGGCAAGTATTGGGGATAATGCTCCTTGATGGCTGCCATAAGTTCGTTGAACATCAACTCGTAACCTGCACCTGTGAAGTGCAAACCATCGCATAAAAGCTCAGGCCACATGTCGCCCTGGCGCTTGAATGCTTCATGGAGATTCACAAACGCTACTCCTTCTTCTTTAGCAACTTCTTCAGCCGCTTCGCTGTACTTTTCGTAAAATTCATTGGAACGTATATACCCTTGATCTATCTCTTCTGTATTCGAAGGATGACAACGGTCATAATCATATAATGCGGGCCCTACGAGCACAACCTTGACACCTTGGCTCTTTAACATTTGAATCAATTTGATATTATTGGTTTTGAACTCAGGCAAAGGAACGTTTTGATGCTCATGTTGACACGAATCATTGGAACCAAAGAATATCGTGCTTATGGCGACATTCTTTTCTTGTTCTAAGATCTTAGGCAACAATTTCAATGCCCAACGAGAAGTATAACCACCGAATCCTCGTTGTATCACATCAAGCTTTCTAGTGTACGCATTCGCCAAAGCTGCTCCCAGTGTAAATTGATCCTTACCGTCATCGTTCATCCTCGAATTGAATGCAAATTCAGTGATAGAATCGCCGAATAATAGGAACTTTTCGTAATTTAGTGCCATTTCTACTTACCACACTGTACTCTGTTCACCAGATTGTTGTTTTGGATATGTTCGGAGAGAGGTCTTTAACTAAAACGAAATGTTTCTCGTATTTAAAATCGTATGCTGTACGTTATATATTATATAACCACACAAATGTACATTTTGAATTAGATTGGCTGCATTCGTAACTAACAACTACTTGGAAAAAAAAAAAAAAAAAACAGACACACTTGTAGGCCTTTGTCTTAACAATGGCCACCAGGCAATTGAATCATAATAAGTACCCCTAGCATGCTTCCATTGAATTCGGACTCTGACTCACTTGACAAGTTCGAATTTGACCTCCAGAAGGGGTGTTTCGGACTGCGTATGATTATTCGATGCACAGAGCTTCGCAATTCGTCGTGTGAGCCTTCCAAGCTATGGTGCGTATACACACCTTGATCACAAGGTCATGTCAATTTACGGTCTGAACATCGTCTGCTACAGAAGGCTAAGGCACGGCTGAAGGTAACAAAAAGGGAAGGACTACCTGTTTCTGTTGAACTTTCTACATTTGGCAATTTCCATTGCCCTAGCTTGATATGTTTCGAGAATTTCCTCATAGACAGTGTGGTTGACGTTGTTGACGGATACGGGAAAGGTATAATGCACAAGTTCAACTTCATCTTTAAATGTTAGTTCGACATAGTTTTTCCACTATGAAACATTAATGCAAACAGGACGCGCTCGTGCTAAGTAAAGGACGCGATATAGACAACAATCCGGGAAAGCCAGAGAAATCAATACAAGCAATGCTTTCGCAAGCAGACAATTTGTCAATGGATATAAGGGACATCCGGTTTCGCATTGAACCCCAACTTCAGGAAGTTTGGCTGAAAAAGCATAATAACGTTGCATCAATCGGATATAGTAACGTCGCATCAGATTTAGCGGAGCTACCAGTGTCACTACGGACTCAATACGGGACAATACTGAGAACAATTGGCCCACGTTGAGTAGGTTGAAAGAAGCACATATTGAACTGAAAATGTGAAGATGATTGATAGAAGAGATTCTTCCAACAGGAAGCTCACTAATAAGGAACTACGGAAATGTGGTTGCTGGAAAAGCATCGCTTGAAAGACACATAGACAGCAGCTTTTTCACTCTCAAAGAATGGCATTGAGAAAGCAATTGAGATTGTCGAGAAACTGCCCCAATGTCCGTTCAAAAGCCACCCCAGCCAGCTGACGGGGCTGCAAAGCACTGAGAACTTGATTGTTTATGAATGCGTGTGAAGAAAATGAGCACTAGACAATTACGCGATATATACATGACACAATTCGGTAAAAATCATCATCATCAATCAACCGGCTCATACTGCTTGGACATTTTAAATACGTCTTAGGATCCAAGTACTCTCCGCTTTACGGCTTCATGCAGCTGTGAATTTGATACCAAGGAGCCGAGATCGTTCAACACCTCAGGACATGTACTTGGTTTCAAGGGAAACCAAAATTGCAGAACGTTAACTGCACTACTGGGAAAGACGTTCAATCTATACAGAAATCCATGAAGATGGGTTAAGTAGAGTCTACACCCTGCGAAAAACTAATCAAACTGAAGGGGACGCTGTAGGCTGTCCAGTGGTAAATAGATAGCCCATGTATGTATCAATACTGATTGAACTTGTCCATTCCATGAACTCTACCTGTTATGTTCTCCATACATTTTAAGCAGTTACATAGTACGCCCATCTCATCGCACAGAGTTCCAACCAATCAAAGCCGAGAAACGATCAACAAAGTGATGAGATCACGTGACTTTCCATCAATCATTATGGACGAGCTGGACAATGGAGGTTGGCATACAAAATTTCAGGATTTCGGTGAAGGAATCGAGAAATGTCATTGACAACGAGGCGTGCCAGTAGCTTGCGAGACAAATTTTTGAGTTTGAGTTTCGACTAAATCTTACAACAATAAAACAAGCTTAGAATCTGTTAATGCTGACTGTCAACTTGAAAACTGGATTAGCTAGCAGCCTCCGGATTCTACTATACTTATAGGAAGCTTAGAACGACGACAAGATCCAACACATACAAAGATGATTGCTAAGCGTGCCTTGTCTACTTTGATTCCACCAAAGATTGCTTCTGCAAAGGTATGTTAATACATAATGTCATGAGGGAACGAAAAGCGAGAGGGATAGACCAACTGGGGATATAGGTACAGGATTCAGCCAACAATGGCTGTAGAAAACAACGATTTATCACATCCAATGGAGAATAGTACCAGCTGAGGGATAATCGGTGACTCCGATTGATCTCTGAAGGAGTTTTGATCCCTGTAAATGAATGATAACTCAGCAATAGGGTGTGGTGTTTTTGAAACACAACTACAATTGCAAAAAATAAAACAGGCACCAGCCTTCAATGGTTTAGACGATTTTTCATTCATACCTGACCAATCAGTGAGATTCTCGCCCGCCTTTACCTACTTGTCCCCATATTCTTTCCAATGGGTACGGGGCCACTCAATTATTTGCATTTTTACTAACGTTTCATTTCATGATACATCGACTCTGTTGGTGGTCTCATTCAACATTCAATTTTAAACAGAACTTGGGTTCTGCCCCAAATGCTAAACGTATTGCTAACGTTGTTTCTTTCTACAAGTCTTTGCCACAAGGTGAAGCCGCCGCTGTCAAGCCTTCCGGTTTGATCGGCAGATACAAGGCTAAGTATTTCGACGGTGAAGCTGCCTCTGGTAAGCCTCTTCTACATTTGGCTATTGGTATCTTGACTTTGGGTTACTCTATGGAATACTACTTCCACTTGAGACACCACAAGGGTGGTGAACATTAAGCTGACCGAATTGAAAAGGAAACTTGATACTCAAAGGATTTCATTTCCAATTTTCCATGAAAGGTCTATACTTGCAATTGAGGCCAATCCACTTCACACGGACGCCTCGATCACTTAAGTGAAAGTGGAGTGGCAAGTTTCGCATCATAAAAAATCAGATAATGGGCATATGAATTCCATCGCTGTCCCCTTTCTATTCTCTTTAACATATTCTCAAACAAAAAAAAATAACAATGGGTTTCTTTCTTACTAAAGCCGTTCACATGAAGAACACAAGACGAGGTTCTGACAGAAACCATTACCATCACTTTTCTCTTACAATATGACAACAACCTTCCTCTTTTTAAGAATTATGATATAAAATTTTAAAAAAAAAAGTAGTGTACAACTTACTGGTACAGAATCACTTAGATATCCCACTGTATTAGCATTCTACATATTCTAAGATAAAATTTAGAATCTATAACATCCAAACACAGCCGTACGAATCGCTAAGGCCCCGCTCACGTACGATTCCCAAGTCTCGTTCTGGTAAAAATATCTTTATTACAGTTTACAACTATATACTCTAGTACATATTAATCTCATAATCGTTAGCACGCTTGGCAACAAACAGGCTCAGGGAATTATCCGTGGCACGTATATATTAAAGTGTTTTACGGCACGCTGTTGAAACCTATTTCTCGCTAATATACAATACTTGCGATCCCCTTAGAAAAACATCAGAAGCGTACTTGTGCAACGTTCCGTTCTCCTCTGCTTCATAATGCTCCGAAACCTGGGACATTGTCACGTTCATAAACCCATCGATTGATTCTAGCTTCCCTTGGTACAATATTCCGGAAAAAAGCTTTACGTATACAGGTTTTCCAATGATATTCTCCAAGAAGGAGCCCGATGCTGTTGTCTTGGCTTCCATTGTGTGTTGGCGTGGTTCAAAATGTGTAAGCTTCGTACTTTTGTGCGCTTCCGTGAAAAAAAAAAATAGGTTCCCCTTCTAGTTGCCGTGAACTATAGTAGTCTGTTCGCAATATCTAGCTTGCCCATTGCAATTGATGTTCTCTCTTTCTCACTATTCATGTTGAAAGAGAAAATTCATTATGAAGATATCTGAAAATTGAAGACTTTGAGGAAGAAAAAAAAAAATTTGAAAAGAAAGACACGTGGTAGTCACGTGGTAGTCACGTTCACTCCAAACCTTACCCCAGCATCCACAATCCTTTCATAACCTTACTGCATTCCCAGTTTCTTCATGAACAGCGAGCAATGTATCTTCCCAGAGTTTGGCTGCTTGACTGCTTGATTGCCCGGAGCTGTGGCATCTGAACGAACGCCTCGAGTTTCAAAAATGCCGTTGGAAATAGGTACGGCGTTCGCGTTCGGGAAGAGCGAAGAGGAAAGAGGAACAGAAAACCCACACACCACACTCTGTGCCTCTTTATGTTACTGGTTTTCTCTATCGACCTTTCCGTCCAGTTGTGTTTCTCGAGCACTTCTAGGCGAAATGACCTGAAATACTTCTGCGATGCACACATTCTGTAACGATTGTCAGAACAGAACACCATTCTGGTTGCGTGTCTCAGACGGGTTGGCATGTGTTTCTTCGTTGCTAGAATGTTACCAGGAATGAGTCCTGCGACTTTCTTTGCAACATGTATAGACGAAGAAAAAGTGATACACTGGCTACGGTACCAAACGTGTGCAATCACTTCCATTCACATAAATACCCCAACTGCCAGTGCTATGTGGTGTTTCACTCGAGTCTCAAAATCAACACTCTCTTCTGATTTCATAGCCTTACAGTTTTTTACAAAATTATATACTTGCAGCGGGCTACAGTCAACTAGGGTTCCGATCAGAATAGTCACCCAGATAGGTTTCTACACGAAGTACTTATTTTGTGTACTGTAATATAAAAGTGGACCGTCAACATATATCCATCTTTATCCAGTAGTTAGTTACTGACTTGCACAGTGCTTTTTCAACGATTTGGAAGTGCTTTAATCTGCGACAAGCAGTGAAAAATTGAAAAAGGAACGAAAACAGCTGGTTCTACAAAGCAGAGAAGTATCTGGGAATACTTATCGAGGTAGGAAGATCATATCAAATCGAAAGGTACTCATAATCTCTCAGCGAATTTTTCTTTGTTCGAAATTAATTTACGATCCTTGTACCTGTTTCTAAACTGCGGCGTGAGGATAATTATAGATTTCCTAGACAATTTTTTGATACAGATCAAAAGCATTATTGATTCAAGAATTGACACGGGCTTTGAAACCCTTCAAGAGAACCAGGTCTGTGGTCTCTTGAAGCCTACACACGCTTTACACACACTCTACACACGGTATGTCTGCGTCTCCGAAGGGGGTTGCTGAGACGTCAGTATGTGTGCGTTGTACAAACCATATTACGATGGGTCATGCGTATGAACTAGGCGGAAACAGATGGCACACCCACTGTTTTTCGTGCTACAAATGTGACAAGCCCTTAAGCTGTGATTCTGATTTCTTGGTGCTGGGTACCAGCGACCTCATATGTTTCGAGTGTTCGGACTCGTGCAAGTGTTGCGGCAAGAAAATTGATGATTTGGCTATCATTCTTGCCTCATCAAACGAAGCGTATTGTTCGGATTGTTTCAAGTGTTGCAAATGTGGTGAAAAAATTAACGATCTTAGATATGCAAAGACAAAGAAAGGGTTATTTTGTATAACGTGCCATGAACGACTGTTAGCTAGGAAAAAGTACCACGAGGAGAAGAAACGCAGGTTGAAGAAGCAGTTGCCCATTGTTCCCAATCCTTCGCTCACACACTCCTTATCTTTGCTCGATAATTCGAGAATTGAGTCCGGTGGTGAAGAAACTGCAAGTACCAACAATATGAACCTTGGCCTGGATCCCGGGCTAAACCTTACCCCGGAAAGCGATCCTTACTCAGAAACTCCTAACAGTGCCCCGGTCAGGTCAAAATCCAGATCAACCACTGCAGACCTACTTCAACACCAACATATCCACGACAATAATCACAATTACGGCCAGGAACACAACGTGAGGGAGGAACTACAACAGCCTGCAGCTGCTTCTCCCTCTCCACCACCACAAAAGATCATAACAGCTCCAATCGATTTCTCGAAGAAGGACTCTATTGTGAAATCAAATTCGAACAGCGTCATTGCCCAATTTTTGGACGATGAATATCATGATGATAATGAAAGCGTAACGACAGAACATAGACACTCTGCTTCTCAGCTGGACAAGATTCTACAAAACACTTTGGACAACTCAGAGGAAGATACTCTACAAATAGGCCCTACTTTCAACACATCTGATATTCTTCCATCTAGCTCGAGACAACCTTCAGACTCAAGCTTTACAGTATCTCGTTCCGAACTAGAACAACACCTGACTTATAGTCCACAGAGCTCGATCAACAAAACACCTTCGCATTCCTCAGTTAAATCACCGTTATATGGTCTGCAACCTCCAAAGTCTCCAGATGTCCATAGGCATGCCATGGTTTTTGAAACTGATTCTTATGAAGACATAACTACCAACCAGCATTCCATGGCTAATTCAAATGTCATGAAGACCCCCAAGGGAAAAAACAAAAGCACCGAAGAGGATTATGTCTTGCGGACACCAAAGTCTGACTCAGAACCAAGACCAACGGGCCTAGGAATTTCTACTCCGAAGTCTCTACAGAAGTTCAAATTGAGCAGCTCTTTGTCAATCATATCGCCGAGAGCTGAAATAGTAAAGCAAACCAGCATCATCGGGGTGCCATACGAGAGCCTGGATGAGAGGTCACTCAATTTGGGTAATACCGAACACTCCTCAGTAGCTGTCAACTCCGCTCCAGGCCACCATCGTAGGACCTCTAGCGGCGCCAAAATCAGTACAAGGTCCCTTTCATTCAGGTCAAAGAATTTGATTTCGAATCTTAGAAGTAAGAGCAAGTCCTCGAACTCTCCGAATAAACCTGCAGATAAAGATTCCGATACACACTCCGGTTGGGGTGTTGCATCTGTTCATTCTGCAATAGACGAATCATCTTCTTCACTTCCAAGCGGTAGTATACGAAGACGTATATCTAGTAGGGGCCAAAGTGATAGTACCATATATTCACACCTACCAGCGGAAGGTGACCAACAACAAAGCCACATTAGATCAAAAAGTGGAAGTAACAAGGTGTCGATGTTCAGAACCCCTCCTCTCGGATCTACAAATACGGGCACCAACTCGCATAGTAAATCAGTAAGCATTGATGCTGGTAATCACAACGTCATACGTGAAGACGAAAAAGCTGAAGACGGCGGTACATTTACTCCAACTGCCAAAGAATTATTTGGTAAAGACGTGAGGACAATCAGCCTACAGTTAAGGAAGCTAAATATGGAGGTAAATGAATTACAATTGACGAAGGCCCAATTAACAGCTGATATTGAAAAGTTAAGAATTACAAGGGATATTTTGACTACAGAAAATGAGGTCCTGCGAAATGAGAGTAAAGATCTCAGACAAATGGTCCCTTCACAGGAGTCACTGCCAGAAGAAAAATATGATACAGAGTTCAATGGAAATGGAAATCCTATGAGTCCAACAAAGAATCAACTCACATCTGCATCCAGCAGTAGTGTTGCAAAACCTCGATTCTGGAAACTCTTTGGAAGCGGAAATGCCAATGTAAGGCAGGTAAATCCAAATTCCTCTAAGTCAGTCGAAATAAGTGCGCCTATGTTACAGAATCCTAATGAATTCGATGATCTAAAACTTCTCCCGATTCAAAATTCCGGATCAAATGACTCTGTTCCGTCGAATAGTCTATCATCAACAGGCTCCGATGGACAAACTTTGTATGGGTCGCCTTTGGTTTCGCGATGCGCGTATGAAAAGCGGGATGTTCCCTTAATCATTACGACATGTCTCGATTATATTGAATCTTCTCCTGAACTCATGATGACTGAAGGAATATACCGAAAATCGGGCAGTCAAGTTTTGATAGAACAGTTTGAAAAAAAGTTCGCAGAAGAAGAAAGGGTTGATTTTGCAAGACTAAATACAGATGTTCATGCTGTAACTAGTATCTTGAAAAGGTATTTGCGTAAACTGCCGAATCCAATTTTTAGTTATCAATGCTACGAAAGTCTGGTGAACTTGGTAAGAGATAATAATTTGTTGACCGAAATTCCGCTGAACAAAAATACAAATCAACCTCCAATTTTCGACAACATGCTGGAAAAGCTTTGTAGCGTATTGCGGACGTTACCCATTCAACATTTGATAACTTTAAGGCTTCTTTGCAATCATTTGGAGCATATTATGGAATATAAAGAAGATAACTTAATGAACTTGCATAACTTGGCTCTGGTTTTTGCTCCAGGGCTGATCAAAGATTACACTGGTGAAAAAGACGTTGTAGATATGAAAGAACGGAATTATTTGATCGGATTTGTACTACTGAATTATAGAGAATTATTCCACGTCTTACAAAACACGGACTTATAAACAAAGTTGATGTACAACAATTTGTAGCAGTCTGTAAAAAATCCCAAAATCATATAAACATCTGTTAAAAATAACCTATACCAACAGTATGTGTGGAATACAGGTAGTAGGCGATGCGGTACTGTATATATATTGGACTTGTACCAAATTAATATCAGTGTAAGTACTAAGGGCGGTGGAATATATGTCATTATTTAAGAAATCATGTCTGTTGAAGCTGTTTGAATGAATTGTCATTATAGTCATTATTGAAACGTCTTGTCTGCCGCAGTTACCTGAGGCGTAATTTCCGTTCTTACCAGTTTCACTTAACGGATATCTTTCAACTCAGGTGTTGCGTACATCTCTAACCGCCTGTTTCCCACTCTGATTAAATGCTCTATGGTACTGAAATCTTTTCTAGAAAGATCCTTGAACTTCCCAAACTCGGCTCTTATGTACGTGATGAAATGAGGTCTGTTCTCTATCGGTTTCTTGTGTGCAGTTTTGACGCATTGTCTATACAAATGAATCACTTCTTTTTGTAATCCACTAAGTCTCTTTGCCATGTTTAGTCGTACACTCTGTAGTATGTTTCTCCTCGTTTAGACCCAAGCTGATACCACCGAATGCAATCAATGGAAATCGTGTGCCTCCAACTTTTACCTCTATCTTAACCAAGAAGTTTATTATTCAAATGGATCGTTTTTCATCAACCATATTCAGTTTTTCAATGAACCAAATAATGTAATCCGGTTTAAAGAAAAATTAGGGTACATAACATTACAAAACAAAAAATTCCTAGAAATATGGCATATAACATCCGTTACAAGGCCGACTGTAGCTAAGTATCTCTTCAGAACCCTGTAAGTTTAGGCGAATAGTACTAAAAATTGAGGCAAACACAAGTCCTACAAAATTACATTGGAAGATCGGTTCATTGCTTCTACCTTTCTGAAATATTCCGAAACACAAATGGAAGCTATCGAAACGAATCAAGCGTTCAGAGCATATTACGATATGCCAAGACAAAAAAATACGGGTGAATTTTTAAGCAGGTAGCTAGAGTTCACAGAGATTCGCTGTGCTAATGTTTGAAGCTACCCCGTATCCTGCATTCCTTATATACTTTGAGTATTCATTTGCAGGTAGTCATTCGTGGAAATAAATACCGAAATATATGCTTTAGCTTACTCCAAACAGTAATGGTATGAGGTCAAGAAGTGAAAAATCGATCGTTTGACCACATGCAAAGGGCATTGAAATCCGCAGTGCCTCGGCTTGATGTTTACGACTAATTTACATGCTTTCTATCAACTTGGTTCGGTTATCAATTATCTCACACAAAGTGTCACGTCAGATTTATTTTTTTTTTAACGTGAATTATTCAGAAGCTTTAATATATGAAATGAAAAGCTTCAAGAAAAAAAAATAGCTCATCACAGATTTGGTTTGTCATTTAGATTTATACATTTGACGGCCCGGTCGACAAGAACGGTTAAAGGCATTTGGTGCTCTCAACAAATTGTCTGAGCGGGTTTGGAAGCAAGGGACGAGGTGCAATTACTTTGCTGTCGAAAAAACCATCTAACCTGTAGTTATACCACATGCGATCCAACAGTTCACTTCCATCGCTTTGGCGTCTGCTAGCCTACAGTCTGATACACCATAGCGGTGCTATTTTCTCCAATGCGAGCAAGATACAGAACACTGTGGATCAACAAGGAGTGACGGTTGCAACTCCTGAACCGGGTAGATCGGCTTTCGATATAGTCATTGGAGTTATTCTGGTTATATGGTACATGGTTATCATACTTTTGGGATACAGTGGTTGGGTAGAGATTGAACGTAGGTTCTCCCAGGAGAAAGTGCTACCAGATGAAGATATGTCAAAACTGGAACCAGTTAGCATTCTACGTCCTTGCAAAGGTGTCGATTCAGAGATGGTTGCTTGTTTAGAATCGTGTATTAATCAGGATTACCCTAAAGATAAATTCGAAGTGATATTTTGCGTTGAGAGCAGCACAGATTCCAGCATTGCGATAATCCGTGAAATTTTGGCCAAGTATCCGGGACATCGCCTCAGTCTATTGATCGGTGATAAAGACTACTTTGGACCAAACCCTAAGATCAATAATTTGTCAAAAGGGTATCGGATGGCAAAACACGACATTATTTGGGTCTTAGATTCCAATGTATGGTGCTCGCCAGGAACACTAGCAAGAAGCGTATCAAGTCTTACAAGATCGCTAGATAACGGCGTGAGAACCAGTAAGCAGGTCGTTTTGACGCATCACGTGCCACTGGGTGTCAGTATCAATTCGGACTCCGTCAGTGCGCGGCTAGATGAGATGTTTCTATTCTCAAGTCATGCCAAGTTCTACGTTGCATTCAACTATGTCAGTATTGCTCCTTGCGTAAACGGTAAAAGCAACTTATACCGTAGATCCAATCTGGAAAAATCCGTTCAGATGATCGGTGATGGTACTCGACACAGCGGAATGTTTGAAGACATCAATATTCAAACTTTTGCAAGGAAAACGATGAGCAAACGAAACGAAGCGACGGCCACTCCAAACCAAATCAAAAAAATCACATTCAGTGGCTCTGATAATTGCTTGATAAGCGAAAACATTCCTGGTGTATCACAAGCTAAATTTCATGCCATTGAGTTTTTCAGCACATACATCGGTGAAGATAATATGATCGGTACCGCTCTATGGGATATGTTGCTAGGCAGAACTGGGATGACCAGGGATGTCGTGATACAACCATTGAAGTTTGGCTCATCCGATGACAGTTGGCATAGTTATATCACTAGGAGAGTTCGTTGGCTACGTGTACGAAAGTATATGGTACTAGCGGCTACTTTGCTAGAGCCTACTACAGAAAGTATTCTGGTCGGCATAATGGGATCATTCGGACTTACAAAGTTATTTCCAAAATCCGTTTCATTTTGGAAATTACTCGTCCTTCACTTATTTCTGTGGTGTCTGTCTGATTGGATCCAATACCGTACCTTGTGTGAAAACACTGTTAATGACAACGTTATGAATAACTCCAACAGCTTTTCCGATCCGGATTACAGCTACCCATTTTTCACTCCAGGTCTACATCCCAGATTCTTCTCCGATTGGATTGGGACTTGGGTTCTGAGAGAGTGCCTTGCATTGCCAGTATGGATAAAGGCCATGTGCGGCTCGGTGATTCAATGGAGAAACAGACCGTTCAAAATCAAGCCAGATTTGACTGCAGAAGAACTGTAATTGCATGGGAAATGCATTTGAGGCTTCACTTGGCTGATCTTTGACAAAGAGTTCGGTAATGCGAGTTCTATCTGCATGGTGTGGAGGCATCTATCTCGAGACATGATAAGACATAGCATAGCAAGAACGGCTCTTGTCTCCTTTATGGTTTTTGTCAACACTTTTCCACTAAGCTAACTCTAGAACAATAATCAGGCCGCGGCAGAGTAGTATAACCCCCGAAAACTAGTTTTAGCTGCGCATAGGAGGACCGAATAGAACCGAACATTAACAGAGCTGCTACACAGGTTTCATTTTGAAATCCACGGCCCAATTTCACAAATCGAGTGAAGAAGCCAGAGGCTCCCGTTCACTTACTGATTCAAAACTTATAGAACTCATTATTTACAGCATATAGCGAGCCTGGCCTGGTCAAAGCCAGACCTGGTCAAGGCCAGAGCCACCTAACACTTCGTTAACTATTTCTGTAACGGTTATTTATCAAGGGCCGCCGAAAAAAGATAATGCGGCCGGGAACGTTTTACTTGATCAGGATTTTTTTGTTTTCTCAGATACGTTCATTGGAAAATACTGGCAGCTAACCGGCTTAATGGTTTCCCACCAGGGAACCCACCAGGGAACTCACCAGGGAACTCACCAGGGAACTCACCGGGGGAAAGAAAACCCTAGCGCTGATTCGCATCACTTACAGTAGACATCGCCAAGTTTCGTTTTGGATCTTGTTGAAAATGTAAAACGAGCACAGTCTATTCGAGCTCTTTAAAGGTAAATTCAAAAAGAAAGAAGGAAGGATTTGCGCATTATGTTGAACGAGATTCCTGTAAAAGTCCTATTACAAGCTTGAAATTCTAGTGCAATCAAAGCCTCTTGGGGCAAGCCATGTGTTAGATGCAATAACCCCAAGTCAACGAAGCGCTGTATGACAGTGATTAACAGTTTCTAGCCGCTAAATCTGGTTGCTTTTTTTTCCTTTCTTTTGTTGCCAGGGTTGAATCGCTACAAATCGGTTTTACTCAGATATACCACCTTGTCAGTTATCTCCACTTTGAACAACCGATCTTCAGAACTCGCCAAAAAGGAACACCTCAGCAACGGTTCAAGCTTATTCGTTTGGTAGCAATAATGTTGCCTTTCTTCATTATCGTGGAGTAGTAGAAATCCAGGCGTACCCACCAAACTGCAGCCCAAACCTTCCAACTTCCGTTTATCTGGACGACACCAATTAACAGGGCTTTCGAATCGACACGACTAGCCCTGCAAAAAGAAAGAAAAAAAATAAGAATCGGATTGTGTCACAATGCAGCAATACACCGATCGTCCATGCCCGTAAAAACGTCTGGCCCTTCTAGTCTTTCAGACGGGATCCTCCCCCCCCCTTTACCGCTGCAAGTTAGGATCTACCTTTTTACAAAAGCCATCGATACCTAGGCTGCACCCGGAGGCGCACACTATAATTGCTTTCTTTTGTCCCGAGATAGCAGAGACTGCGGTTCACTAAAAATAAAGTGTCGAAAAAGAAAGCTATTAAAGTCAGGAAAGCATTACTTGCGTTCACAAAGCTGTGCATCGGCCTAGGTCTGCCCGTACCGGGCAGCTTTTCTTGCTTCCGCCCTTGGTGATCAATCATTCAATTATCCGGTTTGAAGCGGGAGTAACATACAATGCTGAACGTGCTTGCTGTGCGGAACACTAAACAGTCTGCGATTTGCCGTGATTTTCCTGAAGTTTCCTATTTCGCGGAATTTTGAGAAGGAACAACCCAAAAAAAAAAAAAAAAAAAAAAAAAAAAGTTAAACCGATGA
>PPJP03000014.1:0-237258 GCA_003705805.3 Kluyveromyces dobzhanskii | reverse complement strand
CATGACTATATGAAAGAGAAGGAAAGTGGACAAAAAGGCAATTTCGTGAAAATGCATCAACACAGTGATAGTGCAAATGTTTTCATTGAAATTTTAATGCTTATCCGGCTTAACCGACAATCAAGTTGTCACCGTCGAATTCATATTCAGGGATTTCCAAGTTCAATGGAGCTGGACCCTTTCTGATTCTACCGGAGATATCGTAATGGGAACCGTGACAAGGACAGAACCAACCACCGAAATCACCGGATTCACCAATAGGAACACAACCCAAATGGGTACAGATACCCAACATGACTAACCATTCTGGCTTTTGAACTCTGTCGGTATCAGTTTGAGGGTCCTTCAACGAGGAAACTTCAACGGAGTTGGCTTCTTGAATTTCACCAGATGTTCTATGTCTGATGAAAACTGGCTTACCTTGCCATTTCACAACCACGTTCTTACCTTCTGGAATAGCAGCCAAGTTCACTTCAACCTTAGCCATAGCCAAAACATCAGCAGAAGCAGACATAGATGCAATGAAAGTCTCGACAGTAGACTTGGCACCAACAGAGGACAACAAACCCAAAGAACCTACCATGAAGTAAGCGTAAGAACGACCCTTGTCGACATCGTTGTTTTCCTTGATGTAGTCGCCAAAGTCTGGGGTTCTGTAAGTTGACTTAGCAGTCACTGAAGAAGTAGAAATCAATCTAGCTGGAGCAACAGACTTCAAATTGGCCTTCAAACCGTTTCTCAAACTGAACATCTTATAGTAATGATTATGTTATAAATGTGTCTTTATACCGTTTTCCGTTCTTATTTCGGAAAATTGTCAATGAATCCACGCTGATCTGTCACAAAACACTCTAACTCTTAATCAAATAGCCAAAGAATATTATGAATGAGTGAAGGAGTTCTTCAATTATATTTCCATGAAAGAATTATGTTAAAATCGAAATGTTAAATATTATTTATTGGCACTAAATCTTTTTTATCCAATTGAAAGAAATTTATCTCTAAGCTACATAAAAGCAGTAGGCAAAAAAAATCTATTATGCGAAAAAAAGTCCAAAAAAAAATAAAAAATTTGGTACCAGTAGAAAAAGCGGTAAAATATTACATGAGATATAATTCGACCAACCAACGCAAGAAGACGAGTCCGATACGCAGCTCAAGTCTGTGAGCATACAACTATGTATTACAGTATTACGAAGGCTGGGATCTTAACTATGTGTATATTTAGTCTGTATAATATTATCCCTTGGCCACATACATGAACAAAAAATTGTATTTTGACACCAGCGCTGCTGATTCCTATAGTGTCAGAAAGTGTCTCGCATTTACCGGCTTTCACGGTGTTTTCGCACGATACTGAGAGAAATCGCACGCTAAGGATTTCTACCGCTTTTGGTTTTGCGCTTCAACGTAACTAAGCAAAAACATGAAAAGGGACGAGGGGAAAAAGCACGTAGCTGCGAATGCTTCTGGGCCTTTTCGAATTCGACCGTGTAATTTGATGTGATTGGTTCGTAGATCGTGATATTCGATAAATTTGAGTCTTTTGAAGTGACAGAGTGACAGCTTAGAACAATCATTTAAACCCATACCCCTCATACATTTCGAGCGCCGTTGTCAAACGAGACTTTAGCGTTTCACGTGACCCGTATTCGTACAAGCATAGCTCGTTGAAACAGGTATGTGCGGTGGGTAGCTGCAAGGGTGGGCCATATGAAGTGCGGGTAATTTTGAACGGAAGCGTCGCAAGTCCCGTGACGGGAATTCTGTCGCTACCCGTAACGAAATGAAGAAACTGACGCTGGTTTTGCTGGGAAAGCTGTGGAAGTACATCCCATAGCCACTCCACCACTGGAGTGTGGTCATGAAAACCGCCTTGGTACTTTGTCACGGCACGAAGCTGGGGGAAATCTATGTCCTGTTCAACGCTTCCACAAATGAGCCTTTCCACCTCGCAGCTTTTGAACATGGGGAACGCTAAACCATCGCCGATGACCCTTGTGAATCCCGAATGGAACGCGTTGAAGCTGAGGGAGACCTCTTCGTTCATGTAAAAATCCACCCATCTCTTTACGAGCTCGTTTCTATTCTCCAACGTCACTTCTATTGATTCCCCTCCTTTACACAAGGGTTTGGTGACGTTGGTGCCGGCGGAAACATTGAAATAAGTGGTCTCGAAAGTTAAACCGAACACTTCTGAAAAATCTGGCTCTTCGTAGTTTAGCATTTTCTTCAAGCTTTTAGCTGTATCAGGATACAACTCTTCGTAGTCGGCAAAAGTTATGGACTCGCTACACAATTTCTTGTACAACGCCTTTGGAAAATGTAGATCTAAAATGGTACTGTTATAGATGGCAAGTCCCAACACGACTCCAAACAAGTAGTACAATTCACCGTTGTTTTCTCCTTGTAATTGTAGCCCTGTGGAGCCATACGCAAACCACGAGAGTCGACTTTCTTCTACGTATTGGAATAGTCCGTGTTTAGGATGGAATAATTCTCTCGTCAACAAGAGGAACCATTCTTTCTTAAGCCCTCCAGCGTCGATTCCAGGCTCGTTTGAAAATTCCACTCTTAATGATTTCTTAAGGTCATTTGAGTGCCGTTGTATCGACAATAAGGAGTCTTGTGTCACATGGCTTCGTCTTACCTTTACCCTCAAATGAACATCGTGAAGCTTTCGAGAATCCAACGCTTTCAAGAACGCTTGCTCTGCATTGTGTTCCATCATTTTCCCCGTTTCGAATTCCAATATAGCAATCTTGATTCCCAAAGACATCAAAAATGGATACTGGCACATCGTTGTGTACCTGGACTTGTTTGACTGCATCAAAGACAAGTTATCGATCATCATGGCCTGCTCTTTGTTCATCCTATGCCACATCATGTAATCACGTTTATAGTCTATGAAATCAATGACCATATTGTAAAATGCAGAGAGATCGCATTTCGGTTGCTCACAGTGAGCATGAAAGTACACATCCATTAGTTGACACACAGTTCTCACGTGCCAGTCTATTCCATATTTCTCGATTCTGAACCTGCTTTCTAGCGGGATCTTCTGCCTTCCAGGATGGAATAGATACGTCACATTCGCATCTTTCTCCGCATCTACTGGTGATGATTCGGTGAATACTGTTCCGTACAATGTTTTGGGGGAGTGAGGTGGACCTGGGCCAATTTTTTGGAACTGATAACTCAAGTACAAGTTTAGAATATCCCATTGCTTTTGGAACTTCAGAGGGTGTAAGCGTTCCAAATACAGCTTGTATTCATTCAGTACCTTGCTTTCCATTGATCCCAAATAACCAATGCAATGTTTTATAATTTCGTATGATAAAGTTTTGAGCTTGGGGGTCCTAGCTAAAGTATTGTTGTTGTTAATACACTGCCTCAATGATGGCACCTCTAATATGAAGAAAATGAAGAGGTAATGCTCCCATTTTGCTAGTCTTATTTTTGGCCTCTTTAGAATGCTATCGAACACCCTGAGAATTAGATGGATAGGTCTTTTAGTAGGTAGTGAGCCGATCAAGTTGTAAAATGTGACAGCCTTTTCGTAATCAATAATCTGATCTTTTATAACAGGCTTAAATGATTCGTTAATCGTCTTGGCACTGTCAAACCTATGAGCGATATATTGCTCCACAGGTATGAAATATTTGCTAGTATCTTCAGGACGAAAAGTCTCAGTTCGCTTGTCCTTTCCGTATGATTCCAAACACTCTTTTACTAGGTGAGAAAATTCTTGAAGGTCTGGCGCTCGTTTATTCCCACTTTTGGATCCATTGTGTTCCATTAAAACTACCGTGACCTCACATATGGTGCATTTGAACTTGGATGCCTCATTTGGATGTCGGAGTAGCGTTCCACAACACTTGCAAGGAGTTTCCTTGAATTTCGGTAATTCCACACAATCCACACTATCAGAGCTCTGATATCGTATCTTTATTCTATCTCTTCCTGCAAAGTGTAGCTTGTTGAACTTGAACATGTTTGGATCACTGCTGATGATCCATTCAGCTACTGCGTCTTATCTAGTAATGGGTTATTTGTCAAATTAGGGTCGGATAAGGCACAAAATCTCATCGTCGATTTTATCACTTTTTCTTTCCTCTGTTACCATTGACACTTGACAGAACAATTTATATATAGAACCTCACTGTAATAACCCGTTTCTTAACGAAAGCGGCCAAAAAGGGGTTAGTTGTTGGCCCGCATTAGAACCTTCGAAGCAAACAAATAGAGCGGGGCTGGTGTATCGAAGCATTATATTATTCGATATGTAGTTAATGTACAGAGTTTGGAGGGAAAAAAAGATAATTTCGAACTACATACTCAGAATCACGTTGGAACAAGCGACAAAAAAGCCCCTTTCGAACCACCGAGCAAGCTGGAAGCAGCAGTTTTTTTCTTTCACTATGCAAACCACCCACCGATATTAAACTTCTAACATTATTGGAATAAGAAAAAGTGTTTCCTTAGATCAACAAAGTTTCAATCTTGTCCTTAGCGGCGTAGATTTGACTCTTGATAGAAGAAGCATCGTTGGTGGTGATGGAAGCAGCAATAACTGGTCTGGAAACACCACAAGCTCTACCCAAAGCGGTTCTGGATGGAACGAAAACGTATGGAACGTTCTTATCCTCACACAACAATGGCAAGTGCAACAAAATTTCGATTGGTTCACAGTCAGCAGCCATGATGATGAACTCGGAGATACCACGGTTCAAAGTCTTGGTGGCTTCGTTAGCACCCTTCTTCAATTGTCTCATGTTGGAAGCTTGTTGAACAACGTCCAAGATTTGTTGAGACAAAGTGTCATCAGCTAATGGGAAGGCCTTTGGATTTGGAGCAGACATGATTTGTTAAGTGTTAAAGGTGAGGTTTCCGTTCGGTGAATTCAAGTTCCTTGCAAGAATGAAAAGCTCGCTTGAATCTGGTTTGTTAGGACTATCAAATAAAAGATAGAAAGAGGTATATGATACTACAGGTAAGTAAGAACCGATGTGATGAGGTTGTATTTCAAAGCTTTTCTTCAATTTTTCACTTTTAAAATTTTTCGAAAACTTCCTGCGATGAGCAAAAAGAAATACTCAAGACATCAACTCCAGTTACAGTGTGGTGTACGAATGTGTCAGGTCAAAGCTAGATTGCAACATGACTTATTGTGACATGTTAATGGGTCAAGGGCACGAATGGCTAGCTATAAGAGGTTTCGCCATTCCAGTACAAACTTATAGATTCAAACACGCTCGTATGCCACCACAGGGCCTTACGTGCTTTGATCTGTGTCGCACAGTTCAGGTTTTTAGTAGGGTTTCTCTCAGGGTGCTTTGAAAACTACGTGTACATATTTTTGTTTTGAAAAAAGTAGAAACATGTACTTAAAGTCATCATAGGGTGAATGTTGTACAAATCTTGAACAAATTAGATCCAGGGTATCGTAAGGGCTCTCATCAGAAGCCATTGATGATCAGCATTGAATTATGAATTGTCAACAAGGGGTAACTGAGGAGCAGGCTCTACGGAAAAGACCCGAGGTAGCTAATTTCGACAAATTTACTTCTGTAGATTGGATCGAAGAAGAAAAACGCAAGTTCTCGACAGATACGTCGCATGAGAATTTTGAGATACCACGTTCGAGTTGGTACACTTACCGTAGCTTGCTTTGGAAGAGGGGGAGCAGCTTTATCACTTTGACCATTATTGGGCTGTCCATTGGTAGTATAGCCGGTTTCTTACAAATATTCACCGAATTACTGGTAAATTGGAAATCAGGACATTGTGCCAGAAACCTGTTCCTTAACAAGGCGTTCTGTTGTTCTAAAGAAGTGTTGAGTGAAAGAGGCTCGGAGAAATTGGTTCCTGCTCTCAGTTCTGCTGCAGACGTGTTTTTGAAAAGATCAGAAACCTTATGCATCGAGAACGGTACATGGATTGAAACCAGGAATCCAATCCTTTCATTTATTTTGTTCATTTTCCTGTCAGTGGTATTTGCGATAATCAGTTGTCTGATGGTTCTTCGTATTGCTCCATTCGCTACAGGCTCCGGTATCTCTGAGATCAAATCTTGGGTTTCAGGTTTCCAGTATACCCCGGAGTTTTTGAATTTGAAGACCCTCATTGTTAAATCTATCGCTTTACCGCTTGCCATTTCTTCTGGGTTAAGTGTGGGTAAGGAAGGTCCATCTGTTCACTATGCTACTTGCTGTGGCTATGTTATTACGAATTTGTTATTGAGCAAAAAGATGGCATTTCCGGAACAATCCGAATATTTAATCGCCTCCACAGCAGGAGGTGTGGCAGTTGCCTTCGGTGCACCTATCGGAGGTGTGTTATTTGCGCTCGAAGAAATGTCCTCGTCAATACCCTTTAAACTGTCTACCTTATGGAAGTCGTATTATATCGCTTTGGCAGGGATATCAGCATTGCAATACATTGATCCATCCAGAAATGGGAAAATTGTCGTTTTCGAAGTTTCGTACGACAAAGAGTGGCATATGAAAGAAATCCCAGTATTCATTCTGCTCGGTGTGTTTGGCGGACTGTACGGGAAATACATCAGTAAGTGGAATGTTCATTTTGTTTCATTCAGAAAGAAATACCTATCGAAATGGCCTTTGCAAGAGGTGGTCATTTTGACTGCATTTACCGCAATCATTACATACTT
The DNA here is from genome assembly GCA_003705805.3 of Kluyveromyces dobzhanskii. Taxonomy (NCBI): domain Eukaryota; kingdom Fungi; phylum Ascomycota; class Saccharomycetes; order Saccharomycetales; family Saccharomycetaceae; genus Kluyveromyces; species Kluyveromyces dobzhanskii. The sequence continues at coordinate 230,585 of PPJP03000014.1, read as the reverse complement.
TAACGAATTTCTGAAACTCGATATGACGGAGTCTATGGAAGTCTTATTCCATGAGTGTCAAACCAATGATGAGGGATCCGTATGGTCTCACAGACTTTGTCAAGTTGACAATGAAGCGTCTTTACTGACATTTATTAACTTGTTTTCTTCCCTTATCTTCGCAACAATAGTAAGAGCCCTGCTAATCGTGGTTTCTTATGGATGCAGAGTACCTGCAGGTATATTTGTGCCGTCCATGGCTGTTGGGGCGACTTTTGGAAGAGCTGTTAGTTTAGTCGTTGAACGATATATTACTGGTCCCAACGTTATTACGCCAGGAACTTATGCTTTCCTTGGTGCAACAGCCGCACTCAGTGGTATAACGAATCTAACGCTAACTGTCGTTGTCATCATGTTCGAGGTCACTGGAGCTTTCACGTACATTCTTCCTACTATGGTTGTTGTAGCATTTACCAGAATTATCTTTTCCTCGCTTGGTGCGGAAGGTGGAATTGCTGATCAAATGATTATATTCAATGGCTTTCCCTTGATGGAAGAACAAAATGGAGATCATGAATTCATGGATGACTTTTATGCGGATGACATAATGACTAAAGATCCTATTTGTATCATTGAAACTATGTCTCGTCGAGACTTGCAAAATTTGCTTGATGGGGCAGCCGCTGACTTTAGTGGCCTTCCAATCGTCAGTTGTTCCTCTCCCAATAAATTGACCTCCGCCGGATTTGTCTTAACAAGATACGTCCGCTGTTACTTGAAAGAAAACACCGGATCACCCGAAGATATCATTGATTTCCGAAAGTTTGGCGATGAAGAACTTACATCAAGAGTTAATTACACACCAATTACCGTCAGCCCGTCCACACCCTTGAGCATTTTATTCATGATGTTTCAGAAAATGGGATGTTCAACTATTATAGTTGAAGACGGAGGTATAATGGTAGGGCTACTGACTAAAAAGAACGTGTTAAGTTTCACGAGAATCCAGCATACGAAAAATTTTGGTCCTCTTTATGCGTTCAATGATAGCATTGATAAGAAGCTGATACAACTCATTGAAAAGTGTATAGATATATTTAAAAGACCATAGATACGTAATTACAACGAGCACTTTAATCATCGTGCCATTTACCGCTTTTCTTGTAATCTGCATGTAATGTCTTGAAGTAAGATCTACCGTTGTTATCCAAATTTGCATTTATTAAGTTCATTTCAGTCTGCGAAAGAAGGTCAAAGATGGCGTATACTGCTAGCATTAGTTCCTTCTTCAAAGTCATGGGAAAGGGTTTGGAAATTGACAATTTGATGAACTGCAACAAAATCACAGGTAGATGCTTTCTTAACGATCTTTTAACGTTTGAAATTGCAGATGAAAGTGTCGATTGCTTATTTCCTTTTACATTTGAAGGCTCACAATAGTTACAGATGAATCTGGAGATACCTTTGGCGGACTCAACTGATAATGCGTGAAGTTTTGCGTCAGATAATATATCGAGCAATTGGCAAATAACAACATTAACCAAATGGGTACGATTGGACAGCTTGTATCGGTGGAACAGAAGTAACGAAGACAGCATGCGTGTGCATATCAAGATTATATCATCGCCACAACTGTGTTCGCCATTCTCCACATTAGCGCCATTTTTACTACAAGAAGTGTAAGTCGTGTTCTCTAAAAGAATTGTAGATACTAGAGGGAACAACATCTCACAACAGTATTGCGTAAATAAAAACGGTTTAGCAACCAACAGATCGTTCAAAAATGCAACAAATGACAAGATGTCTTTCGTTTCTATAACGCTCTGTGAATAGTTTGTTAGAAGATTTGATATAGATCTAACAAAGATATGCTTTCCGATAGTGTTTTCTTTTGTGACAAACTGAGTAAAGAGCTGGAAAACCTCTAAAACTGCTCCGGAATTCTTTGCCGAAACAGCAGGTATTGTGTCACAAATAACTTGGAAAGCTGTATTATAATCTTCATCGATTTCGACTATTTTGCGAGAAACGATTGATTTGATCGCATCTAATAACATATCTTTAGAGACTCCTCTCTCTCTTAAAATCAGATACTGTGCAAGAAGATATTCGAGCTTGTCGTTATATGTCAATGTAGACACCATAAAGTAAGCAGATTGAACTTCGGTGTCGGCAGGAAGGGGGATATCATTGGAAAATAATGGTGGGATAATAACTTTTGACTGACTTTTAGTTGCTTGGACAAACAAAACTTTGAGAAGCCAAGCGAGCGATTTCATATCACCAGTATGATGCTTAATGTTGTATATCAGATACTGGATATACTTGGTTTTTAACTCAGTCAAAGGAAGGGCCGATTCATAAGAAGACTCCAAAACCAAATGTACCAAAGAATATGTTTCATAATTAAAAGTTTGACTCAACCCACTTTCAATAAGCTCTAACAATGTATTAATGGAATGTGCTAACTTGCTGTCGTTTTTTTGAAGAAGTAAACTTTCCCAGACAGTGGTTATAACAGGGTTCACCAGGCTAAACTGGAAAAATTGGTTTCCCACAAACGAAAGCATAGCTTGACAATCGGTTTCGATCTTACTTCTTGAAGTAGGATTCTTTAAGACATGGCAAACTAAATCCACATCGACTTGTTTCAAGACTTCTTTCTCGATTACTGAATCCAAAATTGTTAACCTTACATTTTTATTCAAACATTGAATCGGAACTTCCAGTAAATAATGCAAATTAATGGCCGAATCTAAATCATCCGTCAATTGTGAAACTATCGTATGCACTATGTTGGATTCCTCAAAGAAATCCTCCTCATCAAATAAAACCGGCAAAATCTCAATGTGATTCTGCAATAGCTTTTTCACTAGACGTGATATATTATCATTGCCGAAGGATGAGTTCATGAGAGTAGACCAACGAGTAAATAGGGTTTGTAGTACACTTGAAATATCATTTGAGTCCAGTTTATCGACAAATAGCATGAATTCGTCAATGACAGGTGAAATCTCGAATGATTGTAACTCATAAAATTTGAACAAGGTGAAAAAGAGTTCGCTGCTATGGTTTTTTTTCTCTGAAGTAATTAGCCTTGTAACTTCATCGGAGTTGAATTTCATAACTGGAAGAAGATCATCATAGAGTTCAAGAATGTGGTATTTCAATTGCCAAAATTCTGGAGCATCAAGGCCCTCTAATTCGAATAGTTTTGAAATGTAAATACGATATTCCAAAGATTGGGTGTAAGACAGCATTTTCAATCCTGCAACAATAACTTGCAGTATCCTGACAGAGTAAACATCATTTTCGGAAACAATAGCATCCACAAGATCTGTGATGATCGTCCGGGTTTGTGTTGTTGACAACACTGGAACACTTTTTGAGATCACATCAGTCATTTTTTGATCTGTAAGGAATATAGAAGAGGTGTTTTTACCACAGTACTCCTTCCATATGTTAAGCAGGTTGGTGAATTCTCTTGCATTGACATGACAATTGACAACAGAGTTCCAAAGACAAATTTTGGAATCACTACCTGATGCTTCCATAGATTCCATAAGTTCTTTTGTTTTTAAGATACCAATCTCAATATCCATCTCAATGATACTCTTGACTATTTCCCAATCTTTGGCTTCAAATACTGTCGCAAACAAAGATTCCAAAAATTCTTGTGAAACGTTCTTTCTGTGGCTGTTGAGTGTAGCTAACAAATCAGCACACACTGGAGGATCAACATCTATGAATATTTTCAAAATGCTCTCTAAGATCTTAGAATCCGTATAACCTTCAGTAATGCATTTTGTGAACAGTAAAATTATTAGTTCTGAAGTAAGCACGGATTTATGTAGTTCTGTGAAGTTCTTCAAGGCCACTGTCAATTCTCTTGACGATTCAAACAAAAATCTTCTCATGAATTCAGAGAGTACTTTAGAAATACTGTCGAACTCGTTGTCTGCTACCTGGTTGAGATACTTTAGAGACGGTAGCAAGAGCTCAGAACAGTATGCATTAGAAACTTTCTTGGAAACCTCAGTACAGTTGTTCAAATCTGTAAATGTCAATACCTCCGAGATGATAGCTTGTTTTCTATTGTTCAAGCCTTTGAACTCGCATGATAGAACGATGTCAATCACTTTACCTAGTAATCCAAGGGCGATCTCGGGAGACACAGCAGTAATCATACATGAATTTGAGGATTTGACCATTTCGTACACCAGTTCACAAAGTTGCTCGTCACCTTCTTCCATATCTTCGAAGGTTAATTGAACTAAAGTCACAATTCTTAAATTCTTCAACAGTTTCTTCTTATGATCTTCTGATGAGACCATATCCCAAAGCAGATTCCATAGTTTCCAAATGCCGGCGTCTTTTCTGAACTCAGTATGCTTCACATCATTCCACCTGTCGATAATTAGCTCTAATACAAAGATGTGGCCATTTGGGAAATATATATTGTACTGTCCATTTAACGCAGCCACGGAAACATCGTAAATCTCTTTAGTAGTGACACTTTTTGATCTCAGATACCGAGTGATACCTTCTGCAGTACTAGGAAAAGACATGTGTTTCCCCTGATGCTGATATACCTCGCTTGCTGGTAGATGTTACAGCTTCTTCTTTACAAATCTTGTCAACTCATCTCAGCACATCTCATCTCATCGCTTCTTTTCAAGGTTGGAAATTTGATGTTCTACAAAATTTCATAATAAGAAATTATGCAAAGAGAGAAGCGAGGTATACACAAGATCACAACAGTTTGATTGCTCTCTTTCGCGGTTTTTGAACGTCATAGATCACCTTTGGACGATATTACCACGACTGGAGTTGCTGGGAACACCTGCATAGGCTAATAACTGCGACACAATCGAGTTAAATGATAATTGGAACAAGCAGTGGTGTACTGGTGTATGTGTTCAAAATTTTGTATTGGTAAATATCACTTTCAAGACATATTTCGAGAATCTCTTGATTAATATCTAATAAAACAATTAGGAAAATTTACAGTAAACCGTTAGCCTGCAGATCAATTGGACCACCAATTACTGATTACGTATAACACAGCTCTGAGCAAATTTACGGGCGTGTGAAAACTATTACAGTCTTTCAAAAGCTTCCAATATTTGTGCGTAACGCATAGCAAACATGGCTACCGATGAGTTTACTGATACTCAGGACCTATTGATGGATGTGGACAATCTAGATTTCTTGACTGAGGGCGACATCAACGGCGATGGTGCTGACTTGAGCATAACCATCGACCCTGTTAGCAATGCTCCGACGATAAGCTTCCCTTTTGAACAGCCTTCAGGTAAAGCATTGCGTTTTAAATTCAATAATGTTTCATCACGAAGCCTCGCGTTTGATGAATCAATAGACGACAACAAAATGTATCCTGTACAACTCCTACATCTGGATGAATCTCCTGAGTTTACCAAGTACGTGTTGAAACTCTTCGAGCTATATCAAGGATTAGGAGAACATCGCAAAAATGATGTACCGACTATTGGATTGATCAAACAATCATCTAAACAGGAGCATTTCTCGGTGGTGAATTTAGCGTTCCATGCGTTGGTTACGGAGCTCGAACTTTACATCGAATCTATAAAAAACACCAATAAGCTACAAAGAATTGGGGATCTGGAAGAATGTTTGAGTATACTGAACTGCCTAAAAACGATATTCTTTATCACAGACTCGCCAGAATGCAAACGAGAAGAAATGTTGGAGTCTTTGATCAATTGGGTAAACAGATCGGACGGCGAACCAAATGAGTTGGTTATCCAACAGGTATTTGATGAGACACTTCTGACGCGAAGAAAGGTGTACGAACAGTCAGGATTTTGGGATCTTACTGCACAACTGTTACTGAGAGGTCTATGGTCTCAAAGTACTCAATGCATCAAAAACTCTCAGCTTCTGGAACATGAAGATGCAACCGTGAAGCTTTTCGTTACTGATTTAATCACAATCATCGAAAGTTATCCATTGCATTCAGAAAGCTTATTCCGTGAGTGGAAACTCAGTGTTCTTCAATTGATATCTAACTGGGATGAGCAAGACGTTGAAATTGAAATGAAAAAGAACCTCCTGAACATTTTCCTGATTCTTAGCGGATCCAAAAATAAAATCTGTGAATTTTCTCAGTATTGGTACGAATCGTATTGTGGATTGATGTTGTACTATATACCCACTTTAGAACTAAGTCACGAATATGGTCAATTAGCTACGAAAGATAATTCAATTGACGTCTGCAACAATTGGGAGACCTCTTGTTATAACATTATCAATGACAAAGTTGCCGATATATTGCCAGTTCTAGAGTCTTTGGATCTAGCGACATCCGCTTTTGTCGCAGTTCTGTGTGAGGCTAAGGGAATAATCAGAACAGACTTCCACGAAATTTTCGCACACAGAGAGGAATTGGATTCCGATTTTGCATTCAGAACTGAACCTTCGATAGGAGGCTTCCTAATCAACCAGCTGGCTCTAACTCTATCTTCTTATAACGATAAGACATTGTGGCCTGTGTCAGTGGGGTTGATATCACTATCTCCGGATTCAGGCGACTCAACCAAGAGAACGATTTTGGCAGAACTCTTACCTCACTTCCCATATAGCACTAATGATGACATAGAGTGGCTTCTTTCGGTTTGCGCTAAATGGAGATTGCCCGACGTGGCTAAAACGATATATAAAATCTTGGGACAGGACACACTTTATCAAAATAACATTGTTGAAGCGATGAGTAATTTCAGTAAAGCTGGGGAATATGAATGGGTCAAACATTATTCGTGGATGATATTTGAGGCCAGTATTCTTCAAGGTGGGCCGTTGGATGATATAACTATAAATTCGATTGTTAACGGCGATACAGACTCTTTCAACATTCCAAAAGACTTGTTGAACAGTGTGGTAATGGACGTGATGAGACAGACATTATCACCATATGCTGTTTTGTACGAGTTTCACAAGTTTGTTGAAAACAACGAAACAGCCAATGCAATTAACCACATGATTGAACTACTCAGCTTCCCCTATATGCCAGAGCAATATTGTGTCATATTGTTGGCCAAATTCTTTTACCCAATGTTTTTAAAGACAACTCAGACTACCTTAGACGAATCACAGGTGTTTACAGTTCTGAAGATGCTACAAAGGATCAACATAAATGATGCGTGTATTGCATTATATGCTCAAGTAAGAGCCACCAACGATGAGTCTGCCAGTGTTTCGTTACCGGAGTCTTTGGACATCTTCATTCGGGACGTAAGGAAATCTCTGAATTATAAACTCTGTCAAGCTTTTATGTAGTCTGCTAATATAAAAAGTACATAACAAGGCATGGTTTCACTTCTTAAATTCTGATTTGCAAGCAGCTGGAGAAAAAATGGAATATGAGAAACATTTTGAGTAAAACAGCTAGGTTTCACCAGTTGCAACTATGTTGCGTGTGCGTAATGAGCTTTTTTCTTTTTTGAATTTACTTTGACAGTAATTATATTATAAACAGACTAGATGAGACAAATGCTTTTATGTTCTGAACTAGTTGATATTCATTCTATGTAAGATTGTAAAGATTGCATTCCCATGAGAAATGGATGGAAGTGACATTTAAGTATGGTTGGAAGAAAACGTAAAGAGTACGATTTCATGAACCGAAGGAAATAGTGGAAAGGACTTAAGGGTAAATAAAAAAAAAAAAATATAGCGTGATGACATGTAAAATTTCCTAAGAAAACCGTTAGGTCCCCTGAACACCATTTAGGCCGATTCGAAGCATGAAAATTTCAGTACTTTGCCGTTGTTCAGCTTGCCTTTTAGTGATTTTTTTATATCAATTTTGTCACTTAACAAATGACATCCTGAGTAGCTCTGGAGTTCAACAATAGGGCAACAATCAAACCGTACAAACCCAAAACTTCAGCGAAAATCAAAATCAAAATCATACCAACGAACAATCTTGGTTGTTGAGCAGTACCTCTGACACCTGCATCACCAACGATACCGATGGCGAAACCAGCAGCTAGACCACTTAACCCAACAGACAAACCAGCACCTAGTTGGATAAACCCAGTGTATAGAGCTTGCTTTTGTCCCAAGGAGTAACAGACCAAGACAGAAACGACTAACCCGTAAATAGCAATGATACCAGCCATAATAACTGGAACAATGTTCTTAAATAATAGATCTGGTCTCAACACACATGTGGCACAAATACCAACACCTGACTTGGCAGTACCGTAAGCGGCACCGAAAGAGGTGAAGATGATGGCGGCGGCACAACCGATGGCACCGAAGAATGGAGCGTAAACTGGACACAAATCACTCATGATGTCTGGAGACTGAAAGAAGTTGAAGCTGTTTTTGGTCTTGGTATTTTCTATCTGAGAAATCCAAGTAACGCTTGCGTTAAAATTTGGTTGCTATTATACTGAGAAAAATAAAAACCAACTGATGAAACAATTGAACACTACTGTAACTTAACGAAGAGACGACTAGTGTGGCGGATGTTTGGAAACTTTGAGACAATGAAAGATTTTCCGGAATGTACCTTTATAACTTTTGAACTCTTGAAAGTTGATAATGACAGTTAAAGAGCAGATTTTAGGATATTGAACCAAATTAATAGGATGGACAATTTTCAACGGATATATTATATGATTGAGTGATACTCTTTATAACCCAGCCTAAGCGATACCGTTCTAACTTTTCAGAAATGTCTTAGGACTAAAAATTAAAATGTAACGTTATGTTCACACAAATGGTTTAAGTATCAGGTAAATCACACATTGTTTCTTATAATCTTCCTAAATCCAAATTCTTTAAATTTCATTTTGATATAGAAAGCCGCTAGATCGCGACGTACGACCCCGACCACCCCTTTTCTGCTGAAAAAAAAACCGAAGGGGACTGCGCGTGGTGTCAAGATCGTTCCATACGTCGTGGCCGGGTGACGCATAACGTGGTTCACTTTTTTTTTTCGGTTTTCTTTTTTTTTTTCACTATCGCATCAGAAGACCACGTGAACACGAATTCTCGGGTTTTAGCGACTGGATCAGCTATTCTGTGTCTACTTCTGCTGTCGTACGTAAATTGAGGACTATACATTGTATAATATTGACTATACACTGTACACTTAGTCAAGTGAGTGGTATTCTCTACCTTTTCTTGCCGAAGAAACTCTCGAGGGTCCGTTGACTGGAACGGGCCTTCTTCTTCTCGATTGGAGCGGCCGTTTTCTTTTGTTGCGCTTCAGTCGGTTTCGTAGGCTTTGCTGATTTAGCTGGTTTGGACGGCTGCTTTGCCTCAGTACTTTGTCTCTTGGTAACCATGTATCCGTCCTCATCTATATATGTAGTCTCCTGTTCTTGGGGTTTCGAGGGCCCACTTTCTTCAATTTCAGGTTGTGAAAGCTCCATGAGCGACTCGTCCACAGTTGTATCTAGTATTTCTTCCAGGTTTGTAGTTGCCGGACCTTGTTTGGCTGGTTCTTGAGAGGGTACCGATTCTATTGCAACAGGGATGTCTTCGTCATCTGCTTCGTTGCCGTTTGTCCTTTTTGCCGAAGTGGTATCGAATTGTGCCATATCTTCATCGTCGTCGTCGTCGAACATCGAAGCCAATTGGTGTAGTTGTTTTTGTTTCTCTTGACTTACTGCGACGTGGCTCGAATCCTGTTGTTCATGTTGCTGTTGCTGGTGCCTTCTCTTTTCCAATTCCTCTTGTCTGTGGTTCTCCTTCTCTTCTCTTTCCTTTCTCATATTGGCCAGTAACTCGGTGGATCTTAGACCCATGCTCTTGGCTTGTTTCTTAGGTTTACTGATAACCTCGGGGAGGGTCTTGGCCCTTTGCTTATCCTCTACCGGTTTCGGTGCTGGTGCATCTTTCGTAGTGCTTTCCTGCTTCACCTGGGATGCGTCTTGGGTGGATATGCTTATGGCAGCACCAATACCATCGCTTGTCTCGGGTCTCTTGCCCACTGCATTTTGCAGTGTGTATGGATTCTTTATGGTAACATAAAATCGTTCTTTATTTGCCAGATCGATGGTCTCTAGTGGGTTGAATGCATATATGAAGAAATCCTTTATCTCTTCCTCCTCAGGTAGATTTTCCGGATCAGTAATCATCTTTATTACATTCTGCTTCAGTATGCATACCACGATGCACTGGATCGACTCGTGCCTCGTGGTGCTATAGTATCGGACCATTTCGTTCTTTGCCTTGTTGGCATTTATTGAAAACTCATCGCATAGATTGAGAAAGGTCACTGGTTTGCAATCAGTGATGAGCCTCTGCGTAATGAACTTTTGTATAGCAGAAACCATGATTAGCGAATTTTCGGTGTGGTGGGCCTGGAACTGCTTTCTAAACTCCCTGTCTTGCGCCAGTTCAACAATAGCTGGGAGTCTCTCTCTCTCTCTCTCTCTCTCTCTCTCTCTCTCTCTCTTTCTCTCTTTCTACCATTATTCATCTTTGTTTATGATTGTCCTAACATCAAATTTCATGGCAATGTGACGCGTATTAAAACACGACAGGCTTGATTCATGGAAGTTTGACATCAATGAACGACAGCTAAGAGAAGAAGGGAAACAATATCTGCACGAGCGGATGATAATATTGTTATTACACAAAAGATCTATATTAATTTATAATAATGGTTTTAGTTCAAATCAGTCTTCTTTTCCTGATTCAAACTAAACACAAGTGTAGCCACCATCGACTTGGATATCACAGCCGTTAGTGTAGGATGCGGCATCCGAAGCCAAGTATAAGTAGGCACCGACCAGCTCTTGAGGCAATGCTTCACGGCCAACTGGTGTTAGACCCCACCAGCGTGCACGTTGTTCGGTAGGAACAAAAGAAGAAAGTACGGTATCGGTGTAACCTGGAGAAACAGAGTTACATCTGATCTTACCGGCAGGAGATGTCAATCCTGAGAATTCGACAGCGAAACCCTTAGCCATGTGTCTGACAGCGGCCTTGGAGGCGTTGTAACAGGTTTGGTAATTTGGCACGTTGCTGATGTAACTGGACATAGATGCGGTCAAAATCAAATTACCGTGTCCCTGATGTTTGAAAACCTCTGCAGCGTATCTGCAACAGTGGTATGTACCTTGAACGTTGACGTCCATGACCCTGTGCCACATCTCTGGAGTGGACCCGTCGTTCAAGATAGAACCGTTGGTCCATGCGATACCGGCATTGGCAATGAAAGTGTCGATAGTACGTTCTGGGAAGTCCTCCAAGATTCTTGCAAATACAAACTTGACATCTTCAGCATTGGTTATATCGACTTGGTAGGACTTGGATTGAACATTGTAAGTCTTTGTAAGATGGACAGAGAGTTCTGGCTGGAAGTTTGTGTCTAGGATCACCACGTCGGAACCGCAAGAAGCGAACCCTTCACACAAGGCACCACCAATGGCACCGGCACCACCTGTAATAACGGTCAATTTACCCTTTTGACTGAACAAATTGAGATAGTTCACGCCAGGTGGGTACTTTTCCGTTGGAGGAGCTTGTGGAACGGCGTTGTCTTCAACGCCAGTCTTAAGGAAACTTTGGTATGTCATTTTGCGGTGTATTTGATCCCACTGGTATAACGGTGTGAAATCGATCGGGCTAAGGCTCAATAGTCTACGAATGAAGGTAACGTATACTTAACAAGAAGGTGACAAGAGGGGGGACAGATGAAACAAAACGGCTATCTTTTTATATGTGTGCATCTGTTATTCTAACCATCGGATAAACTTAGAAGCCATTCGAGGTTGCACGGAAGAAAGAAAGAACCTAAAACAAAAACAAGGTTCTTGGCCCACCTTAAACAAAATTCTTGACCCACTTCAAACGAACTGCACGCATCGCACTACTGGACCGGGAAGTGGGTTCGAAGTCATCTATTTCTCGAAATTTGCCTGTGGTCCCTCCGTTACTGCAACAGAAACGTGTGCTGTACTGTTTTTTTCTCTGTCTCTGTTTCTTTCTACTCCGTTTCAACTACCACAAAATCCCATAGATGTCAACCACTATACCGTACCGTATACAGAGCACTGCACGGTGGACCGAACTTCAAATAACCTCGGTTGTTCTTTTCTTTTGCTACGGATGCAACTTATGTCAACGAAAAAGAAAAACACTACGACCCGCACAACGGAACCGAAAGATCAAGAGCTGGAATCAGAATTCATCTACAACAGATTGTAAGACGCTTCGGAAAAGTGGACGTAACCTGAAAGAATTGTAATAGTCAAATCAAGGCAAACACTGGGCCCAGGGGGAAGAGTAGACGCACGGCAAACAGAAAGCCATTAGCAAAAAAAGCATTGAATTACAACTACATGCGGTGAGCCGGACGTTAAAAGAACCATCGGTGGCCCTTACTTGGCAACAATTCCACGCTTTGGATATAGCACGCGGGTGCCTATAAATCTGGGGTAAACTAACTAACGCAGGATTGAAATGTGAAATTTGAAAATTTCACAGTTTAGAAGTGAAAAATGAAAGGAAAAAAAAAAAAAAAAAAACGGGAAAAATGAAAACAAAACCGTTTTTGTGGTATCACCCAAATCCGAGTCTCGAGAGTCAGAAATGATGATAAGGCATTATACTGTTACCCGGATATACATATTTCTGTGTATATCCGGGTAACGGACCGTGTTCCCGCATTTCAGTTTTCCCAGCTATCGCGCATGATGCCGGAATCGCTTACTTGCATTTCGCCAGAACAAAGGTTTGTCCAGCAGCATACATGGTTTGGGATGAGATATATGATTCGACTCATCTTCTCGTTTCGGTTTACTTCACTTTGTACACAGCTGGTAACACGAGTGGTCGTATTTCGGGAACAGAATTGTTATATAATGGCAACGTTGTGCTAGAATCGACTGTCCACCGAATCTTCTCTCAGCTTATCATCAGCCTTATCATTGTGCAAATTCAGTGTGATTGTGTGGTTAGTCATATATATCATTTCTCTGTTTTCATTAACCAATTGACTACAAGCTTTATTCAGCAAGAGCCAAGGATTTCATATTTAACGTCCTGAAGAATGCCCAGGGTCTTAGCGTGTCAGTCGCACGTCGTGCATGGGTATGTGGGAAACAAAGCAGCTACTTTCCCGTTGCAATGCGTTGGATGGGACGTGGACTGTATCAACAGTGTGCAATATTCGAACCATACTGGATATGGGGTGGATAAAGTTTTTGGGTCGAAAACTGATGCAGACCAACTGTCACAGGTGTTTGATGGTGTCATGCAGATGAAAGACGACTACGATGCTTTGCTTTCTGGTTACATGCCAAACAGAAGCACTTTGTCCTGTATGGCAGAGTTCTACAAGAACATTAAGAAGCAGAAAGCAGATCTATTATGGTTACTGGATCCCGTGATGGGCGACGAGGGCCAATTGTACGTCGATGAGGATGTGATACCGGAGTATCAGGAAATCGTTCGCTCCGGCCTTGTAGACATCATTACTCCCAATCAATTCGAAATCGAATTGTTGTATGGGAAGCCAATCGCTACAGTGAGCGACTTGTCCGCGGCCATTGAAGAACTGCACAAATTCGTTCCGGTGATCGTGATAACGTCCTGCTCACCGTCGCTTTTCAACGACCCGAAGCATATTTACTCGGTAGCCTCGCTTCGAGGCACCTACCAGCCGTACGTGTACAGAGTGTCGGTCATTGAATCGTATTTCACCGGTGTTGGCGATATGTTCAGTGCCATGCTTCTGCATCAGTTGTACTACATGTTCGCTTCCAAGAAGATAGAGCTTTTCCACCAAAAGACCAACATTGTACTAAACGTGATTCATAAAGTCCTTGAGATAACCAAACAGTATTCTGCCAACGCCAAGGGGTCCATGGGCGATGCAGTTTCTATGAAAGAATTGGAACTCAGGGTTGTTGAGAGTATCGACTGTTATGAGTGTAGTTCGATAGACAAGGACTTTTCCTTTGGTTACAATTGGACCTCACAAGATTGATAGAACAATACATCAAATAATTAGGCATAAGTGTACAAATTTTATAGATTAATGAATCCTTTCCGTTTCGTCTTTCATTGACCTGGAAGTGTCTCTAACTTCAGATCGGTGGTTTGAACTGATCATCTTTCTAATATTTGCACGACTATTATGATAATATCGAAGGTTACTTGTGTTGCATCTGAAGAAGTCGACTTTAGTCAGCTGGCAGATGTCGTTAAAGAGAATGCTGTGTAACTGTGGCTTGATTGGCCTTTGCCGATATCCAGAATGAAATGAAATGCTATAGCCGTTGGTGACTATCGTTGATACAGGCACCTATAGTCGATTCAAGGTCTGTAGTAACAGATAAATTTAAAGTTACGATTAGCTGTATATGCGGTGGGCATGTTAATGTACCTGGCAATCTGGTATGACGGCGCTGATCGTAATCATTAGGATCCAACGTTTCTTCATGTAGAATCTTGACACTTGACCAGATATTGCGTTGGGTGGTTACTCAACCAACACACCGATTGTACCTACTCGTTCGCAACCGTAGAACTTGTATAACATGCTTTGAGCTTTATGCAAATTTGTTGGTCTTATAGTGTAGTGGTTATCACTTTCGGTTCTGATCCGAGCAACCCCGGTTCGAATCCGGGTAGGACCTACCTTTTTTTTCCTTTTTGCATGGAGATGTCGCTCATCAAACCAATAAGTGTGTCATATAGGGAAACACAGTCCTCAGCCATTAAATATGCAACCAACTTCTGTGTAAATCCGATGATTAGTTTCAATTTGATCTAAATAATCTTATTTAGCTTTAATGAGATGGAGTTTCAACTTTCTTATCCGTTAATTTTTGCCTAGTCCGCAGTAAAGAAGGCTTTGGAATGTTTTAGGTGTATCAGGCTTTCCTTCAATAGCCAAATAAGTTATCGTCATCCGCCTCCCATGAGCCATTGAAGAACCAGGTAAAGACAACGATGCATAGGTAGATGATCAGCCCACCCGAGACTGTCATGAGAGCACTTTCGTAATTGATCAAATTCGAATGGTAGAATACAATAGGTAACAAAATACCACTAGAAACCAACAGACCGGTAACGAAATGGCCGAAATCCTCGCCACTTCTTCCAGATTCGTTCAAAAACTCCCCCTGAGATGAGAACCCATCGGATTGTCCAAACAATGCATTAGGCAAAGGAGCGAGCAGGAATATTAACACGTCAAACAATGGGTAGAAATTATGGAAAAGAGCACAACTCAATATAATTAAAAGAAACCCTAAAGCGAGAACACCGCTAAGGCAGATAATTTTAGTCAAAGGAGATACTTGTAGAGCCATAGTACCATATGCAATGTAGAGTTTGTTAGCCTTTGATGCCACGTACTTTAACTTGATTGTGGTGTTCACCTTAATTGTATTAGGCACACATATGTCCTTTCATTTTATTAATTCTCATTTTCAGATTTAAAACGATAAGGTAATAATTTTTATATATTATGGTAGAACCTTAAGAAAGAGTGCAACAGATTTCCAATTGTAACGGAAAAACTGAACCATAGTTTGAGCAAATAGTTATTAAGATTAACGTATAGTGTTTGATTAGGTCTTTATATACAGGTTATCATCTTCATACATATTTGTAGTCTACATATATACATGGAGAAACTCAATAAGTGATAGGTGAAAGTGGAAAAAGTGATGAGTTACACTATTGCTTTGGTTCACCTTGTTGGCTGGAAGCGTCGTTCTTGTACATTTGTTCGAACAACTTCATGGAAGCGGTTTGCAATTCTTCGGTCTTGGTCTTCAATTCCTCAGCGTCAACTTCTTCACCAGATTGGACTCTAGCGACCAATTCCCTCAAGGCAGCGACTTGGTCCTTAACCTTTTGAGCTTCGGCCTTGTCCAACTTTTCTTCGAATTCCTTCAAAGAAGCTTCGGTGTCGTTGGCCAATTGGTCACCCTTGTTGGCAGTTTCAATGGCCTTCTTCTTACCTTCATCTTGTTCTCTGTACTTTTCAGCATCGCTGACCATCTGTTCGATTTCAGATTCAGACAAACCAGAAGAACCAGCAACGGTGATGGAAGCGTCCTTGTTGGAAGCCTTGTCTCTAGCAGAAACGTTGATGATACCATCAGCATCAATGTCGAAAGAAACTTCGATTTGTGGGACACCCTTTGGAGCTGGTGGGATACCAGACAAGGTGAAGTTACCAATCAACTTGTTGTCTCTGACCAACTCTCTTTCACCTTGGAAAACTCTGATTTCCACGGAGGTTTGACCAGCAGCAGCAGTGGAGAAGATTTGAGACTTCTTGGTTGGGATGGTAGTGTTTCTTGGAATCAATCTAGTGAAGACACCACCCAAGGTTTCGATACCCAAAGACAATGGGGTAACATCCAACAACAAGACGTCGGTGACTTCACCGGCCAAGACAGCACCTTGGATAGCGGCACCGATAGCGACGGCTTCATCTGGGTTGACAGCCTTGGAAGGTTCTCTACCGAACAATTGCTTGACGGTTTCAACAACCTTAGGCATTCTAGACATACCACCGACCAAGATAACATCAGAGACATCAGAAGTGGCCAAGTTGGCATCCTTCAAGGCCTTCTTGACAGGATCAACGGTTCTCTTGACCAAAGATTCGGTCAAAGCTTCGAATTGAGCTCTGGAGAACTTGATGTTGATGTGCTTTGGACCAGAGGCATCAGCGGTGATAAATGGCAAGTTGATTTCAGTGGAGACAGTGGAAGACAATTCAATCTTGGCCTTTTCAGCAGCTTCTCTGATTCTTTGGATGGCCATACGGTCGTTTTCCAAGTCGAGACCGGTTTCTTGCTTGAATTGCTTGACAATTTCTCTTAACAAGAAGATATCGAAATCTTCACCACCCAAATGGGTGTCACCGTTGGTGGATTTGACTTCAAAGACACCGTTGTCAATGTCCAAGATGGAGATATCGAAAGTACCACCACCCAAATCGAAAACAGCTACGACCTTGGAGTCGGATTTTTCCAAACCGTAAGCCAAGGCAGCAGCAGTAGGTTCGTTAACAACACGCAAGACGTTCAAACCGACAATTTGACCAGCATCCTTGGTGGCTTGTCTTTGGGAATCGTTGAAGTAAGCTGGAACAGTAACAACAGCGTTCTTAGCTGGCTTACCCAAGTAAGCTTCAGCGGTTTCCTTCATCTTGTTCAAAACGAAACCACCGATTTGAGCTGGAGAGTAAGTTTGACCTCTAGCTTCCAACCAAGCGTCACCGTTAGAGTGCTTGACAATCTTGTATGGAACTTGCTTGATGTCTCTTTGCACTTCCACATCCTCGAATCTACGACCGATCAATCTCTTGGTGGCAAACAAGGTGTTCTCTGGGTTAACAACAGCTTGACGCTTGGCTGGAATACCAACCAAACGTTCACCGTCCTTGGTGAAGGCAACCACAGATGGAGTGGTTCTGGCACCTTCAGCATTTTCAATGATCTTTGGAACCTTACCTTCCATCAAGGCAACAGCAGAGTTGGTGGTACCCAAATCGATACCGATCACCGAACCTTGAACTTTAGTAGACTGTAAACGTCTGGCAGCGCCGACATTGCGGTGCAAAACCCTCTTAGCAGCGATCATCCTTGTGATTATGATTATGATTATTCCAAAAAAAAAAGAGAAGAGAGATTGATAACAAATGAATTTGAATTAACAGCGTATACAGGTATACCTCCTTAACTTCCTCCTAGTGGATTGAACAGAACCTTTTCCTAAACTAAAACGAAATGTTATCAAAAAGATCTTAGCAATAGCTATAATATGAAACAATCAAACAAGAGTGTGTCATTCCACAGAATATTCGCCATCAAAATTGTTTTAAAGCTTTAATTTCCAAATTGCACAATTCTTCCATTCTTTTATATATGGGAAAATGGAAAATTTCCAAGAAAATTTGAAATTTCGATGAAAATTAGCTGAATACTATGGAATAGCTTTTGAAAAGCTTGAAAATGTTCACAATTAAGCTCAATTCGTTTTTCGGTTCTGTCATCCGCCGTGCCGTAAGCAGCGAGTTTTTTTTTTTTTTTTTTTTTTGGAACGCCAGGAGTTTCGGCTTTTCTATGTGTTTTTTTGGTAGCTAGTCAGTCTGCTTTCAGCTTGGCTAGCTAGCTGACTGGCACAAGAATCGCATAGAAGAGAAAAGATCTTTTTTTTTTTTCGCCGCTTCTCTTGCGGATGCGGGAGAAAAACGTGAAAAATAAAAAAATAAGCTTTAAAACCGGACTGTGGGATCGTGTGCGGTGATGTGGTAGGGTCCGGGTAACCAAGCTTGATGAGCCTGTGATGTGTATGTCACGTGATGTGTTTTCAATATTCTTTTTCCTTTAATGCACATCTCATCGCGCAGCCTTTTGTGAAATAAAAACAGCCTTTAACTCTGTAGATTTAGGTGTACATTGTATTGTTGGAATGGCATCAGTTAAGATTCAGCGAAGACGAGGTTGGGAGCACTGCTGGGGCGTAACTATGGACCGGAGCTATCATTACACGCCGCCTGTTATAGACTTGGACAAAATCAGAGATGAAGCGGACCTGCTTCCCCTGATAAAACAGATTTTGTTCTCTCACGATACGTTTTTACTACAAAACTACGCTAATATCGATACTGTTCTTCAGCTGACAGATTCTGTCAATGACGAGCCCGTGCAGGGTGCAGACGGAAACCTCGCGTCGTTTGGTGCTGATTTTACAGGCACAATTGACTGCGGAAACCATACTTTGCAACGGTGGATGTCCGGTAGCGATGGACATGTTATGTCACGTGATCTGTCACGGCTCAAAGCGATGCTGGAGAAAGTCGCGTTGTATTTCAGCGATCTGTGTTTACAGGTGCTTGCGACTGACGAGCAATTACGTTTGTCTGCAGATGGGTTCTCTTCGGTGTTGTGTCGCCATCACTCACAGTTCAGCGACCAGTTGCTTGAAATGCAGTTCGATTATTCTCAAACCGAGTGGATCGATTTCGAATCCACTGGGCTGCTCAGCATTATACCAGACGCCTGTTGTGCCAAGGTTTACCGGAACGATTCCTGGTACAACGTGAATGTGGAGAATTGTCTGCTGATTCACACAGGTTCCTTGCTGGCCGACATTTCTGCAGGTATGCATCAGACATCCAAGATACGATTATCGACTAGATCGGTTGCACTATCGGTTGGCCCTGTTCTTACGCATGAGCTGTCCCAAGGGGTCACTTTCGGGAACCGTTTGCTCAAGTTTAACTTGGAAAAATTCCCAGACGTTGGTGAGACGTATTATCCAGCAGAAACTCGTCTTCTCAAACTTAAACGTTCAGTAGCGTTTTTGAAGAACCTTTTTGGGACTATAGAATCAATGATCAATTTGTACAAGATCAATCATCCGGGTACCGATTTCGTAGAGCTAGATTCCTTGCTGCCCAGTATTTCAAGGATGGTCAAGGAGAAAGTAAATACAACAGACTTTCAACGGCTGTTGTACATATGGCCGAATGCATACGACATAGATATCAATTCGAACTGCGGGATATCCTTCAAACTACAAACGACTTTGTCTCTGACCAAGTCAAGACTGCTTCAGTTCTCGGAAAAAATTGACCGGTGGCTACTCTCACTCGATCAGTCATCGGACATTCCAGAGAATGTTCCTCCAATGAAACTGGGTAAGAGGAAGGCAAGCAATAGTTCAATTACTTACTCAGTACCAACGAAAAATACTAATAGACGGAAGATTGCTCCTTTGAAGGGCTCTGCGAAAACGTCAGCTTCCTACCTTGTTGGATCGGTGGCTTCAGATGAATCCATCGCAGGATCAGAGAATTCGAAAGGGTCCTTATTGGAAAGAATTAGGGATAAAGAGAGGAGAGCCGCAGCTTTACTCTCACAGAGGCAATCGATGCAAGATCATTTTATTGCGGTCAAAATGAAGCATGTCTTCGATATATGTTTTACTCTGGAGCCAGGTATTCCTTACACCGAAGAGTATTTGACGAGTCTTGTTGTAGATTCCTTGACGGATACGCATAACCCAATCGGACAGGGGGAATGTATTATTGTCCTTTCGAACCTGAACAAAATGCTTGGCGATGACGTCTTCCAAATTTTTAGCGCTGAAGGAAATATGAAAGTTTATAAATGGAAGAGACTAGACAAGTCAATGATGGATTCTCTTTAATTGAAGCATCTAAGTAAACTGAAAAATTCGATGTTCTAGTTGAACAAAATATATCTAAATATGTTATATCAAAAGTATATTGGTTTACGGGTATTCAATTCCGTTCTGCAATATCGGCAGCTTTGCTATTCATGAAGAAGAATTTGAAGAAAAGTTCAAATGCCCAAGATCCGAAGAAGTCCAACAACAACGTACCAGTCAACTTGACTTTGAAAATGTCATCCATTGGGACAAATTTCATGGCGGCGTTCAATTCAGGGAGGAATTCAGTGGAGCCACACAAAGCTAGAACAGAAACACCTATGATACCGTAGTACATACCCTTGTTGTTTCTAATATTTTCTCTGAATGGTTCACCTTGGTAATTTACAACAAAAGTAGAGACTTGTTGAGCTAGTTGCACCATGAAAATACCGGTGTTCAATAACGATGGAACGAATTCTTTTTCCAAATCAACTTGAGGTTCTCTTGGTTCGATCTTGTAAATTTCAGTTGTGATATAAATCAATGTGGTAATATGAACAGCAAATTGACCCAAAATGGAACCCATGATATACACATTGAAGATACCTGGTTGAGGTCTCTCTTTGGAGAGCTTTTCAAGTGGCTTACCACGGGAAATACTCAAGAAACAGACAGAAAGCAATAATCCCGAAACTGTCGCTTGACCGTCACCGAATTTAACACCGGCGAGGTAAATGACAGAGAGAGAGTAAGCACTAATCAAACAGTTTAAAGCAAGGATTTTGTACATTTGGATGGTGTTGATCAATGCGCAACGACCTTGACGAATAATATTTGTCACAGCGTTAACATTGGCCAATTTTGAAGTGAATGGAGCAGCACATGAAGCATCACCCAATTTCAGTGTTGGAGTATCTTCATCTTCCATTTCTCCTAGACTACCCATCATCATATCTGCGAGATCACTAGCAGATTGCTTTTTTGGCTCTGCTTTCTTAACAACAGCTGGCTTAGCGGATACTTCGATGGCTAGTTTGCGCATTTCTGGAGTAATCTCGACACCTTTCTTTTCCATTGCCTTTAAATAATGAGGATTATTTGAACCTGGTGGGTATAAGTCAGCAATAGCAGCAGGGACAGGTGGGTATGGTTGATTCCATCTATCCATGAATGAACATTGCTTTTCATAGACGGCTTTGACACTTTCGATTCTTCTTTGCTCTTGTAGTTTCTTTAGACTATCTTCAGTACCGTTTAACAATGCAATACCCACGTGAGCTTGCTTCAAGGCACCAACATCATTGGTACCATCACCGCACATCAAAGTCTGGTATCCCATCTCTTTCAAAGTGATCAAAACAAATTCTTTTTGACCTGGAGAAACACGAGCGTAAATCCATGCATGTCTGATGACGTCTTTCAATTGTTTATGTTCTTGCAATAGATTCAAAGCATAACCAGTAACAGCCAAATCGTACTTTTGGAAGATCTCTCTTTCATCAAAAGTGTCAGTATCAGGGTTGAATGGTTTCACAATGGTTTCGTCAACGTTACGCATGACCAAAGCATGAGTGGAACCATCTACAGGTTCGTCCAAAATCAAGGTTTCGCGATCAACAATACCAACTTCCTTGGCGACGTGAACTGCAGTCAATGGGTTATCACCTGTTATCATAATCGAACGATGAGAAGATTCGTTTAGCATCTTGATAGTTTCAATAGCATCATCTTTCAAAGGACAATGGAAGACTAAGAATGCACCAAACGTCAACTCAGTTTCAACTTCGTCACGATCAGTGTCATCAATTTGGGATGTTGACAATTTGGGCAGACCTTTATAGGCCAATGCTAAAACACGAGACCCGGAACGAGTGAAAGATTTGTAAATTTCATCGTAGTCGCCAGGAACGGAGATTAATCTCTCACGAATTGTTTCTGGGGCACCCTTAACAGCAGCAAAATAGTGATTACCTTGGGTAGCAATAGAAGCAGAACGTTTCAAAGATGAAGAAAATTGGAAACGACGCAAGATACGGATATTTTCTGAACCGTCTCTTTTAACAACATCTTTATGTTCAACGTTCCAAGAAGCAGCCTTCAAAGTGGCCTTTTCCATGGGGTCACCGACAATTTCACCGTCATTCAACTTTACTAAAGCATGAGCAGCACCAATGGCTGACAAAACTGCCTGAGGCGCATCGTTGGCGGATTTCAAGGTTAAAACGTCAGTACCATCATGTAATCCAGCTAAACCTTCGAAAACCAAATCTTCAGCAGTCAAGGTACCAGTCTTATCAAAACAACAAACATCGATTCTACCAGCGTATGGAATTCTGAACGGTTCCGTACAGTAAACGTAAAATTTGGACAAAGCAGCCAACGAACTGTTCACAGCCATAGTCAATTCCATTGGAAGTTCAGGAGGAACCACTGAGGTGATGATCAAAATACAGTCTAAGATCAACTTGGATTGGATTCTTCCCATTCTTGTACCTTCTTGCCAGACATACCAAGACGCAACGATTGCGAAAACCAACAAAAACAAGATGAAGTAAAGAGCTTCCTTATTGCCTACATCCACTCGTTCAGCCGAAAAGATCATCACACGAACCAAAGAACCCTGAGATGTTTCAAAACCAGTTTTAGTTACAACGGCTAACGCACCCCCATCTGGTGGCAAAGGAATATTTGATTTCTTTTCTGGAGCAGTAACCTGTAGAGCTTTAGTACCACCGTGCAGAACAGCGTTTTTGTCAACACCATCCAGTTGCAATTGGTCTTGGGCAGGACGTAATTTGATAGATTCTTTCAATAATGGCGTAGATTCACCAGACAACATTGCTTCATTTACGATACAAGAACCATCAATTAGAAGCAAATCGCAAGGAATCGCACTATCTTCGGCAGTTCTGGTAATTGAAACCAAATCCATAGGGAACAATTTATCAGTTTGCATTTCCACCCATTTACCGTTCCTGAACACGTTAATGGAATATGGCTTGATACCCATGGTTCTAAATTCTTTCAAAGTTGATAAACGCTGGAACACAGATGTTGCTTCCATTGCGACAATCATGAACAAATTGAACAAAGAGTAATACCATAGGTCGTCAAATAGCCACAAGGCAACACAGAAGAGTTGGAAAATGAAGAAAGGTGCCACAGCATGTTCTTTGAATAATTCAAGGAAAGTTGGGATTGGAATATCGAAAGAGTTCTCCCCATAAAGTCTCTTGTGGTGAGTCAAGTCGCCGTCAAGACCTTTACTATTCTGGAACTCGGCGATCTTTGGTGAGGTATCAACTAAAAACTTTGGCGAAGAGAAAACCTGCGTCTCTTCGTGCCATAAAAATCTCTTTTTCTGGAACTGGAAGAACACCTGTAAGTGACCATCCTCTGTCGCTCTTTGGATTTCGACAACACCAGATGCACCGTTGTTTGGTGTGGTTTGAATTAACAAATGAGTGGCCTCTTCTAACTTGACAGGAACGTAGTTGAACCAAACAGCTATATTCACATTCCATTCAGGGAGTAAGGCTATCAATGCATTCAATGACACTAGCGTACCAAGGTAAACGAAGGTCCATTCTGGACCTTTAATAAACGTGTCATATTGGGTGTAATAGATATGAAGAAAGGTAGCATATAATGGAATGAATGGCAGCACATACGGCCTCATCGAGAACGTCTTAGTAGCCAAAGGCGTGGAATCCTTTACTAAAGGACTGTCCACATATTGCTTAGCAGCCATAGTGACGTCGTTAGGTAGTCTATATGTTCCACTATCCCTGCTAACTAGTCTTTTTACTACCTGATTCATCAAATACCACGTATCTTATTAAAGGTCGATTTACGATTCTATACTAAAGCTTTTTTTTCAATGCTAGACAAACTATGGGCTCAGGTAAAAGTTCGGTTTTGCCACCAATTTAAAAGCACAATAAATTTCGGGTAACGAAAAGGATTAGGTGGTGACAGATTTTAAAAACACGATATTAAGTCATTGGAATGGCCAATGGCCGCAGTGTATACCACACATTGGTTGCTAGTTTCCGCAAAGTGAAAATAAATGAGAGTATGTAAGTAATATAAATCGTTAGAGAAAACTATAGATTAGAAGTGAAAGAAATGCTTATGAAAGTAGCTGAATATGAAATTTAAAGGATGAAATAGACTATACTCTCCACACTTTACCATCTGCAACCATCAAATTGTTTCTATCGCTCATTATTCTTAACCCAGCAACGTATTCTTCAACTGAGAATTTTTCTTCCTCCGCAACTTGTTCGTTAATTCTTTCAAAGAGTGAAGCGACTGGGTATGATTCTTCTTCGAAGATGTCTGATTGCATAAGTCTTGCCACAATTCCAGAGAGTGATGATAGTCTACCAGTAGAAATGGAACCTTGATCCATTTCTTCTAAGGACATGAAGTCAAGATTCGTGTAGTTTTGTTCCAGTTGAGATCCAGTATCGAGAGGCCCAGTAGATGACTGCGATGATTGATGGACGGCCTGTTGTTGATGATCGCTTTGGGAAAGAACCCTTCTTTCCAGCATTTGTTGACGTCTTGGGCTGACCCTTAGATCTTGTTCCAACCGCCTCTGTAAATCTTGTTCTTGCTCTGGTGCTAAGGGTACCATTGTTGATTCAAGGGTATCTACAGTATCTTGTTGAGTGTTACCCATTTCTTGATAGTCTTTCAAATCTTCTGAGTCAGAGTCTCTGTATACAGGTGATTTCTTCTTTCTTGGGGATGCCCTAGCTTTCTTCCTTGGAGACTTTTCAGCAGTCCTTCCCTCAGATAATTCGCGTTCATCGAAATCAGCGCTATCTTCACCTAGCAATGCAAATCTTAGTAATTGGGACGCAACCTTGGCGTCTTCGAGCTCGACTTTTTTTGAAAGTCTCACTTTGGCGTGAGCGCTAGACAATCTAATCAGAGTTTCTAGAGTTCTTGCTGTGATTGGAGATTTCTTGGTATTTTGATCATTTCTCAAATTTGAATATGATTTAATGATGACATCCACGGCTTCTTGGGTCAACTGCGGTATAATTCTTTCTTTAGCGTACTGAATGTATTTCCTGATAAACGGAATTGCAACAATTTGGGGTAGTTCATTACCGTTGCTGTCTCCCCTGTTCTTAGCAAGCTTAGCACCAGCGTGTAAAAGTGGATTGAATTTTTCAAAGACAATATCCTCATCCTCGTCTTCTTCTTCATTTTCAGCATCTTCCCCGATAGCTAAAGACAGATTTATTTGTTCTCTGATTGGTTCACCTTCCAAGTAACCGGGGGGTAAGTACCTGTGAGTTCTCAACACATGCTCGCTGATAGCTCTATCCCTAATGTCGTTGATGTCATCAGTCACCACAAACAGTAAATCAAAACGAGACAGCAAAGAGTCAGGTAGTGCAATATTTTTGTGTGGATCCCTATTAACATCGTACTGACCAAATACAGGATTTGCGGCAGCAATCACAGAACAACGAGCATTCAACGTTGTGTGAATACCAGCTTTCGCAATCGTCACGGTTTGTTGTTCCATAACTTCATGAATAGCAACTCTATCAACATCAGACATCTTGTCGAATTCATCAATACACACAATACCACGATCCGCCAACACCATCGCACCAGCTTCCAATCTTCTTTCACCAGTTTCCTTATCGGTAGTGACAGCCGCGGTCAAACCAACACCGGAAGAACCTCTACCAGTGGTAGCTATTGCCAATGCTGCTGTGTTCAACACAAATCTAAGCATTTGAGATTTAGCGGTGGAAGGATCACCAACCATAAGGATGTTAATGTCACCTCTTAAATGGGAACCGTTAGGCAAATTTTTCTCTACACCTGCCATAAGCATTAATAGAATGGCTTTTTTAATTTCTGCATGTCCATAGATAGAAGGTGCTAACGACTGTGATAAAAGTTCAAAGATGTCTTTATGCATTGAAAGTTTATTGATGTTTCTAATGTCATTATCAGAGAGAGTTTCGAATGCTGAGACACCAGTGGATCTTGCGTGTAGAGGATATACTGTGTTACCGATAACGACAGTTCTGAACCCTGATAATGCACCGTTTCCCTTGTCGTTGTTGTTGGAACCACCAGTTAAACCACCGGCACCCAACGATTTGTAAACACCAACAATGTTGATTCTGTCACCTGGCTTAGTTTTATCCACCAAGTCATCATCAAGAATAACATCAATAGATCTTGGCAATTGGCCAGGGGGGGCCTTTTCTGGCATTTCTTGAACTGTAATACGTTGATGATCCATATAATGACAGAATCCATACTCTGTCACAAGTTTGTTCCCTTCTTGATCTTCTTCTGGATAGATAGCCGGCGTTGGCACTGATGTAGTTAATGTCGTTGTTGCATCTCGGTAATCACGGTAATGATGATGTCCTGTTGTTTGGGCGTAATGTACGGATCTGAGCAGCTTTGGCCTGACCAGAGAGGTTCTGGTCACGATACCTTCCACTGATATCAATTTATTCAGATGAGTTGAGTTTAAGGTACGTGGTGATAAAGAATTGGGACCGAAAGATCCCTTGAATGACAATTTCCATTGTCTGCTTGGATCATTTTGAAACCCACGAAACCCAAGAGGTGTATCGTCTAAAGCCATTGCAGTTTCAGAAACAGCTCTTTCTGCTGGTGGTAAAAAGAAGGATGGTAGCTGTAAAAGACCGGTCCAAAAAGTTTTGTCAAATTCTCTTAAATCATCAAGTGATACGGATATTCTCAGTGGTAATTGGTCCGCAATGTGGTCAATATTGTCTTTGTCTGTATCTTCCAAGTAATCATCCTCGGTCTTCTTATCTCTCACAATGTTGCTGTTAAACTCAAGAATTGTCCTAATTTCACGTGTGTAGTGCGAGTGAGTATCTAAAAACTCTTGAAACCTCCTCATCCTGTCTGTGAAGACAGCATCGCTAGTTTGGTTCATAGCATCACTCATGATAAATATCTAGTTGTCTGAGGTCCGTAGATCTGACAGTGCGCTCAATAGTGACGATTGGAACAACTATAGCAGTTACAACGAGAGTGAACCTTAAAAGGAATAATCAACGAAACCTTTTGTTTTCAAAACGTTCAGTTTTGGCCCAAGTTGTGTTCCATATACACAACAGTTTGTTAAAACAGCTTAAAATGTGTAGATGCAACAGAAGAGAAAAAAAAAATCCTAGATCTCAAGTTAGGCACATATATTTTCCGAAAAAGGTAAATAAAGTGATTTTCGATTGTAAAGCTGTTTCGGGTAATCGATAGAGTTAACGCGTCAAAAAAAACAAAAAAATAACGACAACAGCAGGACTCGAACCTGCGCGGGCAGAGCCCAAAAGATTTCTAATCTTTCGCCTTAACCGCTCGGCCATGTTGCCATGTTATATGATAGACAAGATCCGAACTTCTTTTATGTCGCTAGCAGAAGGTCACAGTCTTACAAGAGGTTGATGGGCTCAAAAGTCAGATCGGAATATTTCATCTCGTTTTGTTTTCAAGTATGTATTTTCAGCCTGACAGCGAAAGATCTTTACAGTAGTAACAGTCACACACTGAAGCCTCTTGATTTGATCAATGGTAGGCTGTGATTTAATTACAAGTTTCTTGTGCGTATTTTGTCTTCTGTGGATGACACTAAACCTAACTTAATCGATTATTCGATCGCTATTACCCGGTTAATGTCCAGTAAGCCACTTTCTAACACAGTCGTGAATGTCGAAGCATTCGTACGTCGACCACTTGCCAGAAACCACTAGTTCAAATGCTGTCATCGACTAACACACAATCAAAGAGCAAATTGTGAATCCATTCAAACAAGTTGTTATTGTTTGAGTATATGGGGTTTGAAAAAAACGATTTGCTTTTTCCCAACGGAAATGTTTAATTATACATGTAGAATTGACACAAGTCTTTTGTGATTGAACGTTATGTCTTGAGAAGTAAACTATAAAAAAATAATCAATAAAATTTGGTCTAACAACGTAGACAGAACGACATAAACGAGAACAGCTTTACAAATCCACCCAGATCTGGCGCTAAGGCAGAAGTTAAGCAATTGTAAAACGACAAACGGAAGCGTTAAAGAAGATTTAAATATATAAGAAATAGAATTAGGGATATAATGGTATTTAATTGAGTGAAAAAAAAATTACTGGAAGAGAATGAAAAGCTGCACTGGAAGGGGAAGAAGGAAAAAATGATAAAAAAAAGAACCGTACTTGGTAGTAATTGGATCAACATGGTCAACAAGTGAAGAGCAATTGAGTTTCTATTTCCAAACAACCTATATTTTCTTTTCTAATCGACGATTAAACTCAAATTATTCCCATAGCAGGAAATCCACATAACAAACACCCAAATCGAGTACAGTTATAATATATACATATTTGAGCGTAAGCAGCCGAAAAGAACGGGACGAAGTATGGAACGTACGGAAGCCCCACTGGGAGTTGCAAAACTGTTGTCAAATGAAGAGATTGTAGTAGGGTGACTCTCTAATTTGCTTTTGTTCCTTTTGAAAACACGGAGAACCAGGCAAGAGTTATATGAGCATGCAAAAATGATGAAGAAGTACCATATCTCAAGTCCAATGTCATCCGATGATAAACAAGGAGGGAAAGCGGATCGAACCCCCCCACAAACACTGAAACACAGGACAAACAATTATACATATTCAGCAGTTGATTAAAATTTTTTTTTTCATCTTCAGATCATCCTGAAAGAAACAGCTTTTTCCAATTCGTAGTCCATTAACGTATTATTACTGAATTTTTTATGTTCATATCTGAATCTATTCGGATCTTGGAGCTTCCTTGAAGGAGATAGCAGCTTCTTCACCCATAGCGGCGATGATGGTAACCATCAAGTCCTTACCTTCGTCGAAAGCAGCTTGGATGTTGTCACCCAATTCACCTTCTGGGGCTCTGACGTCATCCTTGGTTTCACCGTCCATGGTCATCAAGGACAAGAAACCGTCATCGATGTCCAACAATTGGAATTCAGTTCTCTTGACAACTGGAACTTCCATGTTGTGAGTAGATGGAGACAAATCTTCCAACTTCTTGTTGGTGAAGATGTCGATGGCGACCAAATGGACCTTGGCGTGACCGTGCTTACCGGTCTTGGAAGTAGACATGTCAACAATCTTACATGGTCTACCCTTGATAACGACAAAACCACTCTTTCTCAAAGCAGAACATTGCATTGGGAAAGTCAAGGAAGCATTAGCTCCAGCAGTTTCGAAAGTGTGATCTTCTTCAGCCATGATGTATATATATGTGTGTGTGTGATTTGCTTAATGCGTTTGGTCTACTGGATTAACTGTTAAAACAACCAAATTGAAGAACAATAATACCTGACTATTAAAACCTATTAGAAAGAATATTAAAGCGAACTAGAAGAGAAACTATGAAAAGATTTTTTAAGTTTAACCGAAACTCGTAACAAAATAACACTTTAACAGAAGGAAAAGCTATAAAATTCAATTTTACTGGAAAAAAACTCTTATAAAATTGTTTGCAATATATATAAAAGTCGAAAACAAAATTTTTTTTGTTTTCGTCGTCGAACTGAAGAAAAAAAAAAAAAGTTTGAAAAGTTGATTTGGATCATTTTGCACAGACAGAGAGAAGAAGAGCGAGAATGGAAAGAGGAAAGACCGATGTATTTCTTAGTGTATATTCGTGTAGAATCTTCAGCCAGTAAGGGAAAAAGAAATGCGTAAGCGTACAACCTACTGTATTCTTTTTTTTTTCCCCTTTGCCAGGCCCAGAGGGTTACTGCACTGCAGCATTATATCGATCTTTTCTGGTTTTCAAGATGGTTGGGAATATACTGGTTTAACGGCATGTCACTATGTCACTCGCTGCTTGACCGATACAATGGCAATTTGAAAGAGAATACTGTAAGAAGAGTTTCGTTTAGCTTGTATCTATACACGTTCGGCCGTAGTATCGAGACTGTAGTTAGAGAACACTTGCTTCCACCCCTCAATGCCAGGGCAGCGGGGGGGAGATGGAGCGAGAGGGCAGAGACAGTATGGCTGGAGGTTCGAGGTTCATCTGTATCACACTGTACGTAAAGCTTCTTCATGGCGTTCTTGCCAGTTCTTGCTCTTGTTCTTCCTGTTGGAATGAAGAGAAAAAGAAGAGGTACACGAGTATCCGGGTAATGGAGTACATATCACATCGTACGTCAGCGTCAGCCGTAGCCCTCCCCCTCCCCCACCGCACAGCGGATGCAGGTAGCAGCATTCCGTGAAGTTGCGGATGAAACGGGTCACGTGATCAAATTTGCAGGGTGCGTTTTTTTTTTGTCCTGTTTTTCCTCTGTTCCGCTAAAACACGATAAAACAGGATTGGAGCCAACATATTGAATATACGGTATATATGTGCAAAGGCCGAGCTTTTTGGCTACTATAAGTGGACGCGGTTGTCCTGACGGCCGTGCCCCGAACGAAAGACACAGTTCGCGCTTAAATTACAGGCCCGTACGTCGCATTGCCCTGAACTGAAAAGGAAACACAAGTTTCTGCCATGGCCGGAGAGTAGTTCTTTCTGCAATGCTCGGAATTATATATTTACGTTTTTGACATTCAGTCCATGCAAATACATTCTTTTTTAATATTTTTTGCAGTTTTTGGCGAAGAACATTAGAAAGAAATTGTGAATGGTGAAAATAATGCAACTCAAATTTATCGAAGATAGTGACTGTGTATATATACAAGGAATTAGTGTGTGTACAACGTATAGTAATTCCAGGCAGTAGAGACGGTGAGGGATAATCTTGTTGCTTCCTGCTACGACTAGTACCTGATAGTTTTTGCTGTGCATAGGGTTGAAACCTGCTGTTGGTAGCTTTTGAGAAGGATAAACAACGGGATTTGTAACAACACACGCGTGTCTTGACGATAATTGCTGTTAAATTTAGAGCTGTGGCGAGAAGAAGTTCGAACAATACACAGGGATCCAATAAGACTCATTTTGACCACTTAATCGTTACACTGGTTTGAGCGATCTGTGCCTTTTTTTTTTTTTTTCTAGTTCGTTGATCTGTTTTTCGATACCTCAATAGAAATGGGTAGCAAAGCTAAGAGCAGGTTCAATGCCTTTACCGCTGTATCCATGATTGGTTCAGTGGTGACAGGGTTTCTAATAATTCGGATGCTTTTGCCGACTCTATGGCGCTTCGTACCGTTTGTTACAGGGCCTTCATATGCCAACAGATTTGGAAACATACCGCAAGTGGAGTATTATGATCTAATCAACTACCAGGGAAATGCCAATGGGTGGCAAACCGGCGATAGGGTCGTGTTCTGTGTTCCGCTAAGAGACGCAGCAGCGCATTTAGATATGTTTTTCGACACTATGGATAAGATGACATATCCACATAACTTAATTGATCTATCGTTCTTGGTCAGTGACTCAAGCGATGATACAATGAGTGCGCTTCTTTCACACTTGAGAAGAGCGCAATCGAATCAGGACAAATCCCAAAGGTTCGCCAACATTGAAATCTTCGAGAAAGATTTTGGTCAAAGTGTGGGGCAATCGTTTTCCGATAGACATGGGTTTGCAGCTCAGGGCCCCAGAAGAAAATCCATGGCCAGAGCTAGAAACTGGCTCGGGTCAGCGGCTTTGAAACCGTACCACTCGTACGTGTATTGGAGAGACGTGGATGTGGAAACCATACCTAACACAATCTTAGAGGATCTCATGCATCATGATAAGGACGTCATTGTTCCTAACGTCTGGAGGCCTCTACCAGATTGGCTAGGAAATATACAGCCATACGATTTGAACTCATGGGTGGAATCCGAAGGTGGTTTACAACTAGCAGATTCATTAGATGAGGATGCATGCATTGTGGAAGGGTATCCCGAGTATGCTACATGGAGAACGCACTTGGCGTACATGAGAGACCCTAGCGGTGACCCGGAAGCGGAAATGGAACTCGATGGTATCGGTGGTGTTTCTATCTTGTCCAAGGCTAAGGTCTTCAGAACAGGCTCGCACTTCCCTGCATTCTCCTTTGAGAAGCACGCTGAGACTGAAGCGTTCGGTAAACTATCGCGCAGAATGCAGTATAGCGTTGTTGGGTTACCACACTATGTCATTTGGCACATTTACGAACCTTCAAGCGACGATTTGAAACACATGGCATGGATGGCTGAAGAAGAAAAGCGCCGTGTGGAAGAACAAAAGATTCAAGAATTCTATGCTCGTATTTGGGATATCGGTTTCGATGATGTGAGAGATGAATGGGAATTAGAAAGGTTGCAAATCTTGAAAAACATTGATCCAAATGTGCTGGACAGAAAGATTCAAGTGGACTGGTCAGATGATGAGGAATCAGATGATTCAGGAAAAGGAGCGTCAAACCAAGATTCGCATGAAGTTCCGCTGGATTTCGACCCTGCAAATTGATCTTTTTTCATTTTAATAAATGAAAATGAATACAAATGACACATCGCATATAGAACCTCTAGAAATTAGACAAACCTTATAGGGATAACTCGATTCCCTAACTTCAGTTCGCAAAATAAGCAAATCCTCCTTCTTTTCTCGATGGTTACACCAATAACCGCACTGGTGAAAGAACTGCTACAATATACAGCTTACTCCGTAATAGAAGTTATTTTTAATAGACTTTTCGTTGATTTATGTTTAAATCCAATATACAGTAATATTTAACTTGTAACAATTATTTTAGAAGATACAATCTGTAATACGAAAATTGTGACCTCAAATGTTTACAAGGCCCGAATGTCAGGTCCAGAGGACTTCAATTGTTTTGTGCCTATCTCATATTCATTTGCCTTCACCTTACGCCTTTCAGTAATTTTTGTTAGCATTGAAAATGAAAGTCGTGAAACTAATAACGAATTTAAATATCGTTAAATGAGAACGAATCTGATGAGTGGGTGGCAAAGAAGGCAAATGAAGGTAAACATTGAGTGAAACCAAGCACCAAAGAATACCAAGCACCATGCTTATCAACTTCAAAGACTTCAAGAAAGAAAAGCTACCTATCGAACTGGCAGACAATGCCACCGTTTCTCATGCTAAGGAATTGATAGCTGAACAAAAACAATGCGAGGCATCTCAGATAAAATTGATATATTCAGGAAAGGTACTCCAGGACACGAAGACCGTTTCGCAATGTAATCTTAAGGATGGTGACCAAGTGATTTTCATGATCAGTAAATCCAAGAAGAAGGTTGAGGTGAAGGTAACTGAATCTACAACTGAACCCCAGAATGAATCTCAAGCCGCTGCCTCTATAATGCCTGAAGCACATGCACCTGCCACACCTGCCGAAACTGGCACAGACTCTACAAATACTGAAACGGCACAAGATGAAGGGACTACTGATGGCTCCTTTGTTACCGGTTCTCGACGTAATGAAACTGTCAATAGAATTATGGAGATGGGATATGACCGCGAACAAGTAGAGCGTGCTTTGAGAGCGGCTTTTAACAACCCAGATCGTGCAGTAGAATACTTACTCATGGGACTTCCCGAAGTGAGTGAACCAGCACAACAACCAACACAAGCTGCTGCTGATGCTGCTGAAGGTGTTGCAACCACCGATGGTGTTGCACAGATGCCATCACAATCTATCGAGCACGAAGATAACCTATTCGCCCAAGCCGAAGCCAACAATGGCGAACAAGGTCATGATTCAGGTGCTGGCTCAGGAGAAGAGGAAATGGGCACTATCGGGTTGACCATGGAGGATATCACACAGTTACGTGATGTTGTATCTGGTCGTCCAGAATCTTTAATGCCATTATTCGAAAGTTTGAGCACCCGTTACCCACATCTCCGTGAGACCATGCTACAGGACCCTCAAAGATTCATTTCTTTGCTTTTGGAAGCTGTTGGAGGATCATTAACTGACTCATTGGGTGAAAACTTGGGAGAAGATGTTGGAGAAGGTGATCTAGGAGATTTTGGAGGACAATCGCAAGGAGCACCACCAAACGTCAGTATTTCTGCAGATGACGAAGCGGCAATAGGTAGACTATGTGAATTGGGCTTCGAGAGAACCTTGGTGGTTCAAATCTTCTTTGCATGTGACAAAAATGAAGAGATAGCAGCTAACATGTTGTTCAACAACTACGCTGATTGATTCATTTGCTGTCGTTCACTTATTTGGTCACGATTATTAAATACGGGGAGAAGAGAATTAGATAGGCTTTTACTACATTCGGCTCAATTATAACTTGATTACTGGTACAAGACTTTTAGAATGCTCTCCACATTAAGCCTATAATCTTATCCTGCACGGCTCCAGTGCTGACGAAAGCTCCCGCATAACTAACCTTACACATTTGTGCATACGCAATCAATCATAACTAATATATTGTATTTTATCCCAAACATATGGTAAAAAAGATGGTAAGGGTGAGTTACGCTGTCTTTTTTTTTCTTCTAACACTTCAGTAAAGTTTGTGCTACTACGACTACATATCCTCTATAAGTTGTGAAATAAACTGCCATAATAACATGATCCTTTCCTCCATGCTCAAAAGCGAGAATATTTATTAGCAAACTATATAGATGAGAAGTCTGTAACCGCGGTGTATTTCTCTACACAAGATACTGGGTTGTTTCCAGGCCTTAACGCTAGAAAAGTCTTAATACCCACATCCGAGGCAGCGTCCAATTCCTTCTCGTTGTCGCTTATGAAAACAACGGAATCTGCAGAGGATTGTCCCAATCCGATGCTCTGTAGAATGTTGGCATACGACTGGGCTTCAGTTTTTTTTCCAGACGTGTTGATGTCAAAATAACCAGTGATAAATTTCGTTAAATCGATGTCCCCTTCTACGTGTTCAAATAAAAGTATTTGAGCCTTTACTGATCCTGAAGAATATATGTATACATTAGGGGCGTGTCTTTTGATGAATTCAACCGCATCTGGATAAACTGGGGCCTTGATGTCACCGTTCTTGTAGCCTTGCTCCCAAATGTGTCCTTGCAACTGCTTCAAAACAGAATCCTTGATATCGTTGTTCACTAGCGATTCAATGTGCTGCTTCAAAGAATCGGCATCCTGAGCGACGGGGAAGTGAGCTAGCAATTGTTGTAGTGCGGGATCGGTACTTCTTACTACCGATTCGATCTGATTCAAAAAAAAAGGGTATAATGTCTCTTTGACAAAAGATATTGGGCAAACGGTACCTTCGATATCCAAGACGTACTTCAATTGACTCATTCTTGACTTGATTAACAAATTGTGGGCCTATGTATCTCAACAACTTTCCACCTTCACCTTAGCAGTAGTCATCTGACGAAGCTCCGATATCAAGCGATGGAATACAGTACCGGTTTGGTCATGATGAGCTAGCTGCTGTTCTTTCCAAAAATTCAAATGTATTGGAATGAGAGAACTCATGAAGTAAGTATACCTATAACTTTACGGCTGGAGATACCTTATTAGGATATTCATACTGTAGCGCTTGTTTTTTCTCAATTGGGATACCCGTTGCGGCGTCCCTTCCCAGTGGGGCGTAGCTGGTGAACTTTAGTCACGTGTACCGTAAGGAATCTAAGAATGTAAACCCACACACTACACACATCGCTCGCAAAAGTTTGATAACCTCGTTAAAATTACTAGTTTTTCCGGCTGTTGACACTTAATCCACCGCCAATCTAAGATTAAGGGTTCTTTTTTTTTGACAGATTTCTGATCTTCATTCATTAAGTCAGGAAAGAAGCGCAAATTTTAGAGAATTGGTTTGATTGTAACATGTTGTGGCAGGGCAGAAATGGCATGATGCTACGCGTTTTCTTATTGGAATACTATAGCGATGGAGAGGCTACGGTGTTGTATGCTTTTTTCTCAGGAACCGGCTCGGTATATCGCTAGTCCTTTTCGATTTTGATATGGAAAAAGAATACGAGTGGGTAAGATAAGATGCTACACGATGCAGTACGAGTGGTGAACACTGTTCCGAGAGTCAATGTGATGGGGATTGTCGTATGATTCCATTGCATAGCGGTTGTTTTTCGATGCGGTCGGATAATTCCCTGGCGATTCTTTATGGCGAAGGGCGTTACTGGAATTCCGGCCGACGAAGATTCATGAAGCTTAACTTTTTGTATGCACTCGCTGTAGATGGTAATTCTTGCCGTCGCAGCACTTCCAGTATGATTACACCAAGGAACGTTAACTGGCTAACGCCAGCTTGCTGTGGCCAGCCAACACTCATTTTTTATTATAAAAGGAACCCTTTTCGATGATGTAGTAAAGTTGCGTCTACGGTTCTCTATTAATCTAAAATATTGGAGAATTATAATTTAACACCACTTAACAAACCAATACTAAGAACAACCAAGTTCATTCTATTGCCCAACATCCACAAATAAATCAAATCTAACTATATTACCAAAAATGACTATTGAAAAAGAACCATCCACTCAAGTTTTCCAAGGTTACATCACCAAGAGGTTGCCTCATGTCCTCAGCGGTAAGGGTTGTAACATTGTCGTCGAAAAGGACGGTAAGGTCCACGATGATATCTTAGACGCTGTGACTGGTGCTGCAGTCGGTGCGCTCGGCTGGGGTGATGAAGACATCCTAAACATCATGGCCGAAGCTGCCAAGGGCCACACCTACACTTTCCCATCCTTGATTGGTAACTCCCAATCTGAAGAGTTGTCAAAATTCTACATTGAAAATTCTCCAAAAGGTGCCTTTGCATCAGCCTTGTGGTGTTGTTCTGGTTCTGAATCTAACGAAAACGCTATGAAGATCATCAGACAATACCAATTGGAACGTGGTCAACCAAAGAGAACAAAGATCATTTCCAGAGAACTATCCTACCACGGTTTCACTCTAGGTGCCTTGTCCATCTCTTCTAATGCCAGAGCTGAACAATTCAAAGACCTTTTGATTGATCAAAAGGAAACTTGTCTAAAGATGCCTGCATGTTACCCATACAGATTCATGAACAAGGGTGAAACTGAAGAAGAATACGCCGCCAGATTGGTTGACACTTTGGAGAAGATAATCATTGACAACGACCCAACCACTATCTCATGTGTTCTTGTCGAAACCTTGCCAGGCTCTTCTCTAGGTACTGCCCCACCACCAAAGGGCTACTTGTCCGGTATCCGTCGTATCTGTAACAAGTACGACGTTATCTTCATGGTCGACGAAGTCATGTGTGGTACTGGTAGATCTAACCCTAACGGTAAGTTGAACTGTTGGGAAAACTATTTGACCGCTGAAGAAGCTCCAGATATTCAAACTGTCGGTAAGACTTTGGGTTCTGGCTACGTTACCATTGCTGGTGTCTTAGTCGGTCCAAAGATCCTAGATGCTTACGCCGAAGGTTCTAACCTAGTTATTGGCTCCCACACCTATGCAAGCCACGGTTTCAACTGTGCTGTTGCTCTTGGTGTTCAAAAGAAGATCTTGGCCAACGGGTTGACCAAGAACATCTTCGAAAAGGGTAACCTAATGGGTGAAAAGTTAAGAGAAGCGCTAATGAGTTACGACAACATTGTTGGTGATGTCAGAGGTATTGGTGGTTTCTGGTCCCTAGAATTCGTCAAGGACAGAGACACAAAGGAGCCCTTCTCTTACACCGTCGATGTCGGCCATCGTTTCCAAGACGTCTGCTTCGAAAACGGTGTTAGTGTCATGGGTATGCAAGGTAACATTGATATGGTCTCCGGTGACATTTGTCTATTGGCTCCATCATTCATTATCACCGATGAAGACGTTGACAACATCGTTGTAAGAGTGAAGAAGTCTGTTGATGACATGACTGCTCTACTAAAGGCTGAAGGTCATTACTAAGTCTAAACCGTAAAAAACACATACAAACGATTAACGCAATTCCCCCCACCCCTTCTTCCTTTACTATGCTAGATTTTACTCAATATATACACACATGCACATACCTGGACGTATGTGTATTTCATTCTCTATACCTTCTTTAAATGTTGAACCTTAATTATTTGACACTCTTATGACAGGATGATATTAGTCGAGTCGGTCTTCCAAAACTGATCCAATTTTTTTTTTTTGACACCTTTGACTTCAAAACTGCTTCCAGAGCCAGAAATATACTTAATCCAAAGACAACCTGTTGTAATATGAGTACAAGGCTGAGCCCCTGTAAGGGTCCATTATTATGTGACAAACATTGGCAAATATGCGATTCACTTACATAAAGATTATATATAAACCGTTTCCTGCCTTACCCCCTCTCCTCTACATTACTGGTCCGACAACAATACATTGGACCTGAATCATCCTCCTCAGTATCGGCAGGTTGTAAGCAAAACCACATGCCTCGCTTACAGCCACAGAATGATTCGATGTTCGGTCCTCTGATCAAACATCAGATCGCTAATGCCTTTCCATGGTGACATCCTATTATCTCTACGCCTAGTGGTGAAAAATGGAAAATGGCGCAGCATGCGCCCTTTTTCCATGGCCGGCGAATACAAGGCTTCTGACGAGCCATCCAGTCGAAACGGCTCACCATCGGATTCTCAGTTCAATAGGAATTTTACCCTCATTTGCATCCTATTTATAAACCGGTGTTTTCGACTCGGAAAGTGAGTAATATTGAGCGCAGCTCGACATGCGAGGCTTTGGAAAATGTTTCCGTTTACGTCTATACAGGAAAATGTGTGCTTATATATCATTCTTTGGTTCCAGGGGTTTGGCCATTCGTTGAATCCCTGGTGACTGTTCCATCGCCGGGAATATTCGCCAGGCGTTAACCGTGTTTTTCATGGAATCAGCCGCAGCGGTTTTCCTTCTGACCTTGTGTTCCGTTCTCTATATATAGAGTCAAATCGGATAGAAATCAAAAGTTCCATGAAAAGAAAACAAACGGTCCCTTTATTTTTACAGGTAACAAACTCCATAATATAGGGAGAATAAGAGTAATAAGTAGAATAAGAACCGAATATTTGGTTATTCTGAGAGATCTGGAGCGACAAGGTGTGTCACAGATTTATAGACAGTGTACCGGCAAGGCCTTTGTGCTGGAAGAATAGTTTTAGAGTGTTTTTTTTTGTTTTCAGCGTTTACGTTAAGAGAACTGCACTATTCTGAGCGTGTAAAAGTCTAGAGGAATAGAGGAATATTTCGATTTGAATTCATAGTAGGGATGGGAAACGTACCGGGAAAGATAGATGGAGGCCAGGAGACTGTGAGTAGGAAGCAGCATCGTTCAGAGTCGCTGAACCTTGGGTCTCAGGGACCGAAGAGTGTGAACCGAAGTAGAAGAGCAACATCCCTTGTGGGGAATTTGTTAAGTGCGAGTGGAAGAGCCAGGTCAGATTCTTACAACAGCAGCGGGTTAAATGGCAACAGTTCCAACCCATATAAAAAGAAGAGTACGAAGGAGAAGGAGAGGTTTCGGGAGAAGCATGCGAGACAGCTCGTGGTTAAGTATACGGAGACGGTCGATGGTGGCTTCTTGGCACCGTTTGGTTGCTACAGTTTTGATAAATTGGATTATGACGCCGACGTGGTGAAAGGCTTGATTATAGATAGGAAGCTGGCTCCGTTTTATACACCTTTGCAGGATTTTGACGAGTCTTGGACTCGTGAGGAGGTTTTGAAGATTGTAGATGGGTTACCTCTACACTCGTCCTTCCAGCAGGAGCCCGAAGAATTCGAGGGTGTCCCGATTGGCGATTTGAACGATGAGGACTTTGATTACTTGCTGGACCCCACAGCTTCGAAAAGGGAGCAGCGTAGACAGAGATCTAAGATTTCAAGAGCGCGGTTGTATTTCAAGAGAGTTTCATGGCAGGAAAGGTCAAATGAACATTTCCTCGAGCTGAAGCTTTTGAGTCGGAGACAACCGGAGCAAAAGATCCCCACGCTACCCAGTAACGATTTAAAATATACATTGTACAAGAACGGGGCCGAATGTCCGATTTGTTTCTTGTACTTCCCAATGCCGTTAAACGTTTCAGGATGTTGTAAGCAGCCCATTTGTTCCGAATGTTTTGTACAAATTAAGCGGGCACCCCCTCATTTCCCTCACGATGAAGTAGACCCAACTCAGGACGAGGAACCTGATGAGATGAAGGATCCAAATTTGTTAGTCAGTGAACCTGCAAATTGCCCGTACTGCGCTATATCAGAGTTCGGAGTCACATACGAACCACGCAAAGATATGCGGACTGGCATCAACGGAATGCACGTATCGGAGTATAAGGCCGCAGATTCGAAGGACTGTGATGGACTTGTGTCTGACTCTAGTAGCAACGAGGGTGAGGAAATCGTTGCTAAAGAGCAAACTCGTAGAGGATCGATAGCTGCCGATGACCCGTCTGTTGTGACGTCCGACTCTATCAGGCCAGACTGGGAGATCAATTTGATAAAGGAACGATTAAGACTCGCTAGAAAATCTGCAAAGGCAACCGCCATCCATATGAGCAACCAATTGATCGACCCAGAACATCCTTCCAGACACGCGTCCGTTTCCTCTTCAGTTGATGGACGTGATTGCGGAAGCAGTCCCCAGCGTCGCCAAAAGACGTTAGACGAGCTCGACGATGAAATGATCCAACAAGCCATCAAATTGAGTTTACAGGAACACTGATCCCTGTCATAGAAACAAGTTTGTGAATATTCACATTCACGTCCTATACTGTTCATTCCTATTTATATGATTCTTATGAGTAACGACAAAAATTCACACACTACGCACTATCGTCAACAGTCCGCATGTATACATCATCTACAGCTTCTGTAAAAATGTATATCGAATAACATCACCAGTGAACGGGCACGTATACCATGTCGATTACTACTTCACTCACCAATATACATGTATACCCTGAAGTTACGGCGTACAACGTCTCACTTAATGACAGTTTTTTTAATGTTTTGTAGTACGAGCACCGCATAGTTTAACTGTCGTTCATAAAGGTTCGTCGGGCCTTTGTCATTTCCCTGAATGTCCTAAAATATCACACTGTACGAAATATCATCTCTGACGAGACCACGCAGTTTTTCTGAAATTTTTCAACTTTTTCAGTATGAGAATCTGAACATCGTTAAAAGTTTCATGAGATGCTCTAAAGTTAGACATCTAATAGTTGAAATTTGGAAATATTGAATGTATGAAAGAAAGTTTTAATACATGCAGTGGTTCTTTTACAATATTAGTTTAATTTAGATTGTGTTGTTCTTTAAAAACTTTATTTTACATTGTTTAGAATCTTTCTTGCTTCCATAAGACCAAAGAAATAGTCTGCTTCATTACGAGCTTAATTTGATTATCTCTACACTTCCCAGAACTAGGAAATTAATTCATTAGAAATGTCTGTTGAAACTGCTTTGTCTTACGCTGCCTTGATCTTGGCTGACTCTGATATCGAAGTCTCTTCTGAAAAGTTGCTGGCTTTGACTGAAGCTGCTAACGTTCCAGTTGAAGGTATCTGGGCTGACATCTTCGCCAAGGCTTTGGCCAACCAAAACATCAAGGACTTGTTGGTCACTTTCGAAGCTGGTGCTGCTGGTGCTGCCCCAGTTGCTGCTGCCGGTGCCGCTGCTGGTGGTGAAGAAGCTGCTGCTGAAGAAAAGGAAGAAGAAGCCAAGGAAGAATCCGATGATGACATGGGTTTCGGTTTGTTCGATTAAACAAGGTTTACTTTTAACATAAGAGGAAAAATTCCTATTTTTATTACTAGTGCATTAAGCTACTACTTACTACGTTAAGTTTGATAATCAAATAATACATCATTTGAGCGTATACATATGTATATATAATCAACCCTTTTTAATACACCAACATCCAATCTTCAACGTGTTGAAATTGCTTCATTTATCGCTTAGGCCATACGTGATTTGAAATTTTTGTACATCGATTAGCGACGAAGATCAATGGTACACCTACGACATAAATGAATTAGACGTGATATTACTAATTTATACAGTTTCTTACCTGGTAGGCTCTCACCTTCTTATCAACTACGAAAGACTAGTAGAGAAGGAGATGAGGTCACAATATTGTTAATGACGGAAAGATAATTTGATTAAAAGATATTTATAAAATAAAACAACGATTTTTCTAGTATTTGAATAAAAGTTATGGAGTTGCTTATTTCTTCTTTTCGGCGTCAGCTTCAGCCTTGTCCTTAGCTCTCTTTTCTCTGATACCCTTGTATCTCTTGTCGGATCTAGCCAATCTCAAAGTTCTGTAAGCAGAGTCACCGTTGTCTTCAACAGCTCTGGTTTCAGAGTCAGTGACTGGTTGGACAATTGGGAAAGAAGCAGCAGCAGACAAGATTTGTTCAGCTTCTGGAGCCTTACCCTTTCTTGGGAAGACGATGATCTTAGATTGGTATTCCTTCAATCTTTGGACGTTCAATTGCAACATCTCTTCGTTTCTGTTTTGACGTCTGTGGTCGACAGCAATACCGATGGTTCTGGCGTAAGCAGGGGCCAAACCAGCAGTCTTGATTTCGTTCAAGGTGAAACCTCTACCAGCTCTAACCTTTCTGTTGTACTTAACAGTTGGAGCTCTGACAACAGGTCTCAACAAGTCCAATGGTCTTGGAGTGATCTTAGCAGCCTTGGCAGCTCTGGCATGACGTCTAGATACCTTTTTACCGGCTTGGTCGAAGTGCACCTTGACACGTTCTTGCCAGTGCTTTCTGAAGTGGTTCTTCAAAATTGGTAAGTTCTTGGAGATAGCTGTTTAAAATAAAGTTAGTCACATTAAAACGTTCGATAATCATATACCGAAGATTTAATCGTTGATAAGTTAGTTGTTAGTCAAAATTCGTTCATTTCCTTCCGGGGAAACATCAGTAGCCCATAACTGGTTTAAGAAGTTCGTTGCATTTTCTGGTTTGGTCTTCACATAATGTGTTTACAATAAATTGGTGATTTACGAGTGATTTGGGATTGATACCTAATGTTATACCAAAACCTGCGCATCGAGTGCGGCATGTAATAAAGCGATAGTCTCTCATTATGACATAAGTTCACTGTTATGATATCTTTCCCACAAATACCCCTCCGCTCAAAATACGCTTGAAGAAAATACCGCGATCATCTAAGTACACATCAGAACCACTGTCACTTCACAATCTGCACGGTCTTAGTTATCTCTCTGTTCGACATTTGCCATTCTATTTCCTTGTTGCC
This sequence comes from Kluyveromyces dobzhanskii, assembly GCA_003705805.3. Taxonomy (NCBI): domain Eukaryota; kingdom Fungi; phylum Ascomycota; class Saccharomycetes; order Saccharomycetales; family Saccharomycetaceae; genus Kluyveromyces; species Kluyveromyces dobzhanskii. The sequence goes on along the minus strand of PPJP03000014.1, from coordinate 187,292 downwards.
GTCTGTATTCTCTCTATAGCCATGTGGCTCTCTTTCTCTCGTCGTACATTTAACGTAAAACTTTATGCTCAAATTTAACCATGAAAAGCTCTCAATCCGCTTGGTGCTCTTTATATCACGTCTATAGACATACCCATTGTTACTTGATCCTTGGTTTACCTTAACGTGGTCTTAGGTCTGAACAACAATAGCCTGAATATACCACAATGCTACTTTTAACTATGTATACACATTTCAACTGTTAATACTCTAAAAATTTGAATAATACTAAACTCAATTCGATAACAAGATATTACAGGAAATCGAATCCCAGCCTGCGATGCCAGAGAATAGGCTGGAGACGAAGCTGGAGAGAAGCAACCTCGCAGCACTGAGAGGGCAGGATGGAGAATCGCCACGGACCAGCACCGAGCGTTTGCAAGCTTACAGGCAGAGGCTAGAGGTGGTGACCACCTGCCTAGCGGAATGAGGAAGCGAGCCTACGTTGGCGGGTTGGACATGACATGGGAAGAGGAAACAGGGCCAGAGTCTGCCTGGACTGTTAGAATGTCCTCGATGCGCTCCCACCTTTGGAACCAACAGCAGAAGGCCCGACCATCCTGCGCTGCCGTGTGAGAGAATGGAGTCCGCTGAAACGGGAAAAGGAGGAAAGGGGGCGGGAGTACGTACGAAAAGAAAAAAGAGACTGGATCGGGAAATTTCGGATCCTGGATTCTTGTTAGTTGGGAAACATCGATAGGTGTACGGATGTAACAGTCCCACCATTTTGCGGGACTGCTGTTATATTTTTCTCGAATGACACCCGTACATTTTGAATAAACTGCAAAATATACTGGAGGCCTGTCCACCTCCCCCACTTCTTGGAGGTGGCCATCGTTTTTTGGTTTTTGAGTTTGGAATTTCCCTTTCCGAGAAAAGAAGTGCAAGGAAAACCCCATGGGCTGCTGGGCTGGGAAACTATCGTTCTGGGCCCGGGAGACCCATCTGCTGGGCCGGTGCTCACACCCTACACAGAACCATCCTCCAACGGGACCGGCCAGGTGGATATTCTCTCTAGGCAGGGCCACACTCAACCTTCCACTGAGCCCACCTCTCCTATGCCTTGGTGCCACTCAGTACACTCCGTACCATCGTACGGGTTCGGCCAGTCACCCAGACGCAATCAGACCTCACGATCTTACAGTGGTATGTCTCACTGTCTCTCTGTGTGTAGCAAGGCCTCCAGCTTGTTCCTGGTTGGGAAACCTTACCTCTTTCACAGGTTGATTTTGAAAATTATCTTGGAAAAGAATTAGAGATTACAATATTTGTATGGTATTAGGTAGTTAACAAGAGCATTGGGTTGAACATAAGCTTGAAGTAGTCGTTCTTTGAATACATATATTTTAGACCAAAGCAAGCAAAGTCGAAGATGTCTACTGTCCCAAGTGTCCAAGTATGTTAATGACGAACGAATGAAATTACAACGATTAAATTAAATGACTGAGAAAACAGTTGGAATACAGAGGAAACAGAATAGAGTGAATGGGATAACGATGAGAATGAACACGAAGTATAGCGATAGAATAGCGCAAACATGTTTTGGAGATGCCAATATTGGGGCATCACATATACTGAGGATCTCAATTCAAAAAGCGGTTGGTGGGGGTGTAAAAATGTGGATTGATCTTTAGAGTTATGCATCGTGGTATAGCATGATATGATTGAGGAAACGAGAACAGCATTGAAGAGGTTCTTCTGGGCCATGTGAGAAGTGTAGCGTCCCTCTTGTTTTACAACGATTTGAGAGACGGTTTCTTTATCGCTCTTCGTGATTATGTTAAGTTGAGAATAGGCCACCGTGGAAAACACTCGTCATTGCAATGAGAGATATACGATGCTACTAGCACCAAATTGAATTCATATCACATCAAAACTTGTCAAAATATGTGGTACAAGAAAACGGGTAGTGTTACCACATCCCAAAGTGCCACCTGTGATTCGGTACACATCCAACGAAACAACATCTATTCCTGATCTCCGATTCTACTAGTTTGCAGTCATTGGAAAAAAAAAGTTCAATTTTACTAACAGTATTTTAAATGAGTATCGAAGCCACTCTTACGTGAGTTTCAATGCCATTGCTCTTTACGTTTAGACTTTTGGTAAGAAGAAGTCTGCTACTGCCGTTGCCCACGTTAAGGCCGGTAAGGGTTTGATCAAGGTTAACGGTTCCCCAATCACCTTGGTGCAACCAGAAATCTTGAGATTCAAGGTTTACGAACCATTGTTATTGGTTGGTTTGGACAAGTTCGCCAACATCGACATCAGAGTTAAGGTCACCGGTGGTGGTCACGTCTCTCAAGTCTACGCTATCAGACAAGCTATTGCAAAGGGTTTGGTTGCTTACCACCAAAAGTTCGTTGATGAACAATCCAAGAACGAATTGAAGAAGGCTTTCACTTCTTACGACAGAACCTTGTTGATCGCTGATTCTAGAAGACCTGAACCAAAGAAATTCGGTGGTAGAGGTGCTAGATCTAGATTCCAAAAATCTTACCGTTAATCAGGATCCTATGGAAATCGTCATATCAATTTTCTATTGTATCTTATATTATCAACATATACTACATCTACATACTGTATAGCCTAATATCACGGGTAGAACGTTAATACCATCGCTCTGTTTACCATAGTTTCTACGCAACGGTTTGGTTCAGACACCGGTGCTCCAAACTATTGTGGGTAATGCCTATAATTGGCACTACCCACCACTCACCACGGACCATTCTACGAATTCGACATTCGTAATTTGATTAAAAGGCGTATACATAATCTGGTGATATATCCAGTCGGTTGTAACATTCCAGTCGGGCTGCAGGTCCGCGATGTATCCCGCGAAGTTTTGGCGTATATTTCCCCAGCATGCACTGGTACTATTCCTTTTCACCCTCTTTTCCTAGTCCGTTGCACTCACATTCACATTCCTTCCATATCCAAATGCAATATGGAATTTTTGAAAGACGCGTCGTTTCGCGTCAAAGTGCACAATCATAAAATTGTAAAGATTTAAAATGACAATAAGAAACAGAAGGATAGACGAGTGTTCACCGATAATAATCAAACAAGTCCTAACAGCATTCCATACCGCAGGTTATCGTAAATATTGAGGTCACAAATTGTCAAGGCTAACGTGTATTACCGAGTGTTCATTGACAGGTTGAAATAGATCAGCACAGAGACGAAAAGGTCTGGAACCAAAGGTACTTGAGTGCGCTAAAGCAATCTGTAACGTAGACAAGGGTTAGACCGTGATGACAGAAACTCAATGGAAGAATGGGACAGTGGAAAATGTGGCCAAATCGCCGCCAGCGGTGTTTATATCTGAAGATTTAGAGAGAAAAAGCTCTACCATTTCAAACACGTCGTCAATATCTACCCAAGAGGATTCGCTAAATGACCAGGTGAGCTTTGCCATAGGAAGTGCACGGAAAATGCTCAGTGCCTTGGATTCTTCACAGGCTACTAATTCAAACTCGTCAACTAACGGAAAAAGTGATTCGAATACTGAAGACGCCAAAAGTGATATTTCCCTTGATCATAAGAAAGACCTAAACAACGACGTCACCGCCACGATAGAGCATCTGGTAACGGCCGTGACAAAATCGCAAGAGCGTGCCAAACAGCTAACTTTGAAGAATATGTTTCTAGTGCAGAATCTCAACGAATTGCAAAGCGGATTTCGTGTGGAACAAAATCTTGCAAAACAACAATTCGAAAGTATGAAGTACAATCTTATGATACAAAAGGCAGACTTGCAGAGACAATTGGAAGGCAGCTCGGTGAAGATAACGAAATACAGGGAAACGATCATGTCCAAAAACAAAGAAATAAACAGATTATCAAGGTTGTTAAATCAAAGTCAAGTTTACAATTCTCGATTGTCTAGGCCCGGTTCTGTCCCTTCCGCATCGGTTAGGAAACCATATATCTCGAGACAGCTGCACTCTTCGGATTCCAATATGCTTAACACGTTAGGAATACTTGCTACAAAAGTACTCAAGGAAGAGCAAAACCCCCCGCATGACAACGAACACGTTTGTGCCCTCCAATCTCCACTGCTTGAAGACAAACCCGAAAATATGGACAATACAGAGTCGGACATTTCACACGATAGCACTCAACTCGTTAACAGCAGCCAACAGTTTAATAACACACCTAACTCCACGACAGCAAATATAATAACATCTGTCGCTTCACCTCCAGCTAATCAACATTTGCCAAGTCTAAGCAGCGTGTCAGATATCAGACCTGATGCCCATTTTGTCAAGATAGAAGGCACTTCGAACCCAAAACTGGAGCATAGGGAGCTGCCGACTCTACATCTTACCAGACCTGATCTTCCGAATGGTGCAGTACTGCCTAAATTACGGAGTTTCAATACAGCAGACGGTACTGTAAAGAACGTTATGTGATTGACAATATCCCACTGGCCATTCCCCGGAATATTACTTTATTTCTGATTTTCGTATACAGCAAAATATGTGTATGTAGCGAGATGAAAGTACTTTCTTCAAACGGTCACCCCTGCTCAGTTGCCAGGCATTGCTTCGGGGGTACTTGTCCAAAAGTTATCGTTACAGTAACTGCATCACCTAAGCATCATATTAATGTCTTGACTAAATTTATCTACTTCAAATACAAAATGTCTAAATAGCAAGAGTAATAACCCTCTTAGTTGATTTATTTTATCTACAGATATGTTCAGAACGACAATATAGGAAATGTGACAATTAATGAAGCTGTTTCATGAGAATTGAATTGATTTTTATACACATTTATATTCCAGTTTTGATAGTTACGACGAGGCTATTGAAAACTCAAATTGATGTTGTTGTGGAATAAAAGCCGATATTTTTTTTTTATTTGATAATACACGTTCCCGCTTGTCTACAATTTTCTAGGGTTGGTAAAGAAATTTGACATAAAACATGAACAGTAGATATCTAAGTGTTCAAGTAAGTAGATGAATCAACACCTTCTTCAGGGAATTCAGTGATTTTAACATCGAATCTTTCTTGGATCTTTGCCAAAACTTGTTCATCGTCTTCATTAGAGATCAAAGAAATAGCCAAACCCTTGGTACCGAATCTACCGGCTCTACCAACACGATGCAAGTACTGGTCCGCTTCGTTTGGCATATCGTAGTTAATGGCCAAGTTGATACGCTCGATATCAATACCTCTACCGAAAACATCGGTGGAAACACAGATACGTTTTTCGAATTCCTTGAAAGCCTTATAACGAGCAATACGTTCTTCTTGTTTCATGTGACCATGCACGGTGATGGCTGGGAAGTTCGAAGCATTCAATAGTTTGGTCAATTCGTTAGCTCTGACGGTGGACTTGACGAAGATGATAACTTGGTTGAATTCCAAATCGTCCAACAGTTGGGCCAATTTACGGTTCTTTTCCTTCTCGTCCAATTTGATGTAGTACTGTTGCAAACCATGTAGAGTCAACTTAGCTTCGTCATCGACGAAGATTTCCAATGGGTTTTGTAAAAATCTCCTGCAAATAGGTCTGATTTCTTGGGATAGGGTGGCAGAGAACATCATAACTTGCTTATCTCTTGGGGTAGCCCTGAAAATATCTTGAACATCTCTTCTCATATCCAATTCTTCCAAGACCTTGTCACATTCATCGATGACGAAGTTCTTAACGTGAGAAAGGTCAATGTTCTTGTCTCTGACCAAAGCCTTCAAACGACCTGGAGTAGCAACGATAATGTGAGGAACGGTCTCCTTCTTAGCCAACAAATCGATATCGTTCTTGTAGTCAGTACCACCGTAGAACACAGCAGTCTTAACGTCTGGCATATATTTGGAGAATCTCAAGTATTCGTTTCTAATTTGGTACGCCAATTCTCTTGCGTTACACAAGACAACAACGCTTACTTCACCTTGAACTGGGTCCAATTGCTGCAAGGTGGACAAAACAAACACAGCAGTCTTACCCAAACCGGATTTGGCTTGGCATAACACGTCGGTACCGTGAATGGATTGTGGAATGGTGTGTTGTTGAACTTCAGAAGGATGTTCAAAACCACAGTCAATAATAGCTCTGGACAATTCTGGCTTCAACAAGAAATCCTTGAAACCGGTGGAGTGAATACCAACATAAGAACCCTTCTTATCGCTGTCCTTCACTTGGCTCTCACCGTTGCCCTCAGCATTCACCTCAGTGGCCTTGTTGTCAACTTGAACTTCTTGTTCGTTATCGGAATATTCCAATAAATCCTCTTCTGCTTCGTGTGACATTGTTCTGTACGGTATTCTTCCTGGTTACGGCCTTTAGAATCCTTCCCTGTGCAACTTTCAAACTAATTACAACAAATTGCGTCCTAAGAGCAAGAACACCGAACCAAACTGTTACTAATCTTATCGAAACTGAACACGCACCTCATAGAATATCCATTTAATTTGCCAACTTCACTTGTTTTGAAATTCTCAATTTCTCGCCAATTTTTTTTTTTTGGAAGGTCCTCACGTCGTTCAAATAGATATACCTGGTCGTAAACAGTGACACGATAAAACGCTGCCATGACTAAGCGATTTTTGCCACCAAACGCGTTATTGCAACCACCGTGTCACGTGCTGGATTGCGGTGCGTGTTTGGCTCAAAACCTCGTTTTCTCGTTTTTTTGTTCCCGCCTTTACTTCCCTTAACGACGTAATTTGTGGGGCTGACCCGCGGGTCACGTGGACATAGACTTATCTATGGAACGGACCTGATTGAATATGTTGCAAAGAGTGACACGGCTAGCGGGGTCCTGAATTTCCCTATACAAACGAGACTCGTTATCTGATATCGATTGCATTAACTGCCGTATCGCTTCCTTTTGAGCGACCGAGTCGTTTGTGTGAGTTAACGGTAGAGAAGACGGAGTTGAGATGATTTCCTTTAACACATCAGACACAACTGCCAAGTCGATGAGCGGGGTTCCAACGCCAGCAGTAGGCGTTTGTATGTCTTGTAGATTGTTGGCAAGCGCATCGTTGAGCTTCAAGTTGTTTTTAAGGCTTTCTGAGAGGAGACGGTTCCCCCAGGGAACCGTGAATAGTTTACCTTTTAAATTGTGCTGTTCAACGATTTGAAGGCATTGGGACCAGTCCCAATGTTCTGTTGGCGTGAAGCCCTCCAAGATTACCAGATCCGTGGTATTGACGTCGACGAGCTCCAAAATCGAAGTGAAGTGCTGCAAGAAAAGCTCATTTGTTTCGTTGGTCGCGGGTAGGTTCAGCTCCGCGATTCTTGGTTCGCATAACCATGATATTTGGACTTCGTTTTCGGAATGCACCTCCGATTGGCGCACCTTCACGTCCAATGCGATGATCATCATTTTCGTGGAAACTGTACCAGGCCCGTTCGGCGTATATCTACAAATGTACTGAAACTGGCTGCATTTTTTCATTTTCAGTTGAAACTGTAGCAGGAAAACGTCGTATAGTCTGCCGAACCGGTTCTTCCATTGTTTGAAGTCTTTGAATTTAGCGTTGGCCACCCTGTTGTCTGTGTTACCATATATAGATTCTTCTGCATGCCGTCTGATGAAACTGGATATCCACTTGTTCCCCAAGGGCACTGCACTTGTAGCGTTCGATATGCAGTCTTTCAAGTTTGAGATTAGTGGCAAGTTCCCGTAGGCTAACATGTATCTCTGTATGTCATGCACAATCGCGGACTCTTCCTCAGGGCTGAACTTCATCTGAGAGGTATGTGCATAAACTTTGGCCGGGTCCTGCCGTTCCACTAACTGTATGGCTTGCAGTTCGTCATCAACATCTGTATACTGCTTAGACTCAGTAGCTGGAGGTATTACTCTGCTACGGTTTACCACTGTTCTTTGTCTCTTCTGCCCTTGATCCGCTTTCATTCTATCATATAAGGTACTTTTCGGTATTTGAAAATACAGCGCAATCTGCCTTATGGTTGATTTCCGCTTCTTTTCAGTTTTGGCTAACTTCAACTCGTTCGGGTTTGGCTGATTATCTTTATCGAATGATGCAGTGTGTTCCTTGTTACCATACTGCTCTCTAATAAAGGCCAACGCCAGTTTGATGCGCTCTTCTTTACCAATCGGCAATTCCTTCTCCGAAAAAGTTTCCATCGTACCTTCGAATTCTAACCGATTACACTCTCTGACCGGCCAGTAAGCTTTGATCACTGATAGTGTAAAAGAGGTGTCACTAAATGTAAGTCTTCCACTAACGTGGTAAGGGTGATTGTCAGTGGACCTTATAGTCTTTGAGGAAAAGTGAAATTGGCCGAAGAGAGCAACTTAATATAGCACGCAAGTTACCTATCAGCAATTTGATAACGCTATTCCGCAACCTAGTACTTACACCGTACGATGCAAGAAATCTGTAGATGCAAATTCGATACAGATAAAACCTTATTCGTTCCTCATCACTACGACTACAATCGTTAACAGTATTTTTAACACTAATAGCGAATCTGATTTCTTACTTTTTTCAATTCGCTATATTGCACAACAGAAACGTCAAACAATAACAGAATGGTGTCCGAAATTACTAAAACGCTGTAACCCGCGTGAAATGCGATGCGAGAAGAATAAAAAGGAAGCTTTAACCAGGGTTTACCGGACACCGTATCACGTGATCGGAGTCGAGTTAAAGACGGAGTTACCTTACAAGAGTTTTGTTATACGTATGGTACAGATACGCCTCCCCCCACATCAGCTATCGTGACCTACGCCAGACATGTTTAACAAAAACCGCAAATTCTTTGATTTACCGTAACAATGTATTTGAAAGCCTTGCCTCTTCATATCCTGTCATTTTGTTTCGATCATCGTTCGACTTGAACGGTAGCTCAGAAGCACAAATACCCTTGCTGCCGTTCCAGTCCAGAGGATCAAAGCACCATTGCAAACAGTGCACTTGGTACATCAGAATACACATCAGTGGCTGCACGTCTCTTAGAAAATTGCAACGTTTTCAACAAACATTTGGTTTATAGAAAAACACGCGTAAATTACGTGATATTCATGCAGGCACGAATTGTATGCATCTTTCGCGTTATAGTAGGGAAGTCAGATATTATAATAAAGACCGTCCGCATAGGACAAAAAAACCAACCAAACAAAACGCTGGTTAAAAATTCCGAGGCTTGAATTGCTTCGATAATGGGACCTTTTAGCTGTATGCGCGAAGGGCATTTGCGTTTGTCTTGAATTTGTTGGATGCAGAGGAAGACAAGAATTTCGGTTGCAATTTTCCAGAGAAACACTGCTATCTATGGATCACGATGAAAGAAAGATAAAGGTATCAATTGAAAATGTTAGCACCGAGGTGTTGCGGGTCTGGTATGACTTCGAAGTTTTTTGCTAACGGCTGTAGTAGACCACCTACTGGAGGGGTTGCTTCTTGTTCTCTTACAGATATTTTCTGATGAAAGTGTTCATTGCCATTTGGATACAGCTAGGAAGAGAAAAGACAGCCTAGACAACACATAACCGACGTTTCGCTGTGCGAATGTTATAAAACTTGAAATACGACGACACTTTTCATTAAGGTACGGAGTTAGAAATGAAGATAGTATCGCGAGGTGGTTTATAGAGAAACAACGTAAAAACGAGTATATTGGTTTTATTTATCTAATTAATTATTTGGTGACATATACGTAAATGGAATGAATATTTATTATTGAGTGTCTGAAACTGTCCAACAACCAACCTTGTTGTCAAAAAATAAAGACAGACAAAACTCTTGTTTGAAAGAGAAAGGAGGATCACACGGCCAAAAAGAAAAAGGGTAATGTAATGATCAAAACTTACTCAAAGGTTGTGGCACAGCTAGACAATAATCAACGGGGAACCTTCATACCGAGGAGTCTCTACCTATGAAGTAGACCTTAGCCCAGTCCATGCAGACCAAGATTCTATTTCTGAAAGATAGACACATGCCTAGATAAGCGGATTTCCAGAACAAGAAGGTGAAAGAACCAGCCATTTGGTATTTGGATTCACCAACAGCAAGGTCAGCGATAGCTTGTTCTGAACCGATGTAAGCAAGGGTACCTTGATGGTTGTACTTGAATGGAGCTTGTTGTTTCAAGATTCTGTCCAACTTAGAGTGGAACTTGGAAGTTTCAGTGGCATTAGTGGTTTCCGAAATTTGCCATTTCAACTGGTCGATCTTGTATTGTTCCTTCAAACACTTGGACAAGTAATCAGCTTCTTGATGAGCGACTTGAGCGGTTGGGAAAAGACCTGGGTAGAAAGTACAATCACCGACGGCCCAGATAGAGTCTTCAGCACCTAGCAGTTGCAATTTGTCGTTGATCAAGAGACCACGTCTGGAGTCTTGTTGTTCCAATTTGGACATCAAGTTTTGAGAGACTTCTCTTGGGGCATTACCGGTAGCCCAAACCAACAAACCGTATGGGATTTCTTCGGAGATATCGCCACACTTAGCAGTGATAGTAGTAGAGTCAACGTTCTTGACCATGGTCTTCAATCTGATGTCAATCTTTTCCTTAGCGAACAATTCTTGGGCGTACTGCCATAGGGACTTGTCGAACATGTTCAAAATGTTTGGCATAGCTTCGACCAAGGTAACTTTAATTTCCTTGGAGATTTCAGGAATCCATTTGGACAAATCTTGGTCAACGTAATCTTGCAATTCAGCGGCAAACTCAACACCGGTTGGACCACCACCAACAACAACGAAGCTCAACAATCTCTTACGTTCAGGATCGTTTGGAGACAGAGTGGCAGCCTTTTCAATATTGTTCATGATCTTAGTTCTGATATCTTGGGCATCTGGAATTTCCTTCAAAAAGTGAGCGTTTTCAAAGACACCTGGGATACCGAAGGTAGTTGGCTGGGCACCAACACCAACGACCAAGTAGTCGTAGTTCAAGTCCAGTTCGTAGTCATGGTCCTTAGTAGCAGACTTAATTCTAACAGTCTTAGCAACAGGGTTGATATCCTTGGCTTCAGCCTCGTAGTAATGAACTTCACCAGGGGCAGCTCTGGTAATAGATCTGACAGGTTCGACGATAGACTTCAACTCAATGGTACCGACCGGGGTAGAAGGTAGCAATGGAGTGAACAAAAAGTAGTTTCTTGGAGAAACAACAATAACGTTGTACAACGACGTGTCCAAACTCTTCAACAAGGACACAGAACCCCAACCGGTACCCAAGACCACAAGCGTCTTTCTTGGAGAACCGTTAGCAAAAGTGGGGGCTTGAGGTACCTGAGGAGCCGGGTTAGCCTCTCTGTACAACTCATACGACACGTATGCAGTACCGGCGAACAAAGCCGCTAGCGAAGCCTTCAAAGTGGTGGAAACCACTCTTCTGGCCAAAGATGGCTTTACCGGATTGACAGCATTGGAAACACGCTTTGTACTAGAGAAAAATCTACCACAACGAGCAAAACGAGCCGATGACGCAGCGGTCAACGCCCTACTAGAAGCGACACTTCTAGACACAAACATAGCAAAAAACTTATTCTTAACGCTTAACGCTTGTCTACTTCTATATACTCTCCCATCCAAAACAATTGCGATCTCTCCTGGAAATAGTAAGAACCCTGCTGAACTGTGCGATGAGTTTCAACGCAAGCAAGGCCTTTATTTTATATATCACCAACCAACTCGAAAAGCCTGAAATTTCGGATTTACTTTTTTTTTTTTTTTTTCTTCTTCTTGCCAAATTTTCGACTTTTTCTTGTTTTTGCAGAAATTCGGCTTTTCCAGTTCTGATTGCTTTCTTTTAGCGAAATCGGCGCTGAAAGATGGCGCCTTATGAGTATATAGAGTACTTAATCGGAAACAAAGGGGAGTGTGTATACACTTGTCGAGAAGCTCCCGGCAGGGAGCAGCGTCACCGCTGGACCGAATGCTGTTTGTATTCTTACTCATAATCATGTAGATGACACTGGAAACTAAGTAAAAAAAAAAAAAAATCGACACAGTCGCCCTACTGGAGAAGAGCCGAATAAAACATGTTTCTATACAGCCGATAAAAACCTGGGCTCAACCGTGCGCGCGGATTCAAGTCCAGAGTCTAGAGAGTCCACAGGATAACTAAGCCACATGACACAGTGACATAATTCCCCGCCATCCGGTAGAAAATTTTTGCCGACACACGCTAAACGCTCAATCTCCATAAACCGTTTTATGGAGAAGTGTTGAAACCTACATCACTGACAAGGTATACATTGCGACATAAGGAACACCAAACTGTGCGCTACTGACACGAAAAGAAAGAAATACGGGAATTAAAAAAAACACAAATGCACGTTGTCCATCAGGTGACGGCCATTTTTTATTACCATGACAGTTCAGTATGGTTTAGTATAGTTGTTGAGATGAGATGCTACACAGTTCAGACTCTCGGTAGAGATTCTGTTTGTAAGCAGGAAGGACTTGTTGAGCATTCTGTGTCAGCGCAGAACAGGACTCAAACTTTGGCTTTTGTACTTGGTTCCTTGGCAGGCCGTGTGGCACGCTGTTCAGTGTTACTCGAACCCTTTGCCGAGATAGTGGAAGCCACACTGGCCTGCTTCATGATTAGGCGTCGCTGGGCTTCCAGTGTGTGTTGTTCGAGGCAGTTTCCTAGTTTCCTGGTTTCCTGGTTTCCGTTCTCCGGAATTGGGGAGGAGTACGGATCTTTTACCCGGAAGGCGGAATTGGCAGCCTCAGGCTCAGCCCTGGCACCGGCAAGGCTTGAGAAAGACAGAAAATGGAAAAAAAACAAAAAAAAACGGAGCAGCCTTTTTTTCCGTGAGGGGCCAGTTTTTCCGGGAAACGGCGAGTCACGTGGACTGCGGACCTCCAGATTTGCAATCGATGAACCGACGCAGAGAGGGGAGAGGGGTGGAAAAAAAAAAGAGAGAATGGGTGTTGTACAGGTCACATGACCAATTCGTGGAATGTATATATACGTATATAGAGTAATGCAAACTTTAGTACTGGTAACCTCCGCCTTGATTTAGGTCGATGCACTTCTTCGTTAATTGCTTTTCCAGCTTGAGTCTTTGCAGTTCTTGCCAACGGGTCAACTGAGCCTGGTTGTGTAGATCGAATCCAAAGACCTTGGGGACGTATCTTTTTATTGGATGCTTTGGGCACATTTCTGGGTATCCCTGTAGGAACATCCCGGAGAAACTGGTACCGAAGTACGCCCCGTCGATGGCGCCGTGCCTGCCAGATTTCGGGTTGTAGAGGTCTTCGCAACTTGGACAGTATAGTTTGACACAGTCGATCCCGGGGATGTCGTGCAACCCGACAGGAAGTAAGGGTTGGTGGTTACAGTGGTACCTGGGACACCTTCCGAAGTCAGCTGCTTTGTATTTCTGTAACATCTTTTGCAATCCCTTTGCCGTTATGATGTAGCGCGCGTGGATCAGTCCGTAGAGCTTCCTGGCATCTGCCTCGAGTTGCTCCAAACGCGTTGGTGACATACTTTCAATAATTCCCTCTTCTAAATCGTCCACCATGTACTGTACCACAGTGGTGAATTTCGATACCGTTTTTTGTAAATTGATCAAGTTAAACCTGTCCGTAATGTATTCCGTATCAATGTCACAGAAATACTCATGGCCTTTCTTCCCAAGAAATAAATCGATCCAGTATTCCACGTATTCGCCTGAATCTGATCCATCGTCTTCATCCTTCACTGCCAGAGCGTCAGTCATGATTACATCTTGCTGCTCAGCAGTCTCAGCAGTCTCTTCGCGAATTGACATCTCGTGTAATTCCGGTGTTGCTTATTTGGCCTTTTTAACCTTCCCTTCGAAACGACTATTTTCGATTTAGTACTACTTTCTTCAATGTGTTTGAAGATTAGAAACTAGCAAAAATGAACCCTTAAGGATTGGAGAAATAACCGTTTTTCTTCGGATCTGTTCCTCTCAGCTGCAAGGTATCGCTGAAACTGCTCACGTTGATCCTTGGAATCTGTTATGGGGCCTCTCAGTTTGCTGCACCCGGAGCTACCACACGGCTGGATTGCGTGCTTGACACACTTTAGATAAACTTCGAAATTTTCTTTTAATTTTTCTTCTAAAAATTTGTTCGAAAACAAAAATCGATATACAAACATTAGCATCATATCTAAATTGAATAAAGGATGAAGCGTACAACTTCCGGTGTTGCAAGTTGTAAATATAGAAAGAAACTTGTAAGTGACGGCATTGTTGGGCGATCGGAACTGTGTGGTTCCAGAAGTGATAATCCATAACGGCGATACTACACAAAAATATAGCGTAAATACCGATTTACGAGTAGTTTTCCGATAGTTGCAAAATAGTAAACACAGTTAAGTTGGAAACGCGCCGTTAACATTTGAAAGATTAAGAACCCTATATGAAGTTACTTAAATTGCCGAGTAAGCTGCATGATGGCCAGTTAACTCAATGTGAAGTGTGTGGAGATAAATTGTATGTCATTGGTGGGAAATGGCTGTCAATTTGGGATACCAGAATGCTTCTAAACGCAGCAACAGGCAAAACAGATGTTAAAGAAGTGAAAGAGTTGGAGAAGGTGAGACTAAAACCATTAGAGTCGAAACAAGAAGATGGAAGATGGCTCGTTCTGCTCGACGATAAGAGAGTGGTCTATGGTTCGGACCATCTTTTGGCATGTTTAGAGTTGAACGGTGACCCTAATTCAGAACACGAATCACGGGAAATAAGTACATTCAAGGACAACGAGGCTATCACGGACTTGAAATTCGACAGATCCAGCGGACTACTGTTTGTCAGTTTAAGCAAAGCTAACGCTCTCCAAGTACTAGACTCCAAGACTTGGGAATTGAAGTCAACCATAGAATGTAAATCAAAGCCGATATCAATAATTACTGATCCATTGGGACAATTGCTGACCGTTATTTTGCAAAATCGTTCCATACAAATTTACCAGTACGACTGGCATGGCTACACTAAACTACACCAATCGATCAATCAATTCGTGCAAACAAATCCGTTACCATACAGAATGACAATGTCCCCACAAGGTGATGTTATCCCCATGATTAATTCATTGCACAACAATGTTCCTACTGCTGTCCTTTTAGATAGACTCCAAAAGTTCAAGATCAAAATTTCTTTGGTAGGGTACGTTGCTAATTGCAAGATTCTCAAGTTTTCTCCAAGAATCTATTCAAAGTCACAATCATCAGCAGAGGAAAGTGAGACTCAGACTTTCAATTTGGTAGCATCATCAGGAAATGAAGACGGAAACGTCGTTTTATGGAATACAAACCGTATCAAGCCCCTGTTTGACGCTTCAAAAGTGGTCAACTCATATATAACGGATCTTGAATGGGACACCTCCGGCCTTGGCCTCTTTGCCGTGAGTCAAGATGGCCAGCTGGTCATTTTCGCGTTCCAAGAGAACGAACTGGGCGATGTAATGCCTGTCGAAACAGCTACAGAATTGAGCAAAGAAATCAAACTGTTAGATTCATTACCATTCAGACCAAAGCACGAAGAATCAGACACGAACTTGTTGCCAAACAAGGTGACACAGCAAAACGCAACGAATCCAAAAAAACAATCTAAGTCAGTAGAAGTCGTTACCACATCCAGCACAACCATGGAATTTAACCAGCCATCCTACAATGTACCCAGGGACTTAAAAAGAAAGCCAATTGTAGAAGATCCACTACTAGGCGGACAAAGTAAACCTGCAAATAAAAAGGTTAAGAAAGACCTTGATCAAATGGATTTTCTCGACACAAACCTATTTTTACCCTCTGTTTCTTTCTCCAAGGTTCGTCTTGCTCATCCAAAGATAAGAGCTTCTTTCCAATACACTAGTCAGGAATTTTTCGTACTTGATATAAAAAATGGACTAGGTAATGACCAAAAGCCCACAAGTATCACTTTGACTAGAAAAGATTCGGAGTCAAGCAAGCAGTTATTTCAGACGTTTCTACCAAAGTTTATCACGTTGTGCACCTCCGGCTCTTCGTTTTGGGCATGGTCTACCGATGCCGGTACAGTGTATGTGTCGTCAATATCTGGCCAAATGCTCTGCCCTCCAATGCTTCTCGGTGTACCAATCAGTTTTCTTGAAGGATCTGGAGACTATCTTCTATGCATCACAAGCATTGGTCAAATGTACTGCTGGGATGTCAGTAAAGGTAAAATAGCATTTCCGGTTAATGACGTATATTCACTGTTGAACCCAATGTTGCGATATTCTGATGACGTTTTGAGCAGGGCTGAAAACATTACTATGTGTGCAATAACTTCACAAGGTATACCTATAGTAACGCTAAGCAATGGTGATGGATACATGTTTGATAGCAACATGGAAGCGTGGATGCTAATTAATGACAACTGGTGGCCGTACGGATCCCAATATTGGAATTTCATGACTTCAGCAGGGTTGAATCTGACAAATAACGGCGATGAAAAGAAGGACAAGTACTGGAACGCCGAAGCGGATTCTTTGGCAAAAGAAGTCAAGAACAATAAAAATAGTATCATAAACTATCTTGAAACTAAAACCAACGATGAACTTTCTAGAAAAGGACGCATGAAACATCTTCAACGATTCGCTAAAGTCTTGCTAATGAAAGAAGGTTTCGAAAATCTTGAAGAGATGATAACTTTAGCTCATTTGGAGAACAAGATTCTCGTCTCATTTAGATTAAAGGAGGTGGAGGAAGCAGTCAAACTACTCAAGATCTATTGTATTAGAATAGCTGAAATGGGTTGTACTGAGAGGTTTAGTCAAACATTGAGTTGGTTATACGACTCAGAAAACTCCAGATTTCCTTCACTAGATGTCACCAAAAGACACGATTTGATAAAAGAAATAATAGTGTCGTGTGCTAATATCAGACAAGTGCAAAGAATTACCACTTCGTTTGCCAATGAATTAGGTGTCATTGATGATTCTATATAGTTAGTTAAGAAATGAATTGTATGTACAAGAACTTTTAACAAAGTAGGCAACATTCTATAGGAAACCCATTATGCGCTTTACTTCTGTGATGTTTTTTTCTGCAATTTCACTAGCCTTTGAAGCACCTTCCTCTGAAACTTGGTGCAGGTAATCCGGATTTTTCATGAAGTGATGAAATCTTTCTCGGGAAGGCGTAAGCTCTGCAACAAGTACATCGGTTACGTACTGCTTGAAATTCTTATGGTCTTTAATATGTCGAATGTCCTTTTCTACCTCTTCAATTGACACCCTTTGAACACCTGACAATGTGTTTATCAAGTTCGAAATACCTGGGCGGTTGACTGGATCATAGTAAAAACTCTCTGAGATAGAATCAGTAACTGCCCGTTTCACTTTTTTGGCAATAACATCAGGTGCGTCAGTGATATAGATGACTGATTTCTGATTCAGATCGGATTTGGACATCTTCTTTTCCGGGTTCGAAAGAGACAAAATCTTCTTGGTTGGTGCCAAAATAGTGGTAGGCATAGGGAAATATTTGGTCTTGTAGAATGCGTTGAAAGTATTGCTCAATTGTCTAGTTAGCTCTAAGTGCTGAGATTGATCGTCACCTACAGGAACATGAGTTGACCTGTATAATAAAATATCAGCCGCTTGCAGTACAGGGTAAGCAAAAAGACCCAACTTGATGGCTCCGAGAGCTGTGTCATCCGATTGATCATTTATATTCGATTTCGATTTCCACTGAGTCATTCTATTCAACGAACCCATAGATGCAAAGGAAGACAGTAACCAATGCAACTCCGCGTGCTGACTTACACGAGATTGATGAAAGACAATCGCTTTCTCTGGATCAATTCCGATTGACAATATAGATGCGATCGCCTCCGTTCTGTATTCTCTAAACTCTTTCACGTTGGGCTTTGGCACAGTAATTGCATGTAGATCTGCAGTTCCGAACAACAAAGTAGTACCGTCATCTTTCAAGTCGGCGATATCTTTCCAAACTCTCACTGCACCAAGATAATTGCCCAAATGGAACTTCCCAGTGGGTTGAATCATACTGAATATCGTCGCATTTTTGGGTATATCAGATCCACTTAGTTTGAATCCAGTTGTTTTCACCGAACTGTTGAACCTCTTAAACACAGTATATGTATAAGTCCTCGCACTTCTCGAAGCGACTGACATGACGGGACTCTGTTAAACTATCCAGCGAGCTTCCAAGTTAGGTCAAACAGCTCGGAGCAGCACTATCTAGCAGAAAGAGTACATCACATTTCTGCGCTTTCACCTTAGTACTACAACTTACCCACAATCGTTAAGTTATGATGAACCTGAAAAAAAAATCTAATCATAATGCAGGATATTGTACGGAGTTTTAATTATAAGTAGAAGGTTTATGTACAAGCAGAAGTTATGACAATTTATATACGTTTGCGTTGTTCCAACCTAAAGAGCCTAGTATGCCCTTTATTGGACCTTGGGTGGTGTCATAAATTGGTCCCGAAACTGTTGAAATGAATCCATCAGGGCCGCAAACAAGAGCTTGAACCGGTTCCAATTTCGAGTTGACCGTTTTGAAGGGTTCGGTGCCATTGTATGGATATGGAGGTGGTATGCTCTTAAGCAGAGCGGTTGCATTTGATCTGAAAGAAGTGTACTTTTCCTTGCTTTCATTTATACGTAGCTCGATTCTCTTATTATCCTCTAGTTTCGTTAAAAGCGCATGCAATGGCCCTAATTCTGAAAGTGACCTGCAACTATGGTATACACCAATTTTTCCTCTAAATGGTGATTCAGTCAAAGTCATCTGTAATAATGTAACTATCCCAGTGCCCCCAGTGAAAAATAGGATATCAAAAGGCTGATATTTGAAGTTGGAATTGGCATTGTCTTGATTTCCCCATAAAAACGATCTATCTCTCTTGACCTCGTCAACATTTTCTGGGAATTCGTACTCCACGAAGGGACCGCGCAGTTCAACAACGTGTCCCAATGGCAAGCGATTGATCCAACGGGCTACCTCTCCTTGTGTATACTGTTTGATATAAAATGTTAACGTACCATCTGCATTTTCTCCATCTCGGAGTACTTCGACAGAGTTGTTATCATCGATTTTCAGAGGTAGAGGTGTATAGTTGCGAACAACCATAATCTGAGGCTGCATTACTTCGACTGACCATAGTTTCGAAGAGTTCATTTCCTTCCAAAGATTGACTCTTTGCGGTTTCAAAGGTGTCAACTGGACCAAAAAGTGATTCTGATCGATTGCGTATTTTTTGCTGATATGGTACTTCGTAAAGTATTCTCTAGATAGTTCCGTTTGAGAATCATTGATCTGATAATACTTCCATGAAAGTGTAGCGATTGCAGCAGATCCAGAAGCCAATAGTATATTCCTTATCAACGGTGTCTTATTTGTAGAAATTCCATGTGTAGAAGCTTTAGTCGATGCTCTTCTAACACCTGCAGTTAACCACTTCATGTTGATTGCGCTCTTGAAAGGCAAAGTCGCTTTTTGAAGTATAGCACGACACTCGCTATAAGAAGCACCGAATGATGAACGGAAAACAATCACCAATACGTTGTGCCTTCCTTTGCCTATCCCAGTCGTTTATGATTTGAGTCTTCATCAAATTATCTGAAAAGATTAGAAATTCGACAACGAAATATGAGAATACTACAATTACTGAGAACATCAAATGATAAAATATGTTGTGTCCTCATTGCAACACGCAACTCAGGTAATAGTGCATCGTTTGATACACACGCGCATCGGTTACTTTTGGTAATAGAACACACGATGACTGGATTGAAGTTGCTGAAGTCTCTACCGTTGCATAATGATAAGTGCTGGGCTGTCGATGTTAGTAGAAAAGGTATAATAGCTACAGGGAGCACTGACAAAACCATAAAATTAGTGGATATACGCTCATTCAAGACTCTTGAAACACTAGAGGATAGTTCTAGTAATTTAAAGACTGTAAGAACCGTTGCTTGGAGACCTAATTCCGATGTATTGGCTTCTGGTTCTTTCGATTCCACTGTGTCAATTTGGGCGAAAGAAGATGAAGATGAGAACACAAACCCTGAACTGGAAACAGAGTTAGTAGCCATAATAGAAGGGCATGAGAATGAGATCAAAGGTCTAGCGTGGTCTCATGATGGTGAACTGTTAGCAAGTTGCTCTCGGGATAAAAGTGTTTGGATATGGGAAGCCGATGAAATGGGAGAGGAATTCGAATGCATCAGTGTTTTACAGGAACATTCACAGGACGTGAAGCATGTAATATGGCATCAATCACTACCTCTATTAGCTTCCAGCTCATACGATGATACTGTGCGCATCTGGAAAGATACCGATGATGATTGGGAATGTTGCGCCGTATTAAATGGACATGAAGGAACTGTGTGGTCTTCAGATTTCGAAAAATCAAACAATAATGTAAGACTATGCAGCGGCAGTGATGATGGAACTGTCAGAGTATGGGCTCTAGATGATGATGGTGAATACGAACAAGAATGGGTCCAAGAATCAATCCTACCGAAAGCCCATAGCAGAGCGATTTATAGCGTTAATTGGAGTTCTAAAGGATATATTGCAAGCACAGGCTCTGATGGTCGTCTTGTTATATACAAGGAGACAGATGACGGCTGGGTCATTTCATGTGCCCATGAATTAGCTCATGGAGTGTATGAAACAAACGTCGTTAAATGGGTCGAGTATGGTTCGAATAACGATAATCTCTTATTGACGGCTGGAGATGACGGTCACGTCAATGTGTGGAAGTTCGATGAGAACTAAAATCCTAATAAACGGAACTCAAACGCTTTTGTGATGTAGCATGAATTGCATATTGTTTACGTAGAATATAAGCATTACAAGACGTTGCCGAAAAGCGCCATTTCAACTAAACACAAGTAGTATCATTAAAAGAAGGAAGAATATTAGTATCATAAGGAAATATAGCTTTAATCTTTGCGGACCTCGTCCAGATCTCATAGCACGGGAAAGTTCGTTTGCAGCATTCTTCGTGTTATCCGAAACATTATAAAGATTTGCTTCAATGCTGTCAACCAGCTGACCTTGTTGTTGAACAAGTCCACCCAAATCTTTAAATATTCCATTTAGTTCTGTTATACCCTGTTCAATGTTAGATATTTCTTGGTCCCGCTCCCTAATGAGACTCTGTTGATATGCAAATTCTTCATTGTTTATAGCTTCACGTTCTATGACCACCTGCGTTCTGTTCGCGTGTTCCTCCTCCTCTTCAATCATCTCAGTGTCCATCAAAGACGGATTTAGTCCCTTGTCGTCTAGAGCAACTTTGGCAATGTCATTGATTCTCTTTGTCACTTCCAAGAACTGCTGCTGGTATTTTTTGAACTCTTGTACCGAAAATTTGGCATCTCTGGTCAACTTCTCTCGTGTAATTAAATGAGGCTTATCCAAAGTCGACTCCTCCAAATCATTCACCTTATGAGTATTGGCATTTATCGATGACACCAGCTCTTTACTTTTGTCTATAAGTTGGAGGGTCTTGCTATTGATATTATCGATTACCTTTGCGTTGCTCTTTCCTTGCGAAACATTCGTTTCTAACGCGGCTATGAAGTGGTTCATGGTAGAGAGGCTGCCGTTCAATTCAAATAAATCTTGGGATATTGCATCACACCAGTCCTCGAACTCAGGATTATCTCTATACTGTGGAACTTCGTCATCTGATTCCATCATATTCTAGTACTAACCGTATGTAGCCAGGTGCGAAAGTGATATGCGTGTTCAATATACGTTTATTCGATCTGTAGGGTCATTGCACTAAAGGTCTTTTTAATTCAGTGATTCTAATTTTGTAATTGACAGAGGTCCTTAAAAATGACACATCTAGCGGAAAATGTGAATGAACCAGATATGAGAAAGCCACTGGAAATAAGTTCAGCGTTGGATAGCTGCTGATGTTTGATGCATTAAACTAGATAAAGGGAAGAGTATTTATAAATAAGGAATATATTATTGCATTTTCTTTTGTTCTGTTACTTGCTTTGGTTTCTTGACAACTACGTTACCAAGTTGCAGCAGGACAAATGATAATGATAGACTTACGATAAGTAAAATGATACCATAATGTTCTTCTAAAAATTCTCCACTTAACGCACTCATGTATTCTTCATCGCCTGGTTCTATTCTTGGCCTATAAGGAACGAGAGTAGGCATTTCCTTACTTACTCTATCATTTCTGTCAATTTCCACCTTTCTTTGAGGATCTGCAAATACCTCCGGCCAAATATCGTAAGTCAGACTTTCCTCTTCAGTGGGCACTATGCTTTTCTCTAGAGACATGTAGATAACCGTGTGTTTGGGTGTTGGTAACGTACCTACAATATACCTGAAATATTCATCGTTGGCTGCCAACACGTCTGTCCTAGTTCCCTCGTCCTCGATATATTGATCTTTCTGAGGCAAAGGCGGAAAATCAACCCTGACAACCCTAGTCCGAGCTTCCACAAAAGGCGCATATCTATCCGTGATGTCACCTGGCAAGTATATTTTATCCTGTATCTTGCAGGTTCTCATTGCAAAGTCGATCAACTCTTCAAAGATGTCATCATTTTCCAGAATGTCGACTTCATTGAATTTTAATGCAGTTGAGCTGGTCCGCACATAATTGTATAACTTACTCATCGACTTCTTTTCAGTTTTGAAGTCGTTTACACTCAAGCCTGGCTGATTTACGAACACGTATGTCTCCGAATGACATTGCGAGATCAAATCTTTAGCAACCCTAAGAAAGTCACTCTGCGATTGCTTAGCATTCGAGTCATATTTACCACTACGCTTGGCAACTCCTGATGCTCTGTAAATTTTTGGACAGTTAGTATCATCTTTCTGGAAATAATGCTTTCATGAGCTTGTGCGGCAACCATGTTGGCTTTTTCTAGTTAAGCACAATAACACTTACAAATTGTACGAAAACAATACCGCTGGGACAGATTGCTGTTCAAAAGCCAGCAATGGGGTTATTAGCCACACCAATATCAACAACACGTTCATATTAATCGAATCTCCCCTTATTTGTACTGCATCTCTTTGACTTTTCTTTCATACAGCATGCAAAAGCTCTAGTAGGCTGTGTTTTCAGAGCGTTGATTTTTCATGACAAGGTCTTAATTGAAAGAAAGCTCGAAACAGTTGTCACAAAGCAAGAAGACAAAAAAGATATAAAAAATGCAGCGAAGTCGAACAAATTTTTGGTCCCCAAGTATGTTACATCAGTTATTATTTACATGGGATATGATTCTATAGTTGTACATACTGTTTATTACGCATTTGATAGGATATCCTCTTTGAAGTTGAGTATTCTCTCTTCTGTTTTTGACGCCAGGTCACTGCTTGCGAGCTTTTCAATTTGCACTACCTTTCTTCGGAGGGCTATGTTTTGCTAGAGATTCCCCATATATACGGCCGATATCTCTTGCCGTCTCAATCAGCTCGTCAGTGTATGCGTCTTCGGTTGGATTTTGCAAATACATGTCATCGAAGTTATCATCCTCCAATTGGTTTTTTCGTTCACATTCTTGAAGATATTCTTCCGCAGATGCAGGAACTTCCCAACCAAGTTTCTTTGCTTCTTCGATCATTCTGAAATGGCGAAGTTGGTATCCAGTCTTAAGCAATCGTGAGTACCATTCGTGTGCCAACTCGGTGCTACCGGACTGAATGAATTTTAGAACAATCGTAATCATCACTTTGTGATCCATCGGTGCTCTGCACTTTTGCATGAGCTCAAGCACATTGTTGAATTCTTGTTGATTGATATTCTCATTACGATACAAGACCAGACCAAATGGTGTATTTTTTGAATTGAACCTTGGATTCAAATTCAGTGAGAAAAAATTCATCAACATTTCATATGCTAACCTGTCGTCTAAACAATCAAACTTGACACGATGAATCATCGTTCTCAAAATACTGGTATCTATTTTCCATCGTAGCTGGGCTTCAACATTTTCTTTCAAAAAGCGACAGTATGACTTGTAGCATGTTAATATCAAGTCTTTGTATTCTTCAGAAGGTAGTTTTCCTTTATAATAGTCGAAAACAACAATATATAGCTCGTTTAAGACCACAGAGTCTGGCGCGTGCTTGGACCTTAGGCATTCTGGAACATTTAGATTGATAAACCGATCTGGCTGCTTGGTATCAAGTATCATTTTTTTGTTTAAGTGGCCAAATCCATTTCCAAATATAAGACACCATAGACCCAAGTTGTTCAACATTTCCTTGGACTTGATAAAATTGTATGTGATTAAAATGTACGAAGCAGTAAGCTTCGGGTCTTTGAATTGCCGCAGAGAAAAGAGAATCCTACCCAACATTTCGTTAGTAAACTTCGTGTTTGGCTTCGTTAGCGGATAGTCATTTAGGATTGACATGACTTTGAAAACTGTTTCAGTGTCACCTGTACTTTGAAAATAGTTGAGAATCTCGACAAAAGAATTTCTGATAAACGGAACCGGAGTGTCTTTGGGCAAGTATTCTATCATCGTATTGATAGTTTCCAGAAACATGTCAATATGATTTGTAGATCTGGCAAATTGTTGTAAAGTGTGCATAAATTCGATAAAATACAGTTTTCGTACCTCATAAGGAATCCGCTGATTTCTCAATTCCACAGTCTGAAGCCTTGTCGTTAGAATATCTAGATATTCTTTGATATGCGAAACGTCGTTTTCCTCTATCAACAGATTAACGATCCGCCTCATCGAACCGAAGGTATGCATAACACTGAATTTTTCATTGAAAATATGGTGCTTTTCGGGGTCCTCTATGAAATGCAGGAAACTGGCTACGCGATATTCCATTTTCGAACCATTCAGCATTGTTTGCTGTGTGAGCTGTGCAAAATGTCCTGAAATTAAAACGGTATTGTCTATCAGGAATAGATAGTGATTCAGTCTCTCTTCTGGAGGAGTGGACGTGAAAAGCCACTGGTGAATATTATTTGGCAGCAAAATGCCAGAAGCTTCCGTAACCCCTGGATTACATCTCCTGTGCAACTCAATGCATTTGTATAGCTCCTTTCTCCTAGTCTGTCTATCTAACCCTTTACAGGTTCTAATATGCTCAAGGCTCTTTAAGAAGCATGCATAATGTTCCGTATTAACGACTCGTAAGAACTCCGAACGGAATTTTAATCTGTCTATCGTGTTCGGCAGACCTTCCTCAATATGTCTGACAGCATGAGGATAGTTTTTCTGCAAAGCTCGCATCATCTTCCTCTTCAATTGCATTAATTCAGAGACGTTTTCTGACGTGGGATTATTTAACGCTTCCTTCACATAATTAAGAATCCTAGGATCTTGTCTCAGAACCGTCCATTCTTGACTGATTTTTGTCTCATTTATAATTCCGAAAACCTCTTCCTTAGAAACACTCGATATGAACCTGTATTGATTTGCATAGCTTCGTACATGCCTAATTCCTCTAGATACAGCCAACATATCTCTTCCTAAAATGCAGCAATAACTTTTATTCGGTAGGGAAATCTATGCATTTACACAACAGAGCCACAGCGCGAGGTAACCGCCAGAATGATCTAAAATGCCAAACGATGCTTTAGAAGTTGGTAAGAGGGAGTTCAAAGGGTTTTCTCCACACAACATCGGTTTCGTCTAAATCTCAAAGTACTTCTGCATGTATTTCAAGTGATGAACCAAATTTCCATGCAAAATGATGTCAAAAATCGCATCGACTACTGTAAAAGAGATAAAAACGTCAAACATGTGAAAAAAAGTGATGTGAAATCTCGACATGGAGCCCAGTTAAGGTTGTTTGGGGTCTGTGAAAAGACATATATATCTGTAGATAGCATACCACAACTCAAGGCAAGGGAAAACCTGTTTCGAACCCACTACCACAGTGCTATATTAATCATCGAGCACGTGACACTATTATGTTCCATCCGGGTAACCACTATTTACGCAGGAACGCATTTTCATGTCGAATATGGTCTGAAATGACGAAAGAGGAATATTGTTAGATGGATTAAGAGCCTGCATCATGTATAACACAGCTTGAAGCTATTTTAAGAGGCTGTGACTTAGATATCAGAGGCCTAAAGCTTGGTCTGCCTTCCTGCTATACAAGTGTTTTTTCGAACTTAGATCTGAAGGAAGAAGCAGCAGCTTTTCTGACTCGTTTATCATAGGAGTTGGATTTGTTATTATTAAAAGGCACCATGTCTGGCAGTTCCACGAGTGGCACAGGCAGCATGAATAATGTGACTTCGATGTTTAAGAGAAAGGAGATTATCGGGCGAGGCAAGTTTGGTGTTGTGTACATGGCGTATCATACGAAAACCCAACATGTTTATGCTATCAAAGTCTTGAATTTAGACAACACAGAAGATGAAGTTGAAGATATCCGCAAAGAGATACAGTTTTTATCATGTTTGAAGCAAACACCAAACATCACTCATTATTACGGTTCTTATTTGAATGATACGAAGCTATGGGTGATAATGGAATATTGTGCAGGTGGATCACTGCGAACTTTGCTACGACCGGGCATTATTGAGGAAAAGTATATTGGGGTTATTATGAGAGAGATCTTAGTAGCATTAATTTCGATCCACAGAGATAACGTGATCCATCGTGATATAAAGGCTGCTAACGTTTTGATTGCGAATAACGGAAATGTGAAGCTCTGTGATTTTGGTGTTGCTGCGCAGCTATCTCAGTCGACGCTAAAGAGACAAACCATGGCGGGTACTCCTTACTGGATGGCTCCAGAAGTTATCATGGAAGGTGTCTACTACGATACAAAAGTCGATATATGGTCTTTGGGTATCACTGCATATGAAATCGCCACTGGAAATCCACCATACTGCCATATGGAGGCTATAAGGGCAATGCAAATGATTACTAAATCCAACCCGCCAAGACTTGAAGGACGAGAATATTCTCAGCCGTTGAAGGAGTTTATTGCCTTATGTCTCGACGAAGATCCTAAGGAAAGGCCGTCTGCAGAAGAGCTTTACAAGAGCAAATTAATCAAGCAAGACAAGGGAACCAGTACAATGATACTCAAAGAGCTTATAACGCGGTATCTACTATTCAGAGAGAAAAACGAGCAATACAAACATGAAGAAGAACCACATAATAGCTCTAAACAGAACCCAAACTCTTCTATAGAAGGGAACTCATCACATGATGCTAGTTCGTTTACAGAAAATGAACCTGAAGAAATAGATATCAAATGGGATTTCGATTCTTTGAGCTCTCGAGAATACATTCTGGAAAATGACATCAACGTAGACGCCATCCCAGAAGAAGCTGACTGGATCAAATACTCTCACCAAGAGGTTAACTATGCATATCCTGAGGAAGAATATTACAACTCTAACAAACCGTTCTTTCCATACTATCAAGGTTCTACGATCGGTAGAACCTTCAACAACAACCCAAATACAGCTCAGTTGTCCACGATACAAGCAAATAATAATAATTCTACAAAATTGAATTCCAACGCGCCCACGAACCAACAAAATTCGCATTTCACCAAGCATTACCAAAACACAACTACAGGAACAGCTAACCACTTTAGCCGTCACACTGGCACCAACACCCATGGAACCTCAAAAAGAAGCGAAACAAAGGCTTCCAAACAATTGCTGCAATTGTTTGAGGACAACCCAGAGGAAGTGTACGATTTCCCCAAGCTAAGTAAGACGATGTCCTCATTTAATATTCCACCCAATGGTAGTTCTCATGTTGAGCATGATAATGATTCCAGACCCGATATGAGAAACCTTCATAGTCAAAGCACACCCGCGCTGTCCATACTCCAAACCAACTTCAAGTCCAACTTAGTTGGACCGGGAAGTTCATCTGTTCTGCCAACACCTATTGAAATAGAAATTCCGGAAGAATTACCTGTCAGCAGCAACCCCGTACTGACACTGAATACAAAACCAAGGTCTTCGACTGTATCTTCAATGTCTCAAAAAGCTACGCCAGTTTTACAAAGGCGTCCCACCATTAGTGGCCAGCCATCTGCTCAGTTGTCTTCACTAAGACCTGATGTGGTAAGTGCTACCAATTCTAAACTTGCAGGAACTGAAGAAACTAGCGCTCCCAATTCGAACGGGGTACCAAATAATGGGTCAAACTTGACGAATAAGAATCTTTTTGGATCGGCGTTCGCCCAGGCAAGATCACCATCCCCAACTCGAGGCTTGGCAGGCGTTTCACCAGAGAAAAAATCTTTGGATCCTTTGCTGCACCAGGCTTCAATCTACAGCAACACACCACCAGTGATGAAACAGCTAAATTCAACGAATGATGTATTACTTCAATCGATGAATACCCTCGTTGAGAAAAAGGAGAAGGAGGGAGAATCTAGCAGAATTCACCGGGACTTCAAAAAGCAACACCCGAATTTGAAGTTGCAAATGCCGTCCCCAACCACACTGCTAGGCTCTAACAAACTACTTGATTCTGCCGCCACACTTGATGAATCGTCGCATCAACATCAGCCAAACTCAGCCACGGGGTCTGTAACGGCCCAAACAGTCAACCAATTTGGTATTAATACAAGCAATGCCCAAATCCCTGTTGCAATGACTCCTGTCGGCGAAAAACGGTTCGGGGATCTCACGAAACCAAGGAAGAGAAGCACTAGTTCTAGCACATTGAGTAGAACTGGCAGCATCACGAATGACCATGTGCACAACCCTGCCAATAACCCGCTAGGGAATATCGGGCCTTCATCTGTAGCTACCAATGCAGGTACCGGCAACGGTTCGGTCGGTGAATTTGGGACGACGACCACAAACCCAATGAGCACCGTAGCAGGTTCGAGTAACGCCAGTACAACCAACAGTTGCACATCAATTCCTTCGGCATCCACTTCAGTAGGCCCTCTTCCCAATATGACAATGACGCCGGTCAACGTACCTTCGGGAGCAGGAGACAACAGCAGCGCAACCGGCAATACCACAGCCACTAGCACAAACGTCACAAGTACGATACCCTCCAGCAACGCGTTGTTATCCACAACCCCCTCGTCTCTGTCGCTGGTTATGGACCCACCGCCAAAACAATTATCTATGAACATCTTCATAGACGTACCCGATGACCACCACATAGACAGGAAACCTATCGTGCTGTCCGAACTAGACACTTTACTCAAGCTTTTCGAGGACGGTCTTTCGGTAATGGAACTAACGCTACAAAACTCACTTCCGCAGGACTCTCCAGAAGAGTAATCGCTTATCAAGCTGCATATATCCTTTATAATGATGATATGTATACATTTATCTACAGGAACAGGTATGGACATAGTCACTTTTATCACATATAATATTCTTGAACATACTTCGACATTCTGCCGATGAACCGCCCGCCCATCTACAACACGTGACCACATTCCTTCTATCTCATCGAAATTCATGAATTCTCACTTACCAAGATACATCCTCGAGAGTCATTTTTTACCCTTCTGGAATGTAACAAATGAAACATTCCACGGAAAGACCGCAGTACAGAAATCGCAGACAATTCTAATCATTTGTTCTGCATTCTTCTGAGTTAAACAAAGACCGTTTTCCGCATGTGAACGCAACCATAAACGAACACAGGGAGAGACTGACGGCTGTACGAGATAAGAAAAAACATAATGTTAGGCACCCTTTTAAACTGGTTGCAGAATGTGCAAACTGTGGAGATTACCAATTCTCGACTATCGGATCTGTCAATGCCCGTGTTTAAGCTCTTAGCATACTCTTTATTCTGAAGAAACCAAAAAAAAAAAATAGTATCCTAATGGAGTTACGAATTGTGCAAACGCTATTCTCTAGAAACAAATTTGCTGCTATTTCTGGGGTTTTTGCATGTCCCAAAGAAGTTCATTGCTTCTTTTCTCCTTGCCTGAAACGAGAAAAAAAATATAACGAAAGAAAAAAATAAACAAAATCCAGTTTTCTTCATTGATACTCATTCTTATTTACCGCCAAGCTAAAGAACAACAACCCGAACTGAACCCACAGGTGAAGGTACCAAGTGACGATACCCACCTGACACAAACCGTGTTCACAGCAGCTCGTTCTGTCAAGCCATTCGCTTTCTAAAAATCATCAAAGGGAGACAGGCCTTTATTTTTTTTGAAGTTCTGTTCGTGTCCGCATAAGTCAGTACTTGGGCCCTGTATTATCCCGAACCGCTTATTTACGGGTCTTTTGCACGTGATCTCAAGGAACTTTGTCAACAAGTCTCGCTTTTTTTTATTTTTCTCTTTTTGGGAATCGCTGCACTATTTTGTTTTTTTTTCTTCTTTTTCTTTTTCCCTCTGCCTCGGTTTCGGTTGTGTTTCCAATTGTAAAGTGTGTTGAAACTGTCTACTGCTACTTTTAGTAAATACGTACAGAAAGAAGGACATTTCGTTTGGCTCAGTAAGAAAAGGCAAAAAAAAATCAAATAAAAGCTGTTACTCTCAGGTAAGATACTGACAATACAATTAGAGTGGCTGATATAAGTAATCTTTTCAAGAAGCGAGAAATACTTTTTATCAATTCAGATTAATTGCGCTGCAGGTTCAGATCTGTATATCCGGAAAGCAGCTGTTACAGACAGTACTCTAGAATTTTTTTTTTTTTGATTCCGACCTTTGAATCGGTTATTGTTTTGCACTCAGTTGAGCACAGTGATAGTTCGGACCCTTTCAACATTTACGGGTGTTAATTTTTTCTTTGGTACGCATATAAGGCATGACTCCTGTACAGTCCCGCAAGGCTGGTACGTATCCTGCCTCAACACAGGTCCCTTTTTCAACGAACTTATCTTCTAAGTCTAACTTAAGCAGTACGAATAGTAAAACCGTTGGATCTGGTATAAGTAGAAGGCCTAGTGAAAACATGTTGCTGAACATGACAGAAGGTAGTCAAGCCCAGCAACAGCAGCAGCAGCAGCACAATTTGCGCTCTCTAACTAACATCTCAGATGACTCGAATCATGTTCTCTCTTTCAAACCTCCCAACAGGAAAGCAGTGCTGATCAAAAACGAAAGGCCCATTTCAAATGACTCGATCAATACCGACGGCGACTTGTTCTCAATCAATGCTGGATCCTCAAAGGATTCGTCTCGTGGCACCTCGTTCATCGAGGACGATGACGAAGATGACGAGGGTACTTTGAAGATTGACGGCAGTGGTGATGACACTAACGTGGGCTCAGAAGATAGGAAGTCGTTCTCATCTTTGAGGCAAAATACTGTCACTGCCCATTCTTCCATTGTTGAAGATCTGGATAGCACAGCTCAGTTAACTGACACCTCATTCTCGGACGCTGATCTTTCTGTGACAACGGCAAAAGTTGCTAGCACGCCGAAAGCGATGAATACGAAATACTTCTTCAGCAATCCGGCGTCTCTGTGTAAAACCTCGACCCATGATTCCTTCCAGACTGCGGATTCTTCTCCAAAGCTTTCAAGATCTCAATCATCAACTGTAAACCCAACCGGTGTGCATAACAATTTGGACCAACATTCTCAACTGCATGCCCAAACGAAATCGCAAACTTCGCATCATAACAACCCATTGAGCTCTGCGCTCCACTCCAAGAGTGTACCGGCTTTGCCATCGGATTCATTAAATGGGAAAAAACCTCTTACACCTTCTCAGCGTTACAGATTGCGCAGGGAACAAAACAAAATACATCTGCAACACAGCATAAAACAAAAAGAACTTTTCTATGATGAGGAAGCCAAGCTTCCGGCAAGTGAGCTTTTAGACGAAAGTCTCGTTTGGAGTATACCTACGGCATCACATAGTTCTACTTTCCTTTCACAACGCAAACATAGAGCCTCTGCGCCAACCATTAGTCAACCTGGAAAAATACTGGATTCGACTGACATGCCACCATCTCCTATTCCTGGCCTGCAGAGAGTATCGGACCTCGAATACTTTCAACAAGTGGGTAAAGACCTCAGTGCTGTTTATCAGAGATCAGAAAATAGAGTTTCTAGGTCTAAGTTGTTGGAACGCACCCAATCAGCAGAAGTCTTATCATTAGATTTTAAAAACGCAAGCATCGAAGGAATGGAGGATTTGAAACTTGTCAGTGATGATAAAGTTTCTATCATCTCCAGCACCAGGCCCTGTTGGTTACCTCCAAAAGAGACAGAGGAGAGAAAGTCTCACGAAAGGGACGTGCGGAAAACTTTAAGTATGGCCAGCATTGAAAAGTTAGAGATGAATCAAAAGCGTGAAGAACAAGACATAAAAGATGAAACCAATAAACAAAGGATTGTTTTACTTATCGATAGAGGCTTGAACAGGAAATCTTCCTTACAGGATTTGAAGAAGATTGCCTGGGAAACTGGGTTTTCATCAGACAGAAGGTATTCCATCTATAACACAGTGTTGAACACCGATTATAACATCATATCCACCAAATACTTGGATAACTCAAGCGATCTAGATGAGATAATCAGAACCAAAATGACTCCGTTCCCATGCTCCCAAATGGCCGAGATCAATAAGTCTGTGGACAATGTACATTTTTCCATGGATCCGCAAATAAGGACAAAATTGATCCAGCTCTTGCAATGGAAATCTATCTCTAGATTCGGGTTACAAACAGGGGACAACTATCTGATGTACCATTTCCTGTCAGAAGGTTTTGATACGGAACAAATTTGGAAATTGACCAATCTGTTACAGCTGACTTGTTTCGACTCCGCTACACGAGACAAATATGACAGCCGTATCATGGCAAAGGACGGTATTGTAGGACGATACATGAGAAAGGACCCCGCATTCGCAGAGGAATTTGACTCTAGGTATCTAAATTTCATGACGTTCTGGAATATCCTAGCTCGGGTCGACCATGATTTGTTTATGTGGATCATGGACATAATTATTGCTGAAAACTCGAGGTCAACTCGTTGGACCGATGACTGGGTAAACGAGCTACGAAACACAGACTGGGACACTTACAAGGACAAATACGTCGTTTTAAACTATAGAGTGTTGTGTTCCCTTACGTTGAACGTGCTGCTAAGGTACCACTTCGGCTGGAACAACTTACTACACCTAGACGAACTGCCTTTCTCACTGAAGCTTGTGTCCCCAATTGACAACTACGAACCCTTACGAGATCAACACCTAGTATTCATCAAAAAATGGAATCACTACTATGCCAAATTTTAGCTATAGAACAAAGCAGGTGGAAGTCCCAACCAAGACTCGAAAAACAAAAAAAAAAAAAAAAATGCAGCACGCTGTATAAAACACTGCGGAAACGACTTTGTAACGACCGCTACATATGTAACTATATCCACGTAACCATCAATTCCGATTAATGAGCCCTATCCTATGTGATTCATCAGTTTCTTCCACAAGTGTCCCTCATATGCGTTTTGTAAGCCAAAAAAAAAAAAAAAAAATTCATTCGGTGCATATGAAACGATATGCTGTGAAATGAAATTTACCACTGGACTCCTCAAGAAGCGATGCCAGTAAACGAAAAGTTTCAACCAACAAGTGAATGCGAAAACAAAAACCATCAATGCTGATCTGAGCAGAGCGCCCTGAAACTGAATTTCATAGCGAAATAGGTGCTGCTTGTCGCTATCTCCTTCGCAACGTGAAATGCTATCCCATCCCTTGCAAATCAAAACAGTAACGCGATTCCAAATTCCTAATACCGCTTCTGAAAGAAAGAACTGTGAAAAAGAAAGTACGGCGAAAAAACGCATATATATCATATCTACATTAGTTTTGATGTGATGAAAGGAGAGTCACACCTTCGCTAATTGAGCAAAGATCAACAACTATTAGTTATAAGGGTCTAAGATACCAGAACACCAATTACAAATGAGTAACGTCACTTGGTGTGAAAACTCAATTTGGCCTCAGGTCAGCGTGGCTGCCGGAAGCGTTTCATTCTTAACGTCATTTGTTTCACAAATTCCACAGCTGATAGAGACATATAGAGATAAGACCGTTGAAGGATTGTCCCCTGGGTTTTTGCTATGTTGGCTTGTTGGTGATATAACCAGTTTGCTTGGAGCAGTGCTCACTCGCCAGCTTCCTTTCCAAATTATTTTGGCCATGTACTATTTGAGTAATGACATGTTGATTTGCGGACAATACTATTATTACGGAGTCTTGCATAACAATCAGTTGGCGACCCCAGGGCACGAGTCTGTCACTTTAGAGGAAAGGATCCGTATAGTACGAAGCCGTGGTTCGAACCGTAGTGTTCAGCTGAAACGTGGCAGCAAATGGTGGTTTTTATCCTTCCTTTTCAGCCAGCCGCAGTCAGTGCAAGGTTTCCCATTACCTATCGCATCGCTTGCAAAGGCCGTCACTGGCCTGGGAACTGATAGTTCCTCGCCAGTTGCACCCATCGAACCACCTCACGTTAGCATCATCGGATTAACCTCCTCCTGGGTTGGTGCCATGTCATATTTCTGTGCCAGAATCCCACAATTGATCAAAAATTACCAAAGGAAAAGTACAGATGGACTCTCACCCTTACTATTCATTTGCACACTAGTCGCTAATGCCACCTACACGCTATCCATTTTCTCGAGCTGTTCGTATTTGACCAACGTCGACAAGAGAGCCTTCGTGCTCAATGCACTACCATTCGTCGTAGGAAGCGCAGGCACAATGGTCTTCGATCTCATCTATTTCTACCAGCACTTCGTCCTATACGCAGAAGACCAGAACATCAGAAGACTTGAAGCTGACGAGTACTCCCCATTGATGAACGATAACGTGACGCCCCGCTCATCATATTCTCAGTAATTACCAACCTTGTTTTTCTTTTCTCTCTCTCCATCTATCTCTCTGCCCTTAAAAGCCTTTGCTCTGAATCAATGGACGCACGTACATAATCAGATATAGAGTTAAACGATATACTTAACCGCAATTTGTGCAGGATAGTCAACCCAAGACCAATCTACCAGGCTTCCAGCTTACACCATCCAATAAGGCGTCGGCCAGCGACTAGCAACTTGGGACCGAATTTTACTACTTTACAAAGATTTTAAGGTGTTGCTCTAACCCAGGACCACAGAGCTCCGTGACATGGGACTAATGTCATACAGTTTGGTTTTAGCTCCAAACACCAAACCCACTGCAAGCTGCAAGCTGCAAGCTGCGCTGGAAAGCCAGCACAGATAGATGCATGCCTTACGCACATTTGGCACACCCGTTGCACGCTGTGCTGTGTCTTTTACTGACATATTTCAGACTTTGCTCTTTTTTTCCTAAACAAAGGCCCAGGTAAACGTAGCAACACTGACAATGTGATCCGTTCGGGATTGAATTTGAATTTGAGTTTGAGTAAAGAAAGAAAGAGAAAGAAAGAGAAACACTGTGGATTGTTTGTGGAGTCACTGTTTCGTGGTAACGGTTTTGTTGCAGTGTTTGTGTGGATATTGAAGGTTTAAGCAAATTAAGGTGACTATGCAGTTCTGTTTAAATTTTGGTATATAAAGGGTAAGCAAACCCTAGTTTCGGCCTTTGAGACTTTTACTTGTTGTGACGAAGTTAGGAACAGAGCAACGATTGTGTAATACTAGTACTGGTATCAAGTGGTAGTTACGGTTTGTCTTAGAAGCTGAAATACGTAAATCAAGTAATACTGGAAGGATGTCTTACTTATCAGAAACTGTTACATTGAACAACGGAGAGAAGTTGCCATTGGTTGGTTTGGGTTGCTGGAAAATCCCTAACGAGGTATGTGCTGATCAGGTCTACAACGCCATTAAGATCGGGTACCGTCTGTTCGACGGTGCTGAAGATTACGGCAATGAGAAGGAAGTTGGTCAAGGTATCAGAAGAGCTATCGATGAGGGGATTGTGAAAAGAGAGGATCTAGTTGTTGTTTCGAAGTTATGGAATAGTTTCCACCACCCGGACAAGGTTCCTGTTGCCCTGGAAAGGACTCTTTCCGATTTGAATTTGGACTATGTCGACTTGTTCTACATCCATTTCCCATTGGCCTTCAAGTTCGTGCCATTGGATGAGAAGTACCCACCAGGGTTTTACACCGGTAAGGAAAACGAAGCTAAAGAGCACATAGAAGAGGAGCAGGTGCCAATCTTGGACACTTGGAGAGCCTTGGAAAAACTCGTCGATGCAGGAAAGATCAAGTCCTTGGGAATTTCCAATTTCTCCGGTGCGTTGATCCAGGATTTGCTACGCGGTGCTCGCATCAAGCCCGTGGCTTTGCAAATTGAGCACCATCCATACTTGACTCAAGAGAGACTTATCAAGTACGCAAAAAAAGTCGGTCTGCAAGTCGTCGCGTACTCCTCGTTCGGACCTCTGTCATTCGTAGAATTGAAGAACCAAAAGGCTCTTACCACCCCAACGTTATTCGAACACGACACCGTCAAAGCTATCGCCTCGAAGCACAACGTTAGTCCATCGCAAGTCCTGTTGAGATGGGCCACTCAACGAGGCATCGCCATCATTCCAAAGTCCTCAAAGAAAGAAAGACTTCTAGACAACTTAAAGATCAACGAAGCCTTGACATTGTCCGATGACGAATTAAAGAAAATCTCAGGCTTGAACCAAGACATCAGATTCAACGACCCATGGGACTGGTTGACTAACGAGTTCCCAATCTTCATTTAATGTGTCTAGCCCTCGAGCCGAACCACAAATTCACCAAAATAAAGAGTATTTTGTCGTACTGTGTACAATATATATACTCAAATACGTAAATTACCAGCCCGTATGTATACACCCTATAATACAGGTTCAATGGCATGACAAGAATAAACCGGACCTGGATAGCTAGCCGCCTTCATGGATTCGAGGACCCATTAGTAAGGGCTTGGCACCTCATCTCAAGGCAGGTGCGCTCTTTTCCACTCGTCAGCCACACCCAACCATTTGGTTTTTTCACTCCTGTTGTGCTAGAATCTAGACGATATAAGCCTTTTACTAATATTCGTAAAGCTAAAGGAATCTCGATTTTCCAATTAGTGTGAAAAAGAGAAAAGACCTCGAATCGTTTGTCAACACCAAGATTGCTTTTCTTTACATATAAAGAACGGTGTGTGGTCGGTGTATCTACTCTCGAACTGGTTTGTCTTCCGTTGTTGAGAAGATTTAGTTGTTATTACAGTTTGCAGTTGTATGCATTTAGTAGGACACAGTTTATTAAGACGATTAACAGTACCAAACGAATCATTGAGAACAATCAGCTTGAATAAAACAATTAACAGAATGGTTCATCACAAGGTTACAATTATTGGGTCAGGCCCAGCAGCTCACACTGCCGCTATCTACTTGGCTAGAGCAGAGATCAAGCCAACATTATACGAAGGTTTCATGGCCAACGGTGTTGCTGCCGGTGGTCAATTGACCACTACCACTGAGATTGAGAACTTCCCAGGTTTCCCAGAAGGTCTTACCGGTAGTGAATTGATGGATAGAATGAAGGAACAGTCGGTTAAGTTCGGTACCGATGTCATCACTGAGACCGTTGCCAAGTTGGATCTATCTTCCAAGCCATTCAAGTTCTGGACCGAGTTTAACGAGGACGAACAACCTGAGACTACCGACGCTGTTATCTTGGCTACCGGTGCTTCAGCTAGACGTTTGCACTTGCCAGGTGAAGAAACTTACTGGCAACAGGGTATTTCAGCTTGTGCTGTTTGTGACGGTGCTGTCCCACTATTCAGAAACAAGCCTTTGGCTGTCGTCGGTGGTGGTGATTCTGCATGTGAAGAAGCTCAATTCTTGACCAAGTACGGTTCCAAGGTTTACCTGTTGGTCAGAAAGGACCATCTACGTGCCTCTCAGATCATGCAAAGACGTACTGAAAAGAACGAAAAGATCGAAATCTTGTACAACCATGTCACTTTAGAAGCCAAGGGTGACGGTAAGTACTTGAACGCTCTTAATGTTAAAAACGTCAAGACCAACGAAGAGTACGATCTACCAGTTAACGGTTTGTTCTACGCTATTGGTCACGATCCTGCTACCAAGATTGTTGCTGGTCAAGTCGATCTTGACGATGCCGGTTATGTTAAGACCACTCCGGGCACGTCTTTGACTAGTGTTGAAGGTCTCTTCGCTGCCGGTGATGTTCAAGACTCTAGATACAGACAAGCAATCACCTCTGCTGGTTCTGGTTGTATGGCTGGTTTGGACGCTGAAAAGTACATCACCGAATTAGAATAAATCTTGGTTGATAAACGTGATAAACTAGCTATCTCAAAGCTCTGACCTTCCGTAAAACCCACACTTTTATACATTGTTATATTTCTTACGTATATGTTTCTACTTTGTTTTAATGTAGATGAATGCCATTTTGACTTTTGATGAATCGAGCCCGGCCCCCCGCAATGTACAGAACCCCATACTATTTGGTTTAGTTTACATTTGCAATTCTCAAGTTCATGTGTCTCCTTGCACCTTCACCTTGTGCCGTTTTTGGGACAGCGGTTAATTGCATGAAATATAAAGAAGAATAATTAATAATAACATATCACCTTTACAGCTTATATTGAAAGATAGTAAGATCAGTGTAGAAAGGGGTCAGATAGAAATCATACAAGCGACTCTTTAGGTTTCTAAAGTGACATTATATACGGAGGATAATAAGAATCGGGAGAAAACACATGAGAATAAGAGAAAAAAAAAAGAATTGACAGGTTGGGCATACAAGCAGTGGTCGATTATTCAGCGTCACACGCCAAGGTGTGATTCAGCCATTGACCTTCACGCTTATCTTCACTTTGCATGTAGCTCCGCAATCAATTGACTAGCGTTTTCTTAGTTTTAGGGTGGCTACTTGATCTTCCAGTTTCTTTACTTCGGATTGAATCTTTTCTAGATCACCGTTCAATTTGATTCTTTCGTTAACAATATTTTGTTCCCATTGTCTGAACCTCTGTTCTTCGGCCTTGACTTGATCAGTGAAGTATTTCTTTAATGCATTTTCTTCTTCCTTGAACTTTGGATTGTGTGATAATTTTCTTGCTGGAGCAGCAACGAAGTTGTTTGCTGATGTTTCACCCTGTTGACTCTCGTTATTGGATCCGTTCAAATGGGACTCCAAACGCAATCTTCTGTAAGTTTCGTAATGCAGCTCTTGTGTGGACAAAACTAGATCTAGCAAGTTTGTCCTCAACAACAACGACCTCAATTTACGGAAATCACAGTGCTGGTCGTTCTCTACTTCCACTAAACCCCATGGGTATTGTCTTGCTACAACCTTGGTGCCGCTTCCATTGTCGAACTGTTCTTCTGAACCGACGATGGCAAATGGCATGGACTCGATCAATTGCCTAGCATGCTCCATCGCAGCTGCGTCGTCTTGTGTTTCGTTCAAAGGTGGCGTGAAGATGCGGATCTCTTGCGCCTCAATGACTTGTCTAATTCTAAGCTTGAAGTCCTGCAACTCTTGACTCGTCAACGTATCAGCCTTGGCGATCACAGGAATCAAGTTCGCACGAGAGCTGATCCTCTTCATAGTCTCGATGTCCAACGGCTTCAACCCGTGCCCAGTAGGTCTGATGAAGTACAGTACCGCATGAACTCTTAGATCGAACTTCACGTCTCTGTATGGCTGTTGTTCTTGACGCATGTAGGAGTCGTGTTGATCGTCTATGAAATCGATGATCTGTTGCCACGACTTGTCGTTGTTGATGTTGTCACCAAACCCTGGCGTGTCAATCACATTAATCTTCAACTTGAACTTCTTCTCCTCCAATTCAGCACGCAGAATGTCGATCTCCACCGTCTTCTTGATAGGGCCCTGCACCGAACGCCTTGTATGAATATCAGTCGGCTTCAACGTAGCCTGGAACAAAGTGTTGATAAACGTCGTCTTACCCAGCCCACTCTCACCGCATGTCAGCATCGTGAAGGCACCGCCTTGCTTGGACACAAGCTTGTAAATCTGATTTGGCAGGTTCGAAACTCCCACTAGTTCTTCCGAAGTCATTGTTGTAATTTAAAAAAAAAAACCTCTGTTTTGTGCTATCCTGTTCAAATATTCAATTGGAAGCCCTATAATATACCACCAAGTGCTGTGCTATGTGTTTAGTTCCTTTCAAGTGCACTCACGTATTCACTACCTTCTGCCCTGCTAAATTTGTTTCACCAAATCCTGCCCAATTGAATAAAACCTTCAATACAGGCTTGTTTTCATCAAATATTCTATATTTGAACAAACTTTCGAATTTCGAAATGTTTCGTGTTGCGGAATCCCGGTTCCCAGAACAATTACTTGTGTTCGAGAGCACTGGGGACAATGCGCAAACTGCGTGCGCGCAGTTGCGGTAGGGTAACTCTGCCTTCTTTTGTATTTTACTTTTTGAAAAACTTCACAAGATTTTTACGTCACGTGATACTCGTATCACGTGACGCGCTCTGTCAATTGGGTTTCCTTTCTGTCTCTCTCTCTCGAAAAGCCCAAATATATAAGGTTTACATTATGATATGAATGAATCATCGATTTTGATAAAATGGATATGCATCATTGTTGAATGAAGTATACCAAAGGGGACCAGATATCAACCAATTGGGCCAGCCATTTTAGATCCACCATCTTCTGCTGCCATGAACGTTGCCGTTTACACAAAAAAGCTGCTGGAAAGCCCGCCTAGTCTGACTGCAGCAGAACTACACGACGTTATTGTCCATATAATCGCTACACTGTCAAAGGATGCCACTGTGGAGAATGCAGTGCCAATTGCATCTTTTCTCTCGGTATTGAGGTCTACGGGCTTGGACCACAAGGCAGAGTATATTGCGGCTGCTGCTTCAGCTGTGTTGCAGTTTTCTAGCGTGGTGGATTGTGCAAAATTGACTCATACAAACGATGTTATCTTGGATATTGTGGGAACCGGTGGGGACGGTCAGAATACGTTCAATGTTTCTACGTCTTCAGCCATTGTCGCATCGGGTATTTCGGGGTTGAAGGTTTGTAAGCATGGGGGTAAGGCGTCGACGTCGAACTCCGGTGCAGGTGATTTGATCAACGTGTTGGGTTGCGATTCTTCGAAGGTCACTGCCAGCAGTTTGCCCAAGATTTGGGACCAAAACTCTTTCACGTTTTTGCTGGCGCCTTACTTCCACGATGGTATGAAGCATGTGGCATTGATCAGGAAGCTGTTGGGTATACCAACTATTTTCAACGTATTGGGCCCATTGCTACATCCTGTGTCGCACGTCCAGAAAAGAGTGTTGGGAGTCTTTTCGAAGGACTTGGCTCCAGAGTACGCTGAGGCTGCAAGGCTGATCTATCCGGGCAGCGAGACGTTTGTTGTCTGGGGTGACGTTGGTCTGGATGAAGTTTCTCCTATTGGGAGAACCACTGTGTGGCACGTAACGTTGACAGGAACCGTCGAATCGTTCTCTGTGCATCCATCAGACTTCGGTTTGCAAGAACATCCTTTGTCTGAATGTCCGTCGTTGGGACCATCTAAAAATGCACAGATTCTCACCGAGGAAATCTTGGCTGGTAAGTTCAAGAAGGGCGAAAACTCTATTTACGACTATATCTTGCTAAACACGGCATTGTTGTTCTGTCTGAGTCGTGGTACCAAGAATTGGAGGGAAGGTGTAAAAGCTGCCGAGGACAGTATCCATACCGGCGCTGCATTGAATTCGTTGACCAAATTCATACGATCTGTATCGGCTTTATAGAATTGTTTATAGACCAAATCAAACCTTTGATCTCTCTGCCTACGCTGTGCATGTTTCCTCAATATGTGTTTCTTCGAGATAAAATAAAAAAAAAAAAAAAGAAGCTCATCGGTTCAAAACTACCTATTGAAAGATGATCTGTACCAACGTAAAATTTCAAGATGGAACCTAAATTCAAAGCACGCACAACGTCGCGATGCCGGATCTGTTCGACCCGTTGGATTTTTTAAGTAGTGAATCTGCAAAAGCACCTGGAACTTCAATTTACTACCAGGAAACGTCTTGTGATGCAACTGCTGTTGAAACGTTGAACTATAACGAGAACTGGGGCCCCGATGAAGATGTGCCAATACAGCCCTTGGATCTGCCGCATGTTCAGTATGCATCCCCGATTGTGATATTGACTATACTGAAGCTACTGCGGCCGGCAACGCAAGTCAATTTCAAATCGGAAGGGCGCAGGAAAGACGACACTTGGGAAAATATTAGCAATGAAAAAGGAGTTACACAGGACATGCTGCAGCTGACTTTAGAATACTTCAAGCAGTGGAATTGTAACATTGTTCAATCAAAAGCAGATATTTGTACAAAAGTTCCAACACTGTTCCAAAATAAGGCGTTTGAAACAGATCTGTCGAATTATTTCACCACTATTTTATCCATGTATGAAGCCAGCACCGATGAGCTGGCGGACCAGATTTTACAACAGGCCAGTTTGAGAATCTCAGAAAGATGCGGTAGAACCGCGCAACCCTCAATGACTCGGATGTTCGAACTCGAAGGTCTCGATACAGCCATCAAATTGCACGAACCAGCTTTAACATCGGATAATCTGGGATTGAAAACTTGGGGATCATCACTAGTGTTGGCACAGAAAATTCTCAATATACCAGCGGGAAAAAGAGTACTCGAACTAGGATCTGGTACGGGACTGGTGGGGATTGCTTACGCACTAACACACTCGCTGAACAATGAGGAGGTGATCTTCTTGACCGATCTTCCGGAAATCGTTCCAAACTTGCAACACAACGTACAACTCAACAATCTAAAAAATGTCATTGCGGATGTGCTGGACTGGACAGACCCGTCATCATTCGTTGAAAAGTACGGAATCGAATTGTTCGACGTCATCGTTATTGCAGACCCGATTTACTCACCGCAACATCCAATATGGGTGGTGGATATGATTTCAGAGTTCCTTTCAGAAGACGGGAAAGTATACTTGCAAATTCCAATTAGACCCAAATACGAGGCAGAGCGCGAACTATTATGGAATCTTTTGAAAGAAAACGATCTTGTTGTTGTCGCTGAGTCACTTCAAAAGGGAAATGACGATTGGGGTGATGTAGACTACTTGTATAAAGAAATAGTGAGATCACGTAAATTTTAGGTAGATAGAAAAGGCATACATTTTGTGACATATTACTAAGGGCGGTGTACAATTGAAGGTTGTTACGAATGATACTGAGCAACTCTCTTCCATATTCTGTCCTTGGATGCAAGTTTCAACTTCCAAAAGTGTGAATGATATTTAACCACTGATGTATTTGAAATTTTTTCCTATAACTTTTTCCCATATCATCGAACAATATGCTTGAAACAAACCCACTTCAATAAATCATAAGCATGAGCCGTTCAGCTACCGAATATTGTTAATGCAATCTATCAAGTTATAATGTGACATGCATATTAACACTATTTAACTAATTTGTCCGCAGTCGCCTGCCAGGATATATTGATACGTGTCCGGGTAAACTACGCGTCTACTCGAGATTACACAAACATTGAAATTATGGGAATCGTAAACAATAACAGTAAACAAACCGTCTCTAGGAACGCTGTATGCTTGAGCATTACTCCTGCCACCATCAAACCGAGACGCCTATGACCTATCTTCAGTGATGGAAACACCACATGCAGCGAGAATGAAGGACTATGAGTTCACTCCAATAGGATATGTAGATGAGAAGCGAAGAGAGGGAACAGATCTCTCGAAAGAGAACGGTTTAAAAAGATCGCTCGAAGCCGGCAACGATGCCGCAGTTGAAAAGAGAAGAGCACGTAACCCAAGTGTTGTCGACGAAACGTTTAACTCTACCAGACTTTTCAATGACACATCGTTTGACGAGACAGTACCAGAAGCCGTCATTCAAGAACGTAGACCAAACTCGAAAAAGAATCTGATGGGTGAATTACTGACTAAGGACCAAGACGTGACAGAAAACTTAACATCTAATCCATTGAAGGAAACGGAAAGCAGCCTAAAGAAGTTACAAATGGACAATTACAACTTGCGGATCAAATGCACCAGTTTGTTGAAGTTCTTGAACAATATCTCAGACGATGGTCAAATTGCAAAGAACCTTGAGATTTTAGACGAGCTACATGATTTAAAAGTAAGTTACAGGCAATTGAATCTCGATTATACAGCATTAAAGAACCAATTTGATAATATAGAGGATCATAACGATGAGCACGGAGATTTTGCCAGGTTCAAAAAGGAGAATGAGGCTTTGAAAGAAGAGTTGCGTCTGGCGAAAGAAAGT
Source organism: Kluyveromyces dobzhanskii (assembly GCA_003705805.3). NCBI lineage: Eukaryota > Fungi > Ascomycota > Saccharomycetes > Saccharomycetales > Saccharomycetaceae > Kluyveromyces > Kluyveromyces dobzhanskii. The sequence continues at coordinate 143,129 of PPJP03000014.1, read as the reverse complement.
TTGATGGGAACGGATGATGAATTACAACAGCTTAAAGATACAATAAAATCACTAGAGAGTAAAGTTTTCAATATGAGAAGTGAGCAAACAGAGAAGGAACGCCAGCATGCGATGAAAGTTGACTTGCTTCAAAGCAAGATCAACGAAACCACCACCTCTTTAACATCTAGGGAAAAAGAATGTACAGATTTGAAAGAAAAAATTAAGTGGCTTACGTCGCAACTTCATGAATTTGACCACCAAAGTGGCAGTTTATTGGATCTTCAATCGATAATCGATTCGAAAAATGAGGCGATTCGGAACCTCGAAACCCAGCTTCAAAGAAATGAACATCAAAGACAATCTTTGGAAAGAGAGGTTTCTCTACTGCAGGAAAAGCTTTCTCTGCTAAGGGACACACAACAGGAAATGATCAATCACAAGGATGAACAAATCAAGGAACTAACTGATAACCTATCATCGAAGGATTCAGACGCAATCAAAAGACTCAATGAACTATCATCTGAGAGACTACGTCTACTAGAGACAAACAGATCACTTGAATTTTCTGAACAGGACCTCAAGCAAACTGTGTTATCACTTGAGGGTCAACTTCACAAATGTCAGGAAGACTTAAACGCTTTACGAGAGACGCACAAAGAGAAAACAAACGAATTGCTGAAAAAACAAGTGCCGTACACATCAAGTGAAGTAGATGCCTTGAGGCATGAATTGCTTGAGATGCGAAAACGCAATGATATGATGAAAACCGAGAACAATTCGTTAACAAGAAGATTAGATAATCTCATCAGACAATCTCCGACGAAAAGGTCCGTGGAGGTTGAGATAAACAAAAAAAACAATGAAATCAATACCCTTCATTCTACGATCAAAGACTTAGAACAAGAATTGCAAGAAGCAAGATCAACTGTAACTAAAATCAGAGAAAATCACAAACAGGAGCTTGAAAACTGTCGCAAGGATATCAACTTGCATATTCCGAACAATAATAACAATGCCTTTGAAGTTAATGAAAAGCTACAGAACAAGGTTTCGTTATTGCAGATGGAGTTGAATTCGATCAAGGATACCAAAGAAAAAGAATTGGCTATGTGGAGGAGAAAATACGAATCAATCCGTCGTTCCAACGAAGAGCTTTTACAAGAGAGCAAAGACCAATCAAATAAAATATCAAATATTCGCAACGAAAAAGACAAGGAAATATTACAAATCCAAACTCAATTAAACAGCATGTTAACAGAGAAGAATTCCTTGCTGAATGAACTTTCCAAAGTGAAAAGTCATAAAGATGATTATAAAGAAGAACTGAAAAAAACCCAATCAAGGTTGGAATTCATCACAAAAGAATTTGTAAAACTGAAAGATGCTTCAAAACAAACAGCGAATTTTGAGGCTACCAAGGATGTTCTGAACAACAAATGGTACTCTAAGTATCAAACGATGAAGAACAAGTTCTTAAGTGAATTAAAATCACTTCAAGACGAGAATCTAGAGTTACAGAAGAGCCTGCTAAAACAAAAGTCCAATTTGAATTCTAAAGCTGGCACTTTTACCACGACCACTGAAAAGGGGACACTACAGGACGAAATCGATTACTATCGATTGAAGTACTCTAATGAAGTGAAACAAAACAATGACTTGAAGGTTATGAACCAGTATCTGAACCGCGTGCTAAAGGCAAGCTCGCAACATATCAAATTGGATATCCTGAGGTTACAAAATGAAGTTCCCGCTTACAATAATTACGCAGATATACCATTCCACAATATCCCATCCCCCCGCCATAGGTTAAAGTTTAAAACTGTTGCACTAATGGTTTTATCTTGCATTAGAGTAAAAAGCACAATTGAAACTCGTAGATGGGACAGACAACGTATTGACTATTTGAAAAGGAAAATCGTGTTGAATCAAGACAAAATATCTTGGTGATACAACAAAACTTCTGAGAAAACCCCATCTGTTGAATAATGTACAGCAATGGAGCATCAATGATAAATCTGAATCGCTGCGCAAAACTCAACAAAAACATAAATTCATTTCTTCATATCTATATATTTCTTATACTGTGTTACTACCCGTTTTAGTCTGCTTTTAAATGATACAACAATTCCCTCCACTGCATCTAACTGATCATAATGCTTTTCCAAATCATCACATTTGTCTAGAAGATCCTTTGCCATTGCGATATTTCCGTCTATCACATCCTCAATCAGACCGTCTTCGACCAGTACATTTTGTTTCTGGCAAACCTCTAAAGTTTTCAACTGTATCGACTCCAGCTCGTCCTGAATCTTGTACAGTAAGTAATCGTAGTCTAGTATTAGCTTGTCGATCTCGAAGGGATCGTTGTCCGCTTCGTTGTCCGCTTCGTTAGCATTTTCAGAAGAGTCTAAAGGTGGATGTCTTTCGCTCATCGTTTTGCCACATTCCGCTTGATATCAGATAATGCTGATACTCGGTGAATCAAAGGTGCCAACGGGCTATTTGTGTAGTCTAAACGTGCCTATTTCCTTTGAAAGAAAACTGTTCTGTTGATCTTAATTTCCAAAAGGGGTCTTTCTCATATGCTGAGATCGAAGAAAAATAAATAATTAAAGGCTCTGATCATTAGATATATCAAAAACTAAACATATGTTTGATATCACTTCGAACTTGTATGATCGGGGTTTCCTTTGAGAAGTTGAATCCAGACAACTCAATTGTCCAAGTTCTAATTGTCCAAGTTCTACAAAGGGCGTTCGTACTTTGTTTAGCTGTCCTATTGAATACAGTGTGTGATTTACCTTAGCAGTCCATATTTGTAAAGCATGATGTCAATCCATTTGGATGAAGCTCCAGTGAGAAGGATGCAGCCGCAAAGCGATCCGTTAACCAGGAAGATTCAAAGGGCGTGCCGTATCTCTTTACCTGAACCAGACTTGGCTTTAAATTTGGATGTTGCTGATTACATAAACGACAAACAAGGTGCCGCTCCAAGAGAGGCCGCGATTTCCATTGTCAGGTTGATCAATTCTAGGGATTCCCATACTGCAATCTTTGCCTTGAGCCTGTTGGATGTGCTAGTTAAGAACTGTGGTTACCCATTCCATTTACAGATTTCCAGAAAGGAATTCTTAAATGAGTTAGTCAAGCGTTTCCCAGAGAGGCCTCCTGTTCGTTTCAGCAAAGTCCAGAGATTGATTTTGACTGCTATTGAAGAATGGTACCAAACCATCTGCAAACATTCTGCTTATAAAGAAGACATGGGCTACATCAGAGACATGCACAGACTCTTGAAATATAAAGGCTACAGTTTCCCAAAAATTAACAGCGAGGATCTTGCCGTCTTGAAACCGAGCGAGCATTTAAAGACTCCAAGTGAAATCCAAAAGGAGCAGGAAATCGCTCAAGCAGCCAAATTGGAGGAACTGATCAGACGCGGAAAACCGGAGGATCTGAGAGAGGCAAACAAATTAATGAAGGTTATGGCAGGATTCAAGGAGGATAACGCCGTTCAATCCAAGCAAATTTTAAATGAAGAGTTAACGAAACTAAGACGCAAAGCAGACTTGCTGAACGATATGCTATCAGCTAGCGACTCTCCAGATGTGGAAAATGACACCATTGTAGAATTGTATAATGCGTTAAGGTCTTCACAACCAAGATTCCAAAAGATCATCGAAGAAGAGCAAGATGACGATCAGTTCGTTCAAGATCTTCTCAAGTTCAATGATACAGTCAACCAACTAGTCGAGAAGTTTGATTTGTTGAAATCTGGGCATCCTGGAGAAGCAAATAAAATAAGTGTTGCTAATATTTCCTCGTCTGTCGATAACGGTGGTGCCCTGGCAAATGAGATTAATTTAATCGACTTTGATGACGAGAATGCCGGCAAAGCTCCCTCAAACCCAGCTGCCGGTACCAATGGTCTGGATGACGACTTATTGGGCGATCTAAATAGCTTGAATTTCTCGAATAACAACAATAACTTTGGATTCGGAGGAAGTATATCTTTGGACACTACAAACGTCCCTGTTCCAGCTGCTCCTGTCACCACCACAGCTACCACGACTTCAAGCTCAAACTTTGATCTGTTAAGTGATTTCTCTTCGCCATCTCCAGTGCAAACTCAACAGAGCACCAATAAAAACGACTTGTTGGGTGATTTTTCCAGCGCACCAGCCACCCAAAATGTGCCCCAATCGACCACTGTGTCCGACCGCTACCTCGTAAATCAATCAGACGTTTTGAAGTTCGAATTCTTAATTTCTAGGGAAAGTGAAAGTACTATTAAGGTTACGTCCTTCTTTTCGAATGTATCAATTTCCCAACTTACAGACCTTACATTAATGTTAGCAGTCCCTAAAGCTCAACAGCTAAGACTTTTACCTCAATCAAACACCGTTTTGTCATCTTATGCTAGGGACGCAGTCCATCAAGAGAGTTGGATTGACAATGCGGTAAAGAATGCTCCAAAACCTCTTAGAGTGAAATGGAAAGTATCCTACAAAATTAACGGAACGCCAAAAGAGGAATCTGCTGTGTACACCTTCCCAAATGTTTAAGTTAAAAATTGTATATTATTAGCGTATTAGTTACATCAAACGAACAGCCTTGCGGCCTTAAAGAAACATGCCTCATAACACATTGTCGAATTATAATATGTATATACAAAGTGTTTGTGTATTGTCATTATACTCACTTTTTTTGAGCGCGTTGCAAAATTTCTTGAGGAGTTGGAGAAGAGTGCTTTATCTCTGGCACCCTGGGTTTGGCTACGGTACCATTATCGTAACTTACAGCCTTTCGCTGTTGTTCGGATAACGGCAAACTCCTATAAATGTTTTCAGCAGCCATCAATGCGAGCTCGGGAGTGAAATTGGGTTTTTGCAAAAGAATCTTTTTGGCATAACCTTCAATTATTTCACGTTTGTTAGCCGGTTTGGCAACTCTGTGAGAGGGAGTTTGTGTTGTAACTTTCTCTTTTTCACCTAAAGGTGGTGCGCTCTGCGGAGTTGATTGCCTGACTTTGACTCTCGAGTCCTTAGAGCCACCATTGTGCATTACTGGTAGATTAGGACTTGATGCTGCTGTCAAAGGGAGCTTGCCCTGTTGAAACTGCGCCATCTGAATTCTTTGCTTAGCTGCACGCTTAATCTGTATATCTCTTTTTAAGCCTTCGTCACGCTGAGCCTTCAACTCAGACATTTCTTGAGGAGTTGGTACGCTCATATTTTTGACGTCAAGTGGTTTACGTGGCTGTGAAGGGTTTGGTCTTGGAGCATTTTCTCTCTTTTTTATGCACTTTCTTATTGCTTCGAACATACTTGCCCACCGCAATCGTCTATGTCCTCTTTGTATGGATTCCGATCCAACACCAAGAGGCGAGATTCTTCTTTTTTGCTGCTGCTGTAATTTATGAGCCTCATACAACCAAACTTGCGCATTATGAGCCCTTGGTCCCTTCATGTCAGCGATATTGAACTTTTCATTTAATTGAACAAATCGTTCAAAACACTGCCAAGGGGTTCTCCGTTCAATATTGGATACGTTTTCTCTTTGGTGGTGATTTGTCATTTGGGAGCTTATTAGGTCCCAGTTATAAGCATATTGATTAATATTCTTGACAAGCTCTTGGTCATCTTCGGGTAGCCATATGGTCGGGGTACGAAATTTCAAGTAACGTAATGAGGGAGCGACAGGAGGGCGAAGGTAGTGACTTCTTCTATTCCCATAAAACATCCCACGACGTTTGGACAGCGGTACCAATGAAGGTTCTTCTTCAACGATTTGCTTTTTGACAAGTTTCATAAAGTGGTCCTCGTCAAGAGGAGCAATTGCCTTTGAAACCGGTTCAAATGGCATTGGTTTAACAATATCGAGGTTTGGATCATCAAGACCACCGTAAACAGGGAGCGAATTTGTAATTGCTGCTCCCAAAGTCGAAAGATCGTTTGTATCAATGTACGACCTGAATGGGGAGACCAATTTTTTCGTGAGATACACTTCCATAGACGTGACCGGCAGGGAAGAAGCCACAATTTCTTCATTGAGATCAACCCTCTTCAACAACTTTTCGGTATCTATGGCTGGTTCCTCAACTTCGTTCTGAGTTTCAACGTCTGTTTCTCTGATATCAGACTCTTTGTTCGCTTCCGCTGATTCATTTGTATCTAATGTATCTGGGCTCAACTGTGTGTCGTTTCCTAACTTGTCATCAACATCAACTTCATCAGCTTTATCGTCTGGCTTTTCTGAGGAGACAATTTCTGCCGCCTCTTTACCTTCTGGGTCTATTATATCGATGTTTGTTCCCATATCTTGTGACGAAGCAACGTGTTCATTTTCTGCCGATCCCGTAACAACGTCTTTCCTTTGGACACAGCACATTTTACCATAGGCCCAAAAGTCCATAACCGCCTGTGCCATTTGTGTGCACATAGCTATCTTGTAGTGTAATGACTCACGGAAATCTTCACGCATCCACTTTGCTTCGTCAATCATCACACTACGATGAGTTTTCGGTTGAGATGGTACGACAGGATCAATATACTTTTTTGGCTGCCTGAGCGACCATAGATTGAGCCTTTTCAGTTCCTCAATTCTGGACGCAACAACGGTAATTCTTCTTTCATTTAAAGCAGTGTTTATCAGATCTGTAGATAGAGCTTTCTGAGATTGTGGGATCAACTTGAGTAAAGGTAGAGTTTGGGAAAGATATTTGATTTCTTGAATTGGCATACCTTTGGCCAGCTTGGAAGGGGCGGTCTCTCTCATGATCATGTATACAGCCTCTCTCACGTTGATATCATTTTCGAAAAAAGTTTGACGCCCATTCTTTGTTTCACTTTTGATGATCGATTCTATAATATATGGCTGTGGTTCCTTTACTTCAATAGGCGTAGGATCCGCGTGTAACTGTGAAATATCAGGCATTTGCGAATACGGGGTAGGGGAAAGCTCTATCGCATGCTCATTGCGTGCAGTATCTGTACTAGAATATGTTGCACTATCGAGTCTTGGCCTTTTGACCGTGTGATTATCTGTATTTTCATCCCGCGCTTCTTCTAACAACCGCTTCTCAGAAGTCGAAGGTTGAAATTGTGATTCAGGATATTGTGTAGATTTCGCTTCTGTCCGCACCTGTGTTGCTGGATGAGTAGCAACATCAGACGTTATCGGAACTTTCTGATACGGAGAAACTGATCGCCTCTTCTGTAGCTGCTGTTTTTGGAGCTGTTGTCTATGTAACTGCTGCTGCAACTGTCTCGATGATGGTGTTTGCGTCTGCGTTTGTACCACAGGTTGCCTAGAATTTTGCTGGCTAGAATGCTGGGTGTGTGTGCGTGAGACAGCCCTTGCCTGCGATTGGGGCAGAGCTTGCCCTTCCATTTCTTGTTCTTCGCTAGCACTGGGAGATGCATCCTTAGACCGCTGTTTTTTCAAATCTCGCTTAGCCTCAGCGGGAGAAGAACTTTTACTCCGGTTATTGAGCTTCCTATCTGAGGCCACGTCCCTAGGCCTAAACTTAGGCAGAGCATTAGTATCAATAGGCTTACCCCTAACCAATTCGTGCTGTTCCAAAAACTGATCTATTTCTTTCCCTATCCTTTCATGATTGTCCACGCTTTTCAACTCAGTGATTTGCGATATACAGTACAGCTGTACCAGCAAATTTCGCCTGTCCTCAAGAAGCTGCTCAACGCTCTTACTCCCAGTTGTGTTCGCTCTTTTCACACTGCTCATCGCCTTATTTTATTTATCAAATGTGTCTTTTCTAATTTACTTCGAAATTTCAAAATTTTGGCGATGGATCGTAAAGCTTAATATCGAACGTAAAAAATGAAGAAAAAAAAAACAAGGAAAGCCTAAGTTTTTTTTTAATGCGAAGTTTGTGTCCGTAAACGCAAGATCCAGTGCAAACAACAGGACCCTCTGACCAAAACAGGCTTTTCCGCGTCTAGACACCCTTCAAACCGATCCGAATAGACTCTTTATTGCCCTGTTCCACTGCTTATTATAGTACGTTTTCACACTTCCCTGCTACATAACTACGTACTCTATAATTCTGCATTTTTTTTTGTTGCTTGAAAGAAAGTTTTTTAAAATTTTCGGGCCACAATTAAAGGCGGGTAACACGGTCGAAGCGCTTCGACCAGATCACGCGAGAATCACGTGCCCATCTATTTCTCCGACCACTTCACTCACCTTTTAGTGTGCGTGTGCTGTAAATGTACGTACACGTTCATTGCTGCAAGAAATTAGAAAGTGTCTTGTCTGGTTGGGCGTTGGAGATGCGATATCAAGTTACCCATGCACAACGCTGCACAAGTGGTGTGCTCTTATTTCTTATGCGGTGCTGCGTTCTGTTTTCTCAAGATCACCAAGTTTTGATCGCAGTATCCAAATCTTCGATGGATTTGACCAACCCGGCGTGGTCCAAGACCATGAACGTGACGATGAGGCCCTTTCTTGAGGCAGTATCGACGTGTACCTTAGCGGCCTTTTCGAAAAAGCGGTCTTCTTCGTGGAAGTAGTCGATCTCGTTAGTTTGTCTGACCTTCTTGCGGATGGCTTTGTTAGACGTTAGATCGTCTTCGTCCATGTCGAAATTCACCTCGTACTTTCTGGAAGCGATAAGATAGAAGTCGTAAGTTTGGTCATCACCTAACGCAACCTTCACATCTTCTAATGTGATGTTGTATAATGGCGGCACAACTTCTGGTGGCATGTTGATCAATCTTTCACTCATCACTAATGCGCATGTCTTGTTGGATTGGTCGATAGTCTGTAGAAAAGTGGCCAGTTTGGTGTCTACTTTACGGAGGTATTTGGCATAGTCGCTATCTTTGTTAGCTTTGTAGTCAATGAACGAAAGGAAACAGTATGGGTCGGACTCCTTACCGTCAGTCTTGATGGTAGTTATTGGTGATTCGAGGATAAGATCTGCCAAAGCACTTAACTGAATTCTGTTCGACTCCTGTGGCCCGAAAAGTTGACGCATCAAATTTTTTAGTGCATGGAAATCAACATCTGGGTTCCCGTTAAAGAAATCAAAGTCGATATTGACGACTTCTTGCTCATCTTTCCCGAGGTCACCTTCGTCTGCGTTTTCGGAATCTGTGCTTGAGATATCGATGTCAGATTCCTCATCGACAGCACGTTTCTTCGACAGCTCTTTTAGTTTAACAACCTGCACCATATCTGATCCAAATATAACGTCACTGCTGGTTCTATGGAGTACAGAAGCTACTGAGGAGTCTCTTATTGATCTTTTTCATGTTCTAAAATGTGTGATGAGCTTTGAAAACACTTTAGCATTAAATCGCATGAATGATTTCTTTTCGAAAATGTCTAATTTCAATGTAATGTGCGTATTTATTGCAGAGATGTTCAGTTAATATTACAATTGATTTGGGATATGAAGCTATGTGACTGTTGCCGCTTGTCCAAGAATGAAATTACGGGCAGCTGGTGAGTACAGCGTGCACATGATATCTTTAGGAAACGTTCTTCTGCTTCCGACGGATGCCAAATGACTATTTTCTCGTCTGCGGTAGGTCACGTGATGTAATATCTTGCTTAGCGGCATTCATTTAAACGTGCCAAATTAGATAAGGAAGCAGCCCGCTCAACAAGCTTCGGAACGTGCAGTTCCTAATACCTGTGAGTTTGTTCGAAGTTCACGATGCTCTTCCTTTTCTTTCTTTGGCATTTAAAAGTTTTAGACACTAAGGCTCTGATAATTAAGGTGCTATAAAATTAACTTCCGTATCGGAATGTAACTTGTCTGAGTACCTTGAAAAGAATTGAACTTGACACAAGTGGTCGCAGGAAAATGGACGAAACGACTACTTGGATAATCGAAAATACCGGTATCAAGAAGAACGACAATGTCGCTATTAAAAAGTCGGTTGTAGACGGTGATGCAGGTGGTTACGGAATGTTTGTGAATCTCACTGAAGTGAAGAAGTTTCTAAAAGGCGGGGATACTAGAATTGAACTCTTAAGGATTCCTAGACATGCAACGATATCAATGGCGACAATACAAGAGGTACTAGCAAACAGTTCAACAGATTATGAAATCAATACCAAGATTAAGAGTCATTTGACAGCATTTCTCAGTGAAGATAGTCATCACGATTTCATTGACGAAACTAATCTGATCGTGGTATTTTTAGTTCTCAAAGCCATTCTTTCTGAAGGACAGGCCGTCAATGCGGCTGATTTTCCACTTTACTATCTGAATGAGGTTCTTTTGAAAACCTTTGTCCCGATCCCATCGAATAAATTTCAGGATGATGTTCCGAGTCAGAATAAGTATTATAACGAATACAATAATTTTCCTCAACAGTTGTTTCTCAAGCTCGTTCACGATTTTATATTAGCAAAATTCCCTTCTGATGATTATGAAAGACTAATCTCCGCGATATATTGCAGTGTGGTTTCTAGAATATTAGAGATTCCCGAATCTTCTGGGGAAGGGAACGATGATTTTTTTGTCAGCCCAGCTTTAGTTCCTATCTTAGACTTTGCTAATCATGACAATGATCATACGAATGCCCATTTTGATATTGACCGTAATACAAACGATATTGTACTATACTTGGATACTGAAATGGTTCCAGAGCTTGATAGTTGTGCTCAAGTTTTCATAAGTTACTCTCCAATCGAAGAATTGACACATTTTGAACAAATATATGGATTCTTGCCAAAATCTGATAAGCCCCAGGTATGGTGTTACAGATTAGATGAAGAATTTCTTAGAAGCTACCTTTACAGGGGCACAAACGCCTCGAATTTCTACAAGTGTATGAATGTGAGACCATCCTTACAGTTAATTTTACTACCAACAGAAGCACTTATAAATGATTGTATCACAGAATTTGGCGAGATTCTTACGTTGTTCTCTCAGCACTTACAGGATTCAAGAAAGAGTCCGTTTGTGCTTGATGAAACAGGTAGATTTTACTCTTGTATATTCCAAGATAACTCGGGAGCCGAATACACCAAATTATTAGATAAAGACCAATGCCTTGAGGAATTTTTTGGCGAGGAAGATGATATTGATAACTATAAGCAAGCTTTGGAAGAATTCAAGTTATTCTGGTTCGAATACATTGAGTATCGTTTGGAAAAAATCAAAGGTTTAAACCCAGGGATGCTTGGTTCATCATTTACAACATTTTTACAAAGAGAGATAGTGGTGTTAGAGACTCTAAAGCGACAATTTGACGAAAATAATGAGGTAATGTACTATGATAAATACAGGGAAATTGATGAAATCAAGCTGCCAACTGCTTCTTTTCCACCTCCGTGTCAAATTGATTACGACAATTTGACGGAGTTTTCCGAAGTCTTTCAATAATGTAAATAGTAAATGTCATGGATATATACCCCATCCCTTCATTATCCAGTTGAAGTGTTGTTACGACTACATATACTAATTAAGAGGTAGGCAATAATTCTGCAAAGCGTAAATTGAACGACAATGGCAAAATTGAATCATATTTATTGTTTCGAATCTACTCAGTTTATACTTTAATAAGATTTTACTTGTCATGTTCGAAGACAGCGTTTCCATGAAACTGCTGAAAGAAAAACATCCTATTACAAGAAGATCATTCGGGCCGAAAAGGTGTAAGCACCCCAAGAACGGAAGGAAGCAGTATCTAGCAGAAGCCAATGAGGGGCATTGATCTGATTTCAGCTTTTTTCGTTCTCCTGAGCTGCGGAATAGCTCAGGGTATGCATATCTACCTTAATAGTGGAGAAATCGAATGCTTCTTTGAACATTTGGATAAAGGTGAACTGTTAGCAGCAAACTTCAATACCGTAGTTGAGCAAGACGATGGAACGTTCGAAACAGATGATATGATGACATTCTCAATTACGATTGACGAGACATTTGATAATAATCACCGAGTACTGTCTCAGAAAGGGTTTCCACAGGGACCATTCTCTTTCAGTGCAGTAGATAAGGGAGAACATAAGATTTGTCTGGAACCGTATTATCCAGATAGCACAAAAAGAATAAAGCTCTACCATGAGATAGAAATTGGGAATGCCATTTCACTACAGAGTAAAAGGAACTCCGCAATGGCAACTCTTAAGGACAGAATATACCAGTTAAATGAAAGACTGTTAGGCATACAAAATGAACAAGAAGATATAAAAACTAAAGAGGCAGCTTTCCGGGAAGTGTCTGAGGGAACGAACGAAAGAGTAACTTACTGGTCGGTCTTAATGGTGATTGTGCTAATCACTACATGTGTTTTCCAAATTCGCTACTTGAAAACACTATTCATAAAACAAAAACAAACGTAATAAATTGCCTCTACTGGTAGCATATACATATATTTAGTGATGGCTATATAGTTCTCTGGGAATTCTAATTCAGCTGATGGCTTACTAGGGACCACTTGTAAACCCACTTCGTATTGCCATGGCGCCAGGATGTCTCTCCAGATTATTTTATACCGATGAGACTTTGGAGCGCACCTCAAAAGAAATGAAAATTCACCTCATTCATATATTTAACATTGCATAGCTATAGAAGGTGAATCGCTTTCAGAAAATTTGAGACACAAGCCAAAAGCAGCACGGTAACGTCAGATAAACGTACGGATCATACAGAAACATGACAGAGTCAGAGAGATCTAATGCGCACCTCTTAGAAGAGATTGAAAGGTTGAGAACAGAAAACTCTAAGTTGAGGGATGAGCTAGACGCAGAAAGATGCAGCAGTAATATGGATAAACTACCTATGTCACTAGACGAATTCAAAAGATACGGCAGGCAAATGATTGTTGATGAAACAGAAGGGTTGAAGGGTCAACTGAAGCTAAAGAACTCTAGTGTACTTGTTGTGGGAGCCGGTGGGTTGGGATGTCCATCGTTGCCATACCTAGCCGGTGCTGGGATTGGAAAAATCGGAATAGTTGATAATGATATTGTAGACACTTCAAACCTACACAGGCAGGTTCTTCACGACTCTACAAAGGTTGGCATGTTTAAGTGCGAATCGGCTAAGCAAGTTTTGAACAAGTTGAATCCGCATGTCTCGGTGACAACTTATCCTGTGAGGTTAAGTAATGCTAATGCCTTTGATATATTCGAAGACTACGACGTTATTCTGGACTGTACAGATACGCCTATGGCTCGTTATTTAATATCTGACGTAGCAGTGAACCTAGGTAAGCCTGTTGTCTCTGCGTCTGCTTTGAGAACTGAGGGTCAGTTATCCATCTTCAATTTTGCGAATTCCGGTCCTTGTTACAGATGCTTTTATCCAACCCCACCTGCACCAACTTCTGTTTCATCATGCCAAGAAGGTGGTGTTCTAGGACCGTGCGTTGGTCTTGTTGGTGTTGCAATGGTAGTTGAGACCTTGAAGCTTCTATTAGGAGTATATACCATTGAAAATTTCAAACCGTTTCTTCTTCAGTACTCCGGATTCCCTGATCAAACGCTTCGTAAGTTTAAAATGAGAGGAAGAAGGGAGGACTGCCCAGCCTCCGGATCAAACAAAACCGTTACCAGAAAAGCTATCGAGTCAGGGGAAATTGACTACCATTCATTTTGTGGTAGTCGTAACTACAATGTTCTAAAAGAAGATGACAGAATTACTGTAAAGAAGTTTGAAGAAGAATATCGTAATTCATCCAATAATAAACCTTATTTCTTGTTGGATGTCAGACCAAGCCTACATTACTCCATATCACATCTACCTGATACTCATAATATCACTGTAAATGAACTTAGAGATTTACAGCCTGAACTAGAAGAACTCCAAACAAAAATTCCCCATATTTCAAAGGACTCTGAAGTTTTGGTAATCTGTAGGTACGGTAATGATTCCCAACTCGCAACTCAATTATTGAAGGACAAATTCAAATTGAAGGATGTAAGGGATATTAAAGGTGGGTTCTTTAAATATATCGATGAGATAAATCCATCTCTACCAAAATATTAGGCGTTTATTTTTCTGGTAACTTCCCATGAGGAATGTTTTCTATTTATTTACCTAGTTTCTCTATTACGACAAAGCCTGCTGCATTTGCAAATGAATAATATTTGCCGCATTTCGAGTCTTCAATCCATTTTACACTTTGAATGTTGATTCCGGGGTAATCGAGCTTGACGTTTGAAGTTTCTGTGTTTGAAAACTTGAAGACCTTGTATTGCGGATTCAACCGATAATGCCCGCTTGATTCATTATAATCCCATTTCCACAATCTGATGTACCTGTAAATATCCGTGTTATTCTTTAATCCTTGCAGCATTCTCCGTACCAAATTGTTCAGAACCACAGCCCCATCAGAACTCCCGGACAACAACATGGGATGGAGTGAAGAGCTTCCAATCGAAACAACAGTATTATCATGTTGACATATGTTGTGATCGACAAAAATAGCTCGTGGAGTGAACGCTTTGATCGAACTGAGTGAGTCAGTTCGAACCACGGTGTATAGTTGTGGAACGTAAATGAGAGGGAGCGTATTACTACCACGAGTTCTTGTGGCAAAGCACTTTGTTAAACGTATATCCTTTGGATCGAACAAACAGCAGTTTCCATCAATTGAACTCATGCAAACAAGCGTATTCTCGAAGTTTGATCGCAGTACGACAGTAGAAATTACATATGATTCAAAGATTTGTTTGTATGTGTAGTATTTGTTGTCACTTAACGAAAACTCCCCGTAGTACCCGTTCTGAAACCCACATACGATTTCATTTGAGCTTCGAAAATCAAATGAGGTAATATCGGACTCCAAGCCATCTATGCTAAAGGCAGGGCTCTGCAAGTGATGTATTTGACCACTGAAAGCCTTTTTCACAGACAAAAACTTTATTGTACCATCTTGAAAGACACCAGCCAAAAGGCCAATGTGAATTGAATCACCAATAAACCCTGGGTGCCATTTAAGGTCCCAAGAGACACCACAGTCATGTGCTAGCTGATAAAAAAGTACAGCCTTCCCTGTCGCTGTGTTCATTTCGTATATTTTAATTACTGCCGGATGAGGCACTGGTTTACCAGATAGTCTAAGATCGGGATCTGCTGCATCTCGGTCATTCGAAACTGACACAGCAAGATATTGTGTATCGGAATCCGGTATTTTGGTCCATGCCATATCTGAGATAAAACCACCGGTATTGAATACCAAACCTTGCCGTACGCCAAAGTTAAACACTGGAAGGTCTACTGTTTCATCTGTAAGTGCCGAGAAGTGATTGCTTCCAATATCAAACTTGATCTCCTCTTTATCTAATGGTACGATTTCATTCAATTCGTTCTGTGAAATGCTAACCGTGCTGAAATTGGCGAGCTCAATGCATGATGCAATACTTTCAAATGGCAATTCAAATTTAGTGAGTTGAGATTCGTCGAAATCAAAGACAGCAGTTTCGAATTTTTCCTTCTGTACAGCTAAACCTAAGAGCTTGTCTTTATTTTCGCCGTAAATTCTAACTAGCTTATCTTTGACGGAAGTTAGGTGCTTACTTACTCGGACAATCTTGTTCTTGTCAATTTTTGGAGGGGAAGCTGCCTTGATTTTAACTGGTTTCGATTTCTTGGCAGCCGCACCGTTCTTTGAACCCTTAGGTCTTCCTCTTCTTTTTGTCGGTTTGTTGTCACTTGGGTGATCTATTTCTACAATATCAATACTATCGTCCTTATCATTGGGTACTTCAATTACCGGATTGAGTTCTAAATTAGTCTGCCCAGATTTTAAGTCCTCTATTATGTTTGAATCCTCTGTCACGACAGGTTTTGTTTTGGTGGACCTTGACGCTCTAGTTAATCTGATAGCAGCCATTTTGACCCATGCTAATACCCAAGAAGTTGCGATCGAGTTTGGTTCAGTTGATCCGTCTTAAAGCAGTAGTTGAGAAGTCGTAGAGGTACGAGGAAACCCTGTTACATTTACCCTCTCGGTGTTTACGTGCTATATACAAGGTTACAAAGGTTTGTTGATGTTTTTGTTTTTGATTAAAGCTGAGATTCAAGAAATAGGGTAACGTAAAATGAACGACAATTACCGAAACACCAATGTGTCAGTGGGTTAGGTTGTGCCCAACGTGTTCCAGACTTTCAGAATAGACCCATATATTACATGTCTGTCTATACGATCGAGAGAATAATATCAAAATAAGCTACGTAATATATGTATCCAGTGGTTAATTAGTTCTTTGCCTCTTCTTGCAAAATCTGCAAAGCGTTGGTGAAATCCTTTATTGAATCGTTAATACTTTCAACGCCGACAGAAACTCTAATAAGAGTCTGCTTAATGTAAGGGTCTGTCAAGGCTCTCCATTCGACCAGCGATTCCACACCACCTAAAGAAGTAGCATGTTGGAAGTATTCCAATAATTGCGGAAATTTTTTGCATTGATCTTTCGATTTCAAGGTGATGGCGAACACTGGTCCGTAGCCTCCTTTCAATTGGACCTTAACGAAAGTTTCTGTCTGCAAAGAAGAGTGGAAGATCTCATCTATCACATCTGGGTAGTCAGATATATGCTCGGCAAGATATGTAACAAGTTTTGTTGCATTTTCCGATTGAGTCTTTATTCTCATATCAAATGTCCTCAATGATCTTAACAACAAGAACGCCTCTAAGTTGGCAACATTCGTTCCCAAATAGATTCTATCCGATCTCAACTGTGAAGCAACTTGTTTGTCCTTGACAGCAAGAACACCGGCCAAGAGATCAGAGTGTCCGCCGAAGTATTTAGTGGCTGAGTGTAAGATTACGTCAACTCCGAACTCCCACGCATCTTGCAATGGAGGTGGGGCAAAAGTTGAATCAATTACCAATAAAGCGCCTTTGGAATGAGCTGCATCGGCAAAAGATTTGATGTCGGACGAGGTACCATAAGGGTTCACTGGTGATTCAATATGAACAACATCACCCTTCTCTGCATGCTTCAAAATTTCATCAATCTCCAAAGGATGCTGTTCTAAACTCCAGTTTCTAGTGTAAATATCTGCGATACTACGGCATCCATGATAGCCTTGGCCAATGAAAAGTCTTTTTGGGTTGTAATGCGTTAGCATAGCAAAGTAGGCGGCCAAACCAGACGAGTAGATGACAGCTTCACCCTTGAGTATTGACGATAAGATAGATTCAACCCTCGTAGAATTAGGATGAGCCAATCTGGAGTAGATCGGTTTCTTTTCCATAAAACTGAAGTCTTCCCGCTCACTCCAAGGAATCAAATCGCTTTCATCATACCTGAATGTGGTAGCAACATTGATTGGTGATACTATATCTGAAACCCTATTATCCTTATCGTCAGCATGAACAAGCTCTGTAGGCAACGACATCGTTCACGATGTGCAAGGTTACTATTGATATAAGAAAATTACCCACAGACGATCGATCAGGGTTGCGTTATTAGCAGCAGGTAGCCTGTCTTATAGCGACAAGGATGAACGATCCCAATTTGTGATCAATATATCCCCAACTGTCTTTCAAACGGTTATTTCATTCGAGCCAATTTATAAATGCTATGAAATAATTCTCGAATAAGCTTAGGTATGTCTCTCGGTGACTAAATGACTGCCTTAATATCACGCTCGAGCCTTTAAAAATGGTGCAGTGGCTTTTTTGTTTTCACGTGACGTACGTGCTTGGGTCACGTGAACGATTTGGGTACAATTAGACTACAACGCAGGCAAAGTAACCAAATGCATCGAAAGTCGTCTTGTATTAGCAGCAACTGCAATTATTCGGTATTGTTGAATTTAATGCCGATTACGCACGGCCAATTCTGTCAATCAGACTATCTGATACACTTCCCATATGCTTTACTGACTCAATCTTGCAGTTGGTCGTAAATTGCAACAAAATAAAGCTGTTGAAATTCGCTTAACACTTTTAGGAACGAACTAAACAGGGGTAGAGGACAAAATACACGAGACCCTGGTCAATTGATCCGCTGAACTACAGACATTTGCAGTGTTAAACACTAAAGAGTTCTATCGCATTTCCATATTGCATGCTGGGAATATTTTCAAGGAGCAAATTCACCATGTCTAGCGCTAGTGTCACAAATTATCCTCAGGAATTCATTAACTTCTTGAACAGCTCTCCAACTCCGTATCACGCCGTTCACAACGTCAAAACACGTCTCAAATCTCATGGATTTGTAGAGCTCAAGGAGAGTGATGCATGGGAGTCTCAATTCAAGAATTTGGGAAAGTACTTCGTTACAAGAAACAATTCTTCAATCGTCGCATTTGTCGTCGGTGGGAAATGGAAGCCAGGTAATCCCGTTGCCATCGTTGGTGCGCATACAGACTCACCGGTACTTAGAATTAAACCGATCTCCAAGAGGGTCAGTGAAGGATTTTCACAAATTGGTGTGGAATGTTACGGTGGTGGAATTTGGCACACCTGGTTTGACTCCGATCTCTCTGTTGCCGGAAGAGTACTGGTCTGGGACGAAAAGGAAAAGAAGACTGTATCAAAACTTGTTAACTTGAAAAAGCCTCTGTTAAAGATTCCTACTTTGGCCATTCATTTGGATAGAGACGTCAATACAAAGTTCGAATTTAACAAGGAAACACAATTGTTACCTATCTCCGGATTGTCTATCAAGGACAAAAAGCAGGAGACTGGATCTAAAGATGAATGCTGTACTGGCTCTAAGCCTCTGCCCGAGGATCAGTTCTCTTCCTTGAAATCAATTATCGAGAGACATCACGAAGATTTGTTGAAATTGATCTGTCAAGATTTACACTTAGAGAAAGTTACTGATATCGAGGACTTTGAGTTGATCTTATACGACCACAAGCCTTCTACTTTGGGTGGTATTAACGAAGAGTTTGTATTTTCAGGAAGATTGGATAATTTGACCTCCTGTTTCACTTCAATGCACGGACTTACAGAGGCAGCAGACACAGAGTTGGCAACAGATGAAGGAATCCGCATGGTAGCAATGTTTGATCATGAAGAAATCGGTTCTTCATCTGCTCAAGGTGCTGATTCTAACTTTTTACCTAACATTCTTGAAAGAGTTACCCCTTTGGTCGGGACAGACGAAGCTCAACAAGTATCCGCCTCCGCTTTGTTACAGTCATCTGCAAAATCGTTTTTCTTGTCCAGTGACGTTGCCCATGCTGTTCATCCAAATTACTCTTCAAAACACGAATCTCAGCATAAACCCCAGTTCGGTGCTGGTCCTGTTGTCAAAATCAATGCCAATCAAAGGTACATGACGAACTCTCCTGGTCTAGTATTAATCAGTAAACTTGCCGACGAAGCCCAAGTTCCACTACAGTTATTTGTAGGTGCGAATAACGTTCCATGTGGTTCAACCATTGGTCCAATTTTGGCTTCGAAAACAGGCATCAGAACCTTAGATCTTGGCAACCCTATTTTATCCATGCATTCAATCAGGGAAACAGGTTCCGCAAAAGACATTGAACTGCAAGTGAAACTGTTCAGAAAATTCTTCGAAAGATACTCTGCACTACAAAGTACTATAGAAGTTTAGATATTGTGAATATATGAATACTCTATAATTTATTGTCATTGGTTAGGCGTTGACCTTGATAGTCGGCTTCTACGACTTCCGAACCGTACTGGCTGGTATAACATGGCTCTCTGGCACATACGAAAAGACGCACTAGTCACGTGACTACCATTTATCTTAACGTTGATGCATCGTAAGCGATCTTTTTTAAGAATTGGTAAGCTCATCGGTGATCAAAGCGAGGGTACAGGAATTAACCATAATGATGTCTATAACCTAAGAAAGCGGTGCACAGGCTTTCGGTTTGGCCAATCAAAAGAATGAGTGACAGTGACTCTGATGATTTCTTTCTTAACCAAAATGTCTCAGAAGATGAAGACCTATTAGAAACAGCCGAAAATGTCGAGACTAGTGTAAATAGCATTCAGACATTACCAAGTTCGAAAAATGATAAGAAAAGATCTCTTGAAGACGACTTCACGCAGCGAAACAAATATGAACCCCCTCCGAGAAAGTTAACAAAACAGCAAGGACTCTCCTTATCTTCTAATAACAACGAAATCGGCGATGCTAGTGATTTAAGCTCTGATAATCCAGCCAATTCAGAATCGGATGACTTCGCTGACAGTTTTCAGCAGGAAGGGCGTCCGGCTAATGCACTCCCTTCTACTACTACTCAGGACGACATGTTTGACTTTTTGAAAGAGGTAACCAGCAGCGCGAATAAATATTCAGAAACATATGCTGATAAAAGTACTACTAAGCGAATTTACAACATCAATTTTGTATCAACCCTGGAAGGATCACAGAACAAAAGAGTAAATGTGAAAGTGAAAGGAAACAAAACTTTCGAAAGTATTTTGCCTATAACAATAAGAACCTTCATTCAATCTTATAAGATACCCCGAAGCTTGAGAATGTTTTATACGCCTGCAGATTTAGTACTTTTTCGAGCTGGAATCGAAGTACTTCCATTCTCCAGTTGCGATAGTTTACGTATACCCCAACCAGACGTCAATGATGAGACGTCAGTGGACCTGATTATAGTTCATTCCTCAGATGCCAATAATTACAAAACGGAATACAAAAATATCAGAGAATCAAGACTTCAGTCAGTTTTGAAAGAAAAATGTGAAGAAGATTTAGATCAATTTGATAAGCTGGCTGCTGATGAGAAGTTTGATTTATTCGAGAAAGAACTCGAAAATGCCCCTAAACTCGAAAAGAGTCCCGATGATGTTATCGATCTTCTTGGTTCTGACAATGAAGTCTCGAGCTCTTTGCAACTGATTTTAATTGACAAGACAAATAAAAGGACCTCTATTTCAGTTTGGCCAAGTACAACCTTTTCAGAGATTGCAATGAGGTATAAGACTATGTCAAAGCTTCCAGAAAATGCAAACGTTCTAATTATATTTGATAATGTCGAACTAGATTCAGCAGCAACAGTTTCAAGTGAAGATCTTGAAGAAGATGACATACTCGAAATAAGACTGGCGTAGATGTTTTTACATTCAGTATGTAACGTTACCATCAAATGAACTCTGAGTTTGTTTTGAACGAACTATTATCTGAAATAAAAATAGTTTATTTACATGCATACAATCTTCGACATTAGTTTGACTTTACGGCAGCGACACATAAATTTTCAAACAATGTCGGCTTAGGTGTAAGATCTTTTTCTCCCACGATTGTGTTTTTGACGACTTTGAATGAACCTGTACCGATAGACATGGTCTGTCCCAATATGATACATTCTGAAACACCTTCTACAGCATCATTTTTCATATAGAATGCTGCGTCAAATAGATGATCGGTGGTCTTTTCAAAGGATGCTAGTTGCATAACGGAATCTCTCATTTTAGCCAAACCAAATCTAGTAATACCCAAAACTTCACCTTTATAAGTCATTAAATCACCCAATAGTTGAATGTGACGTGGATCGACACTCATACCGTGATTACTCATGGTGTAATCAATTTCATTAACAATACAAGATCTTGCAGCTTCGATACCCAGAACATTGTCAACCTCGAGAATATGATTAGTTTTGGTTTTGGAACCGATAACACCATCAGTGGTCATAACATCTCTTAACCCATAACCTTCGACCAATAGTTCTCTTTTACCATCATCACGAATATTGATAACTGCTCTAGATATATCACCGAAACCTTTAACCACAATGTGGGGAAGCGCACGACGCAATTGTTGCATTCTGTAGAACACTTCTGTTGGTTCTGGTTCCTTCATTGAAGTTGACACAGACTTCATGGATTTCCCATCTGAGCTGACAGCAATGTTGATTCTGTCTTTACCAATAATGGATATGTCGTTGGTTCCAATTTTCAGCTTAGGAGCCTTAGCTATGGCAACGACAATATCCTCCAAGGTAAGTTCCAGTTGCAGTTTTTCGATCGTATCGGAATCAATTTTAATTTGAAGGAACGCCATGTTATCCTTGTAAATATCTTGAACATAATACGACACGTCCGAGAGTAAAGTCTTTTCAACTCTACCCTTAACAACTCTAGCAGCTCTTTCGTCATTATCATTAACAAGAACAGCGTTGATGATAGGCGTTGATATGACTTTTGAAGCATTGATGATTTCTTTGATACGAGGAACACCTAGAGTAACATTCATAGAAGCAACACCAGCAAAATGGAAAGTTTTCAATGTCATTTGAGTACCAGGTTCACCAATAGATTGGGCACCGATTGCACCAACGGCTGTACCAGGCTCTACCCTAGCTCTATGGTATTTTGAAATAGCTATGCTCAAAAATTTTTGAACGAGAGCCTTTGAAATCCTGCACAATTGATTAATCGCAATAGATGTGGATACTGGGACATTTTCATCCCAGTCGATATTTCGTAGTTCCTCACCTGGTTCATCTGCGAGTGCTTTGAGACCCCTTTCTTTTCTCAAACCAGCGAGGTATAGAGCCTTTTCTGTCATGAAATCACGTAAAGATTGGTAGAAAGATCTTTCAGCATCAAACTGATCGATGTATTCGTCTTTGTCTTCGTCTTCCTTATTCAGTTCTTGACCAATGTTGTCATATCTTTTTAATTTGCGTTCTAGCGGTCTTAAAATGATATTAGTTTCAGCGATGATCTGATATGGTAGTAAACCATCGGCATCATGCTTCAAGGTTATGTTATTTGCATGAGTCCACGACCTGTTGAAGTTCACCGGCTGTGCGTTACCTTCCATATCTAGTGGATCTAAACCATCGCCACCATAGGTGAATTGAACGATACCATTTGAAGAGGTTCTAACAGTATTATCGTATTGACAGGATAAATCTTCAAGGGACTTCATTAATCTACGAGACATGTAACCAGTTTCAGCTGTTTTGACAGCTGTATCCACAAGGCCTTCACGACCTGAAATTGCGTGAAACAAGAATTCTGGTGGAGAAAGACCTGAGAAAAACGAGTTACGAACGAAACCCTTTGATTGAGGAGTTTTGGAATTTTTTGGAAAGTGTGGTAAAGATCTATCTTGGAACCCATCAGGAACACGGTTACCAGAAATAATTTGTTGACCCACAACAGCAACCATCTGTGACACATTAAGAGTAGAACCCTTAGAACCACAAGTGGCCATAATCAAAGGTGCGTTCAAGTTGTCCAGTTCTCTAATACACACCTCACCGACTTCTTCTCTGACTTTAGATAAAAGCCCACCGATTTTGGCTTCTAAAGTCTGCTCTTCATTACAACCTGGTTGTGTTTCCAATTTTCCTTTATTGAACTGATCAATCAATTCATCACATTTCGCGTATGCACTTTCAACCATTTGTTCTTTCTTTTGTTTCAAGTCTATACCTGGTGTGACATCATTAATACCAATCGAGAACCCTCTATTACCCAAGTATCTTGCACATAGTTTGGCCATTCTATTCATTGCTTGTGCAGCTTCATTTGGTCCATAGTCTCTTAAAATCGTGTAAAATACAGAATGCTTCTTACCATCACCGAGAACAGATTTATCCATAACACCTGAGAGGATGTTTGATCCTCTAATCAAAACGAAACCATCATTCTGGGACATTTCATTGGGATACTCTTTCTTTGGAGGTGGTAAGAAAACTTTGTTTTTGGCATCCAGGTTGATGACAACTGGTGACTTATTGTTAGGTTTGATTAACAACGAGAAAACCTGTTTACCAGTCCAAAGATAATGAGGTTTCATAATAGATGGTGGGGGAATATCAAATTGAAGATTACTATCGGACATCATTGACAAGAGTTGTGTTAATTGCGAACGGTCATAGAAGGAATCTTTATGAGAGATTAGATACGAGCCAGTGATGAAATCCTGAGTAGCAGCAATAATTGGTTCACCAGACTTTGGTGTTAGTAAGTTATTTTTGACACCCATCAAATTGATTGCCTCTGCACGAGCTTCTTCTGTTTGTGGAACATGTAAATTCATTTCGTCACCATCAAAATCCGCATTGTATGGCGTACAAACACATTCGTTAAGTCTAAATGTTCTCCAAGGACGAATTTTGGCAAAATGCGATAAAATGGATAGTCTGTGTAAGGAAGGTTGTCTATTGAACAAAACCACATCACCATCTTCGATATGTCTCTCAACAACATCACCGTATTGCAGTTGTTTGGCTAGTTTTACTCTATCACCGTAACGTAAGTTACGTCTAGCATCTTCGTTCTTCTTCAATAAATAGTTGGCACCAGGATGTACCTTGGGACCATTAACAACCAGCTGTTGAAGTTTATACTTATTATAACGAGTCACCTTTTCTGGATATGTGAGAATCTTGGCCACTCTATCAGGAACTGCCACTTCATCAATCGACAAGTTAGGATCCGGGGAAATAACTGTTCTACCGGAGAAATCCACACGCTTACCTGACAAGTTACCTCTGAATCTACCTTGTTTACCCTTTAACCTTTGGCAGAAGCCTCTTATTGGTTTAGATTTGGTTCCCGAGGATCCTGGAAGCATGGACGGATTCACTGAGTCTGAGTTAATATACATGGCCACTGCAAGTTGCAAGTAGTCCCACTGCTCCATCATGTTGTTGATTGAAATTCCCTTTTCTAATCCAGCTTTGATCAGAGAAGAAGTCCACACAATTTCTGTTAGTTTGACCGTTAAGTCATCTTCATTAGAAGCTGGAGAATCCTGCATCATGACGGAAGGACGAATACACACCGGAGGTGCCGGTAGGTATCTCCAAATGTATGTTTCTGGTCTGCCCGATTTACTTGTAGAATCGATACCTAATAGTTCACAATCCTCTGGTTTAATCTGTTTGAATAAATTCAGTACTTTTAGAGGATTTAAGTCATCCATACACCTCTTCACATAACGCTCCAGCTCAGGGTTGTTATCTAAGACTTGTTTCCAGTCTCCGACCCACTGTTCCTTCTCTGGTGCTGCTTTTTTACCAACCCAACGGAATGTATCGTGAATAATTTTTAATGCAGCTGAACCTGAACCCGCTGCCGCCTTTTTCACAACTCCGTTCAGTTCACCACAGTTGAAACAACGTCTCTGTTTCTTACATTGGTCCAAGATTTTCTTCAAAAAGTTCATTCTTCTCAAGTTATCGATACCAGGACGACGCAACTCTGATAAAAACTTACGTTTATCCTCCTCAGAAAGTAACAAAGAACCACATCCTTTGCAGACACCTTGTAATATTTGTATAGTGGCCTTGAAATAACCGACGTGAAATACAGGTAGCGCCAGCTTGATGTGGCCAAAATGGCCGTGACACGAAGCTAAGTTACCATGGCATGTTGTACATTCGGCTTGAGAAGAAGAAACACCCATTCTAGGGTCCAATGCACCACCTTCTTTAGCAGACCTACCATTATCAAGATCGAACAAGTCCCTAGTAGATATCTCAACCTCAGACTGTCCAACTATATCAGCCGCACTTAATGCAGAGAAACTGATGCCCTTGATCGCTTTCGGAGCGATGTCTACCAAAGTCTCTTTCATTACGCCTAAATTGGAAACCAAATTCAGATATACCTTATACGCAAGACCCAGCAAATGAAAACTAACCGTCCCAAATAGTGATCACCCCACTTCGCACCACTAACCTCAATAATTCCAAACAAATCGGCTTGCTTCCAACAGCTGCTGATCTGGATACAGACAAAATACAACGTCCATGGTGAATAACTCATCGAATCATAAGCTCATCGTGCTTTTCTTTCCAATAATTTTTTTTTTTGATCCAAAAAAACAATTTTTCAAGACTTTTCATTTTCGTTTCTGTTTAGCAGGCTAAAGCTGACATGTGTGGTGTATGGGTGATATTTCTGCTCGAGAACCGTATGGCATTGAACTGAGGACGAAAATGGGCTGCCGCGAGGCTTGAATCCGATCACATGCCCGTAGACTTGCACTGCAATGATTGAGGCAAGGGACCATGGTACAAGTACCCAGCCAAATGCTGCAAACAGGGGGCCTCTACCCGTATATAATACATGCGTTCCTCTAAGTTAAAGAAAAGATAAAGGTTACCCGGATCCCAAGAAATACAGTCGTAAACCCAATTCACCGAAAAAGCTACAAAACGTTCAGAACAAAGAATATATAGTGTGGCGAAACCTTTAAAATTAGGTATTAACATACATGCCAAGCTAAGTTAAAAGCAAATTAAGCCCAAAAGCAAGAGCGCCAGCGACCAACCGTTATTAGATATGTCCAACAAAGAGCCAGTAAAGTCCTCTTTCGAAGAAGATGATGAATTCGAAGATTTCCCAGCCGATTCATGGCCATCACAACCAATTTCCCAGGATCTAACAAAGGATACCAACCTATGGGCCGAGGACTGGGATGACGTCGAAGTAGAAGACGATTTCACCAAGGAGTTGAAGGAAGAGCTAGAGAATCAGTGAGAGACTCGCCAGTGTCGCGAACGCCTGTGTACATTAATTCCTAATTAACCATTACAATTTAAATGTGTATAGAATATACGTATTATAATGAGAAACGCATAAAGAACATCTGATTACCCGGACTCATTTGTTCCCTCATTAACTTTCCAGAACTTCAAGATCTAAAAGCTAACAAAAACGATTGATATTTGTAAATGTTTTAACAAATGAAGCCTTCATGGTGGCAAAAAGCGTTTTAGAGTGAGGGACAACAAGGTATCCGGTCGTTCTCTACTCAATAGTGACTATTAAATTGGTTTGGATAATCATACGAAAAGGAAGAAACCAAAGAAGCGGAAACTTTTTTTAACATTCGTTCAATTAAGGGAAAAGTTTGGGGTCAAACAAAGCTAAGACTTGGGAGATTCATATACATATAGCATTGAGCCATGTCTACGTTGGAAGAGTTAAATAACCAAAGCCAGCCAGGTGACGATGAGATTGATCAAGAGTTTTTCAACTTATCGGCGTCCGAGCTAACTACTCGTGCGAAGTTGTTGGACAACGAAATCAGGATATTCAGATCTGAATTGCAACGTTTGTCTCATGAAAACAGCCAGATGTTGGAAAAGATCAAGGATAACCAGGAAAAGATCAAGAACAACAAGCAATTACCGTACCTTGTGGCAAATGTTGTCGAAATTATGGATATGGATGAATTACAGGATTCTAATGAAATTGACACCCAAGGTGGTAACGTCAATTTGGATAACGCCGCCAAAGGGAAAGCAGCTGTCATTAAGACTTCTTCAAGACAATCTGTGTTTTTACCAATGGTAGGGCTGGTAGACCCGGTAAAACTAAAACCAAATGATTTGGTCGGTGTAAATAAAGACTCTTACTTGATTTTGGACACACTACCATCCGAGTTCGATTCTCGGGTGAAAGCTATGGAGGTCGATGAAAAACCAACAGAAACATACTCAGACGTTGGTGGGTTGGATAAACAAATAGAAGAATTGGTTGAGGCCATTGTTCTACCAATGAAGCAAGGTGAAAAATTCAAAGATATGGGCATCAAAGCCCCTAAAGGTGCTCTAATGTATGGTCCACCAGGTACCGGTAAAACGCTTCTTGCAAGAGCTTGTGCAGCACAAACGAACGCTACCTTTTTGAAGCTCGCAGCTCCTCAGCTAGTTCAAATGTATATCGGTGAAGGTGCAAAGTTGGTGCGTGATGCGTTTGCATTAGCCAAGGAAAAGGCCCCAACCATTATCTTTATCGATGAATTAGATGCGATTGGTACAAAACGTTTCGATTCCGAGAAGTCTGGTGATAGAGAAGTTCAAAGAACAATGTTGGAATTGTTGAATCAATTGGACGGGTTTGGTTCTGATGATCGTGTTAAAGTTTTGGCTGCCACTAACCGTGTCGATGTTCTAGATCCGGCGTTATTAAGATCCGGTAGACTTGATAGAAAGATAGAATTCCCACTCCCTACAGAAGACGCAAGGGCACAAATCCTTCAAATTCATTCTAGAAAAATGACGACTGATGATACTATCAACTGGCAAGAACTTGCGAGGTCCACAGATGAATTCAACGGTGCTCAGTTGAAAGCAGTCAGTGTCGAAGCTGGTATGATTGCACTCAGAAATGCTCAAACCCAAGTTAAGCACGAAGATTTTGTGGAGGCAATCGGTGAGGTACAGGCAAGAAAGTCTAAGTCTGTTTCATTTTACGCATGATTTGTATGTAGCTAATACTTAAATATATCACATATGAATTTTCAAGTTTTTCCATCGAGATTCGCGTTAAGGATTAACTGAAACGAGAATGGCATTAATCGAAAATTGCGATTCTTCCATCGTTACCAGCGCAGCAAAATTTGCTAGTTTCTTGAGGGTTCCATTCGACGCACGTAACAGGTAAAGAATTCCCGAATGGCTTGAATCTCTTCAATAGCTTTGTGGTTTTCCAATCCCAAATAAATGCTTGTCCTTTTGAGTCACCTGAACCTATATATTGTCCATCAGGTGAAAATGCAAAATGAATGCCATATCCAGTGGTATTGTGTCCTTTGAAAGACTTCTTTGGGTGCTTCTTGTATTTTGGAATCATAGAGTAAGTGTAAATTGTGTTATCCATACTTTGAGTACAAAATGACTGTCCTTGTGGATTAATATCGATCCATGGCATAGAATGTTGAGCTGTACCACTGATCTGTTTTATCGGTATATTGATCTGATTTTCCCAAATCCGTACCGTTTTATCTTCTGAGGACGAGATCAACTTCTTACCGTTCGGAAAGAATTTCAATGCTAAAATAGAACCCTGATGATGATCATATTTCTGAACTTCACCGTCCCTTTCTGACAGCCTCAAATCATAATGTCGTATTTCGGAGTTAGATAAGCCAACCACTAATTGGTTCTTGTCTTTGGGATGAAAGCTGACACAATTCGGTACGGAACTGAAATTAAATCTCTTAGTTACAGAGCCATTTTCAGTATCCCAGATTTTTACCTTCTTGTCAAAGGAGGCGCTAGCAAATGCTTGACCATCACCGGTGAAATTTAAATCCTTGATGGTCATTGCATGCCCTTCATAGGTCCTCAGCAGTTCTCTTTCATGGTAAAAGTCCCATAGTTTTATTACATGGTCGTTTCCGCCAGAGAGCAGCAAATGACCCGTTTTTGGTATGAATCGCAGTGATGTCGTTCCGCTTTTGTGCCCGATGTACTCTGCTGTTTTATTTTTAGGTAAAAAACACTCGAATGATAGTGGTTCCTTATTGAAGTCTACGGAGACATTCACCGGGGGATGTAGAATATTTCTTCCAAGGTAATCCCTCTCGCTACTCCCCACAAATTTTGATTTTTCAAGAATAAGAGATGCTTCCTCATCTTCATCCCCACCTAAATCCAACGCTTGACTCTCATTTGAATGTTCCGTTAGTGTTTCAGTGTCTTCGTCGCTTGATCCGTCCCACTTTGCCCAGGGACCTTTTCCCTTTCTCTTAAGCCTTTTACACTTTAGTTCGGCTTTGGAAGGTTTTATTGATCGCTTAGGTACATCCTCAGCTGCACTGCTTTCGCTACTGTCACTCGCATAGCCTTGAATTAAACCCATGTTTGTCGTACTTTCAAGTAAACAAGCATCATTCAAGTAAACAATTCTTTAGCTATTTCACCTCTTACGATCTGCAACTCTTCAAATGAATTATCATTGTTACTACTATTCGTAAATAGTTTGATTTTTTAGTTGAATGTAGTAAAATATGGTGAACGAATACTTAAAAAAAAGTGCTATAAAGTTACACCGATGCAACGATTAGTATCGAAAGGCCTATAAAGTCTAATGTAATAGCGCTTTTTCAGTTTTTGAAATACGCGTGTCATGATATACATGTCCTCATGATGTCTGCCATCGAAAATTTGTCAAAAGATAGCCCAAATCAACGTTTAACTCTCTTACTCTTTGCCTTCAGTTTTTCAACTAAGCCATTGATTTTGGTAGTGCTGTCACCGTTTTGAGCATCAGAGATATCATTGTTACGTTTCTTGCCATGAGATTTTTTGTTGGAACGTTTGACACGCTCGTTTAAGATCTTTTCCATAGCAGGTGTCTTCTTGAACTCAGGTTGTGTAGGATCAATTGCA
This sequence comes from Kluyveromyces dobzhanskii, assembly GCA_003705805.3. Taxonomy (NCBI): domain Eukaryota; kingdom Fungi; phylum Ascomycota; class Saccharomycetes; order Saccharomycetales; family Saccharomycetaceae; genus Kluyveromyces; species Kluyveromyces dobzhanskii. The sequence goes on along the minus strand of PPJP03000014.1, from coordinate 113,125 downwards.
AAATCGTGATCTTCGAAAACCTCTTTAAATCTCGGATCACTTGTATCTGGAGTAAATTGATCTTCTACGATCTTTTCTTTGTTTCTGTATTTGGATTTCTTGGCCTTTTCCTTCTCAGATTTAATAATTTCTTTCATGTTAAAGTGAGCCTTATTGTTGATAGTGGAGTTTTCCTCATTCTCATCGAGCATCAAGAGTTCTAATTCCGCTTTCTTCTTATCATCATCAGGTGATTTCGAGTCTTCTCTTCTCTTTGTTGAGGTTTTCTTCAGTTTACTCTCTGATTCTTTCTTTAGTTCCTTTACTCTATCCTTTCTCTTCTTACGTCTTTCTTTTTCTTTACGTCTGAGCTTGTCGATGGTACTCTCTTCCTCGTTGTCATTTGTTTCTGGTTGGGTATTCTCATCTAAACCAGGGGTGAATGTGATTTCCATATCAACCTCGTTGTCTTCCTCGCCATCTTTTTCATTGAATAATGACTTTTCTCCAACTTTCACAGAATCCATGACCAAAGCCTTTAGCCTATTTTTACTTTGGTCATTTTGTTCGTCTTCAGATTCCTCGCTGTCGGAGGCCAAATATGCCTTGAAATCCATTTCTTCGACTTCCCTTTGGGTAAAAGCACGTTTAGATATTTCTACACGGTCTGCTGGAGTTTCATCCCAAGTGAGCTTTACTTTGGAATGTTGCAAAGCGTCCGTGCTAAACTGTGCTGGCTTGTAATTTTTAGGAAGTGACGTACACTCATCACGAGGTTTGTCATCCATCTCCATACCGTCTGGCACATATCTTAAATCGAAAACGTTTGCCGTAGATTCGTATTCGGTCCCATCACAATTCTGATAAATTGACTCGGCAGTTCTTACATCGCTACAGTAAACAACAGCATAGAAGTATCTTAGACGTTCTAGTTGATAGCGACGGAGAGATCTGGAGTCGTAGTCCTTATCAGCATCACCTTCTTCGTAAATTGATTTGATGTCTAGATTATTGTCATCACCATCAGTCTTTTTTGATTTTTTCGTTTGGAATAGTTCCTTTGGAGGGCCTTCAATGTCTTCACGCTGCATTCTTTCTTTACCAAATTCACTTGGATAAACACAAACTCTTTCAATCTCACCGCCCGGTGGTACGAATGATTTGAATGTCACAAACAAATCTGTAGATTTAACATGATCCCAATCTAGATTCACTACAGCTAATGTCTTAGTAGCATCCCCGCTGGCAGGCTTGGACTCTTCCGGCTCTTCTTCTTCTGATTCAACATCACTATCCCCAGACTCCTCTTCAGACTCTGAAGAAGAATTCTCATCTGAAGAAGACACGTAATCCGCAGGAGTTTCACCACGAGCTCTGTCGAATGATTTTGCATGAACTGTGGTTTCTTCTCCTTCGCTGGCGTTTTCAGACGAACTGGCTTCTTCTTCATCATCTTTCTTCTCTTTTGTAAAGTAACGGTCAAAATCCTTCACATCTTTGTTTTCCGCCTCAATTTTTCTACCATATTTGTCAACTTTGGCTTTACGTCTGACTTCTAGATCTTCCTTACTGAATCTATCATCTAACTTAATCTTGAAGTTCTTGGATTTTGTTGACCTAAACTTAGGATCATTATGAATACCAGTAAATCTTGGGTCTTCAGTCACCCTTTCCTTTGGTTCACCTTTCGAACTCATTTTGCTAATACTTGAATCACTGGATATATATGACTAAGACCCTGTATTAATGATCGTAAGACGCAATCATAACTGAAATAACTGAATGACATTAACTAACAATTTGTCAATTTACGTTTAACGAAATGATATAGGATTAGATGTGATGAGATGAGATGAGCTTGACGATAATTGGCAAAAAAAAAAAAAAATTCCATAATTAAAAAGAAAAAGAACGAATTTATTGAAATTCCCATAAGACGGTAGAGTCACGTGATCGGAATCTCGTGCAAGTTCAGACAATCGTACAATCCGACAGTACTTAACTATTCACGACAAGAGTGCTCAAGTAAGCGCTGGGTTTTTTTTCTTCTAACGTATGACTGACTGCTTTATTGTTTGTGATGTCGTTGATAGACTGGCAATAACTGTCATGTTATGTCATATTACTCTGACACATTACCCTACTACTCCAGTAAACATTTACCCCGTCAACGTTCGTGTTCCAGCTAGTGTTGGTACTTGAGGTTAATTGTCCGGTATATTCATGTAAGTGTCTCAGTTCTGGCTCCTAATCCTAAACTCGGGTATGTGTGGAGGTTCTTGGTGGTTGGTGTTTGACACTTTTTTATGGTGAAAAAAGTTTCCGGCTGTTGTATTTACCTTTTTTTTTTTTTTTTTCTTATGTGCTGTGCTTATTTCATAAGAGTTCGTTTTCTTTGGAATAAAGTTATACATGAGATTTCCCTTTAACAGCACCAGCGCTTATAAGGGTTTGAAAATTGCCAACAAATACCGAAACCATCGACATAATAATGTATACAAAATGGGTCAAGCAACTTCTACAGAGCATGATGGTAGTAAGCGTGATGAAGTCATTTCTGCTGGGGACTCTTTAATGGAATATTTCAATGAAAGGTGTTTGAAACAAATATCTACCGCTGAACTAATATCGTTCAAAAGCAACATCCCGGAGGATAAAGAGCTAAATGATGCTGTGGAAGTTGCAGATATTATACGGATGTATCACATTCCAAAGGATAATGTGCTGCTGGTCTCTGTTTTTGTGAACATGTTCCATATACTTGCCAACTTCCCTCTTTTACAGGACTCCTATGAGAAGATCACTTTTAAGACGTTGTTGAAGGCTACGTTGTTATTGGTAAAAGAGAGAGGAATCAGGTATACAGACTGGAAGAAATATGACGACTTGAAGGTGTTATTTATTTCGTTAGCTTTAGAAAAGAATACAAAAGCTGAACCCCTTGCTGACTCATCGGTGTTGTTTAACAACAGTGATTGGAAAAATATCATCCGTTCTTACAACGTCAACAATGTCAGTGATTTAACAGTGAGCGCGAAGAACCTTCTTCAACTATTGGCATTTTTATTGGCTCTTTCTCGTAAGTCGGTATTGAAAAACGCTAAGATCGACGATGATCTTTTGACCGAGAGTTTCGAAGAATTTAAAGCCGAAGCTCTAGTCTTCATAAGAACCATGAATCCGGACATCGTATCAATATCTGACTGCTTATATTCGTCAATAACGTTTGAGCAGTTTTCTAGTACAATCCACAATGTTGCGCCTAATCTTTTGAACCCTTTGAAAATGCTGGTGGAACATGTATTTTATATGGAAAGAGACCTTGTAGACGCAGATGTTTTACAACATATCGAAGACCCTAGCAAAATTATCAATGAACACGAACTAGCGCAATTGGCCACTTTTTTCCCGAAAGAAATCGTCTTTTCCAGGTTTCAAAAGCTGTATGTTGGGCGAGAATCAGGGTTTTCAATGAGGTCCTTTCAATCTAAGGTGTTCAAATGGATGGCTCCTACAATATTATTTTTGGAAGGAATGCGAATTCGTGATGAACAGGACGAAGAAGGTGACTCCTACGAAGTTAAAAATCCAAGGTATAGGAGTTTCTTACACGAATATGGTAAGTTGAAGCAGCAAGATCAACATTTAGATGCTGTTAGTAAGAAAAAACGGAAGGTATTATTCGCAGTTTACATTCGTGAACCGTGGAAAGTGTCGAATAAAGATCTATTTGGTGACTCCTCTACAAAAATTATACAGCTTCATCCGAGACAAGAGATTTTCAATGCAGACCCGTTCAAAACAGGTAATGTATACTTCAACACCATCGGAGGTGGCATCGGTATTGGTAGTTCACAACCGCTCATCAAACCAAGTGGTAAAAAATATTTCCCTGGTAACGTCTCCCTAACCGTAGATTCCTCTCTTGAGTTCGGTGTATTTAGGCATTTGGGACCTGGAGGTATGTTCAAACCTGGCTGTCTATTGAGCGAGCGAGGAGAGGAACGAAAGTCATTCGAATACAGATTTATAATACAAGATGTTGAAGTTTGGGGCTGTGGAGGAGAAGAGGAACTCGAAGAACAGGTGAAACAATGGCAGTGGGAAGAAGCTGAAGCAAAAAGAAGGCAAAAAATCAATCTCAAAAGCATGGGTGAGGATCGTGCATTACTGGAGATGGCAGGTCTTGTAGGGCAGAATCAAAGTGGTGGATCGGTTTGAAATCGCTAACTAAAGAATATGTATTTCATTATATACAGCACACGTAAACTGCTTACTTTTTGGTTTTCGTTTTATTGACAAGTTTCTTCTTGATATGCTTCTTGACCTTAGTCTTTCTTCTTTCACGTTTTGCCTCCTTAGCTTCTTGTTTGCGTAATTTTTTATCATCTTTGTCTTCGTACTTTTTGCCTCTTAGCGGAGTTTCTTTGTCAGAAACCCACCCATCACTTTCGGACTCACCATCGCTATCATCGCTATCATCTGATTCATTCTCTTCATCTAATCCTTCTTCATTAACACCAGTAACTAGATCTGGAATTTCGTTGTCATCTATGTCATCTTCCTCATCGGAAGACGAAGAAAGTTCATATTGCTCGGAAGCTGTGATGTTTCCTGAATACTTTTTATTCTCACTCGCGATCAAAGATTTGAGTAGATCAAACTTACCATCAGTAAATCTATCAAAATCTCTCTCTTCTAAACCACCCAGATTTCTAATTAAGTGCAGAGATCTGAACACTTCATCCTCTGCTTCGTCTTCGTCGGTCAACTTTAACGGCAGATTTGCTGCTACGTAGTTTTCTAAATCTTCGCTTGATTCGTAGTTGCCTTTGAATTTGTCTAGCTGTTCACTAATGACAAATTGGAAGATCACTCTCTCAGGGAAAATATCGATCCCCATCTTTTCGAAGTAAGAGTTGACGTTTTTGATATCCATTCTTAAGAAATCAAGTGACATTGGATGTTCTGGTTGCACAGATTGTGAAACATCTATAATGTAAAGTCTATCTTCATGCACGATGCTGTTATATTCACTTAAATCCGCATGGACCAAACGACATACTTGGTATAGTAGTCTAATATAAGCAATCATCAAATGGTAGTAGTGCTCAATTTCTTCTCTATCTTTATAAGGATGATCTTTCAGCCTTGGAGAGGCGAAACCATCACCTCTATTCAAAAACTCCATGACTAAAACATTAGATTTAACTTCTATTGGTTTGGGACATGGAATTACTCCACTTTGGTAAATCCTCTTCAAGTTTCTAAATTCCTTTTCGGCCCAGATTTTGATCATCTTACGAGGGTTGTGTTGGTTTCTTGAATTTCTGAATCTAAACTCACCGTCGACATACCGCTCACGATCCTTGAAAACCAAGATGGAAGTTTTGTAGATTTTTATAGCGTATTCCTTCTTGGACTTTGGTTCCTCTTCGAGTACAGTATCGTCATCACATTTCGTTTCTGCTGATTGCGTAATCTCAGGCTGTTCAGAAGATGCTGTCACAGTTTCTGAGTCTTCAACTGAATTATTTTGCTCAACAACTGCCAGTTTTCTTTCTTCGTGATTACCAGCAAACGCGTGGTAGACATTGGCTTCTTTACCTGTGCTTAGACACCCATTAAAGGCTGATATTATTCCTCTGTTCACAAATGTTTTCAAAAATCTCATTGTACGTGGATCCAGCACATTTTCCACTGTGGCCCTATTAGCCTTGTCTTTACTGGTCTTACCTCTGGTCAACGAAAGTTCATCAGTCTTGATACTACTTGCATACCTGTCAAGAATCTGAGTGTTGACATGCTCATCGCGGTTGTCCAAATGCAACTTCTCTAGTCTTGCGTCAAAATTCATGGCAGATTGAATGTTGTTCGTATATATATTCCTGCTTCCTTGCTCCTGTCTATTAATATGCGAGTCAACGATTGACGGTCTTTAACGGCTCAGGAGAGTATAATTTTGCTACCTCGTTGCTCATCTCTTACCCAGTTTTATACGCAGTTAACCTTTAAGTACAATATTTTTTTTTCCTACGAATTTTTTCATGAAGCTTTGACAGATTCGCAAGAATTGCTTTTCAACGCATCAGATTGTTGTAACAATCTAAAAGTCATATTGTACATATACACACAAAGCCTTCGAACTGGAAAACGAATGCAGATCAAGGAAAGGTACTTGTGCATCTATTTCATTTGAGTGACAGGAATACGCACGGATACAGCTGAAATATGGTTCACTTGCCTAAGGTACGTTACTGCCCACGATGACCCATTCTTTACCGAGGAAGTCAATCAAAACTAACTCGATGCCTTTTCAAATACGGAGATGATTTACTAACATGTTTTTGTGGTACTAGCACTTTTTATCGTATCCCTTATATATAGGGGTGGAGATCGCACTTGGTGTGCTGATCTTCAACAAGTTCAGCGGGATGTACGGTATCCTTGCCCTATTCACCGGACATCCTTTGGATTTTGTGCAATGGACTTTTTACATATGGTCTGTTTTCTGTCTATTGGTGTTCATTGCTGGCTTGAGACAAGTTTACAAACCTAACGTGCTAACAATGTCCGCCGTTACATTTGTGTTTAGCATGGACACTGTGGTCAGTTGCATTTATTGTTTGTGGTTCACCGCAGTGTGGTTCAGCCAGGAAGGTGCATCCGATAACCCGGCGTTGAAAAGTGCTGGATCTGCACTAGGTCCTGCCCATGAAGGAATTGCTCCAAGAGCGTTGACTACAACCACAGACACTTCCAAGAGTGCCTCAACTGGTTACGAGTTCTTTTTCATCATGCTATACACACTAATACCATTAGCTGCCAGATTTTATTTCAATTTCATCATTATCGCATTCCAACAACAACTTATACACAGTGGGAAATATTCGTTCGATCAAAACGACGTCGAAGTTAATTTGCACAACAGAAACTTCTTCTTCAGGTGTAAATACAGATTCGAAAAATGGTGTTTCTACTTGTGCAAAAGATACCTATAATCAGTTTCTACAAGCTACACTCCGTCTAAATAAACTCACATATTTGATCTGGTACATACGTGAACATAAATTGCCTTTGGTGAACATACAGTAGCTGCTTCTCTCTACCGTTCTGCACTGTCACTTGTACATATATAATGTCAAAACTAAATTAAAAAAGCTGTCTCGCTGGGGTTCGAACCACGCATTTTCACGTGAATCCACGTCTTTCGTCTAAAAGATACAAAAGGAAAAAACAAAAAGTGACTCATTCAAAAAGCTTCGATTTCTTCAGACGGAAATTGACAACTATCTTTTGGCTGCAAACGAAAGGCATTGTTATTCGTCAGGAACGGTAACAATATCACCTTATAGACAGTGATTACTGTCGAAAGTCGGCACAATTGTTCGAGCCTCGGAAATTGGTCGATGAATCATACCCGTTTTGTTTCCCTTAAATTTTCTCTCATCTTGTATACTTTTGTATAGTCGATCGCCAAACCATCATTTTCAGATATATACAACTGACTCGAGGAAGTATTTCCATTTAGGAAGATTTTCTTGAAAAATTCATCGCTACCAGTATCACTTAACGGAAAGTGTAATAAAACCCAATCAGACAGAAATAGAGCTGCAGAGTTCACCGTCAAGCCTTTGTTTAGATCTGCTTGAAATCCGCATCCTGCACTGCAATAGTCAATTTCACCGGTATTATAAACGATTTTAAGGTACATCAGTGAAGAAAATGAGAGTCATCCGCCAATTATCCACGTCCAGAAGACTGTTGCAGTCTTTAATACAAAAGCAAAAGTACCAGGCTACCACGTATGCTAGACCTCACGATTTGATTCTGAGCAGAGGTAAGAATGCCATGCTCTACGATGATGTGAACAACAAAGAATACATTGATTTTACTGCTGGTATTGCAGTAACTGCATTGGGCCATGCTAACCCACAAGTGGCAGATATCATGTGCAAACAGTCCCAGAAGCTGATTCACTCTTCTAACTTGTATTACAACGAGGAGTGTTTGAAGTTGAGTGAGAATCTGGTTGAGGCTACCAAATCGTTTGGTGGACAATACGATTCGTCCAGGGTTTTCTTGTGTAATTCTGGTACAGAAGCCAACGAAGCTGCGTTGAAATTTGCCAAGAGGTACGGTATCTTGAAGAATCCATCGAAGCAGGGTATCATTTCGTTCGAAAACTCTTTCCATGGTCGTACTATAGGTGCATTATCTGTTACCAGCAACCCCAAATATCGTGAACCATTTGGATCTCTAATTCCCGGAGTGGAGTTTTTGAACATCAACGATGAGTTGACGAAATTGGACCAACAAATTGGAAGCTCGAAGGATAAGGTAGCCGGGTTGATCGTTGAGCCAATCCAAGGTGAAGGTGGTGTTTTCCCAATACCACTTGACACCTTAATAGGGTTGAAGAAAATTTGTGAGGATAACGATGTGATTGTCATTTACGATGAGATCCAGTGTGGGTTAGGCCGTTCTGGTAAACTGTGGGCACATTCGTACCTTCCAAAAGAAGCACATCCTGATATTTTTACCACAGCTAAGGCTCTGGGTAATGGGTTCCCTATTGCTGCTACCATCACCAATGAAAAAGTTAACAGCATCCTAAAAGTGGGTGATCACGGTACCACTTACGGTGGGAATCCGTTGGGTTCTGCAATTGGTAACTACGTCGTCGACGTGATTGCTGATCAAAAATTCCTGGACCAAGTAGTTGATAAAGGATCCATCATCACCGATCGTTTGAGAAAGCTACAAAAGCGTTTCCCAGAGCAAATCAAAGACGTCAGAGGAAAAGGTTTGATGATCGGTTGTGATTTCAGCGAGGCGCCATCAAAGATTGTTGAAGCAGCAAGGGATGCAGGTCTCTTGATCATTACTGCTGGTAAAACCACTGTCAGATTTGTTCCCGCTTTGACGATTGAGAACGATTTGCTGGAGAAGGGTTTAGATATCTTTGAAAGAGCTGTTGAAAAAGTGTACAACTAAGCCATGTTTAGCCGATTATTCAAAAGCCAGTACGTGAATCGTGTAGAAGGTATTGTTTTGTTTAAAAATTCGTCTACCTTTACGTATTGTTTAACAGTTTATAAATTATGTAGCCCCAATAAGTGATACATACAGAAAGCATCACTAAAACATCCCGATCATGTGGTAAATGATATAGGAAAAATAATATAAGTCCTTTTTAAATTTTACCCCAATGACTAGCCTAGAGGAAAAACATTAGCAAAGTCAATAGCATTGACGAAACCATCGACGAGGAACCGCTGTAATTATCTGCTTGGTTGCCCGAAATTGTAGTCACTATTGCGGACTTCACGACACCGACAGTTCCTGAAATAGTGCCTAGTCCAATACTTGCAGAACTAGCGCTGGCCAAAGACGAGTACTGCGTGCTGAATTTTTGGACGTACGTAGCTTGAAAAGCGGTAGTCACACCGCTGACGGTGACTGTTACCCACAAATTACTGGTCAACTGTCTTTTACTTGTTGTTGTGCTGGTACTTCCAAAGGTTAAAGTAACGTAGGTATCGATTAAAGAGGTAGGAGCTAATTCCCAGTTAACCGAAGTTCTGGTTGTGGAAGGATCAGGTCTTGTACCTGGTGTGCCTGTAGTGGTTGCTTTTGCAGTAGTAGCAGACGAAACACCTGTAGTTTCGCTGGTACCAGTCGATGTTGTTGCTCCTGCAACAGGAGTGGTTGTAAGCGCTGTAGTAGCAGGGGTAGTTGTAAGTGCTGTAGTAGGAGTTGTGACTGCTGTAGTGGTAGGAGTGGTCACTGCTGTAGTGGTAGGAGTAGTCACTGCTGTAGTGGTAGGAGTAGTAACTGCTGTCGTGGTAGGTGTAGTAACTGCTGTCGTGGTAGGTGTAGTAACTGCTGTCGTGGTAGGTGTAGTAACTGCTGTTGTGGTAGGAGTCGTAACTGCTGTAGTCGCTGTTGTAGCTGTAGCAGGATCAATAACAGTCACAACCGTTACAGGAACACCGGCAACATTCGTAGATACAATGGTCGATGTCACCACTTGCGCTTCGACACTGAGAGCGGCCACCAAAAAGAGCAGCAGTCTAGCGAACGTATATCTCATCTTAAACTAACTTGCGACCTCGCTGTTGTTGACTTCAATACACAGCAAAACTCTTTACCAAAAACTTTGCCAAATTATGGAAGAAGGACTGAAAACTTAATGGTGATTTACTAAATATAAAGTCCCCATTTAGTGGCTTTAAATTTCAAAAGGCTAGAAATTCATCAAATCTTGACGTTTCTGAAAAACATTCGCAAAATCTGGGACCAAAAACCGTTTTGCGGGGCCCAAAACCTCGATTCCGGCAAATAAAACCGGCAATGCACCCCATGGTTCCAACTATGCCGCGACTGGAGAGCTTCTCTGAGCATATTCAAGGTAGGTGAAGCTGGCCGTAGTCCACCATGCTGAGATATGGCACACATATTGCCAAATAACGATCTCCGATTCTTCAGATCGTGTTTCTAATGGGTTACGAGTATCTCACTTTTATGGTAACCAGTATGATATCACGTGACTTCTTAAGTCTTTTTTGTTTACTTTCTCTGTCCTTGGCATGCCATATGCCCCTTTGACCAAAATAATATTAAGCATATTTTCAAATCAATTCAGATAAACAATACAGGATGTTTCAAGACATTACTAGTAAAAGCTTACTTCACTGTTGCTTTTAATCCTATATATTGCACGAGTTGAGAATCAGCACTTCGTTTTCAAGTAATCGCTCAACCATATCATTATTCGACGAGTTTTCGTACCGTAGGTTTGACTGTTTCTCTTTCCGTTTTCCTCTTAACTTGTGAATTCAGTTCATTGTAGCCACGAATTTGACTTGATTCAAGGATCAGGAAGTACGCATCCATGCCTAAAAAGTCACTCAAGCCACAGAAGAGCAATTCGTCAGAAGTTGCCAAGCGAATCTTTTCTGTAGACGACGATATAAGAGAGTTGGAACGTGACTATCATTATCTTGAAGGGGTGAAAGATGGTCTGAAACTGAAAAGAGTCGGTACTCTGTCTTCGAAACATGATCCAACGCTACACAGAATTGGTTCGCGGTTCAGCGTTAGTGAAGAGAACGATAAAATTATAGTGCATGACGGGGACCGTCATCTGGTGCTGCAAGAAGAGCAGAGAAAAGATGGGTCGAATTTTGATGACAGTGATGGTGATGAGGATGATGATGAAAACAACGCGGGTGTGATCAGTAGACCCACCAGCCCTCGTCAAGCAAGGAGGAAAGTAGACTCGCCTAGTCATAATATCGATGAAAATCTAGGAAACGCGTATGTTGACAACGATAATAACCAGAACTCTATTGACGCGATGGTTGATGATGACGAAAGTGAAGATTCAAACATGGATGATATTGAAAGAGGTAGCCTTAGCTCAGTTGAATCGTATACCCTACGAGAAAGGCAAGAAGCAATTAATAAAACGCATCCGTTCGGTATCAGGATATGGAAACCTGCTCTCTACAAGAAAATGAGATCCGTGCAGCAAGCTGCTAACGAGGATATTCATGAAACCAAGGTGAGAAATATCACATTTGGTGTTCAGATCACCAATTTAATGTGGTCTTTAACCATTGGCTTGTTTCTGTTTTTGTGCTTTGCAATAACTTCTGCTGTAGTGTTGGTTTTTGGATTATTCACAAAGTCCGCTATAGAATATTCCCTGGTTTTTTATAGGGTCGGCCGTTACTTACTGTGGCCCTTTGGAAAGATCGTGTTGATGAAATCAGATGCCCAATATCTTGTCGAAGATCAAGATGAGGGTATAAGTGCACAGCAGTTCTACAGTTGGATCACCACTTACAGCAACCGGTTGTTTTTCCATGAATCACAAACAATTAATAACAACAACCCTGGAAGTGATAACTCTAATCTCAATTCTCAAGAAAATAACTCTAATTCCCCAATCAGCAATGTTGATCCTTCGACACGCAATAATAGTAATCACATCACACCGGCAAGACGTGTCATTAATAAAAAACAAGACTCATATGGGTCAATACCAACGGTACCAAATAGAGAACGCAATAGCGAAGATTCAAGTGACGAGGAAAATGGACATCTTCACCGCCGTCTGTTTGGTCGCGGTGAGTGGACCGTCGGAAGATTTATCTTCTATTTTATGTTCTACTTTTTCATTCAGCCAGTTGTCATGTTTTTCTCACTAATAACCTGGATATTTGTTTTCACGATACCAATGAGTAATATCTTATGGAATCTAATGTATCATTGCAGAAAACATCCTTTAGCATTGGGAATTATCGATGTGAAAGCTGCTACGTCTGTTGTGTCTAACACTCCAGTTGAAAACATTAAAGGACAAAACGTACTATTGTGTACTTTCCGTTGTGCAGGTCTGCACTATTATAAATTCACTGTCGACGGTACTAATGTAATTGTCATGAACTTGATAGTACTGGTAATATTCACCATTTTTGACTTCTTTGCAATCAAAAATATATGGCATTATGATGCATGGTTCACGAATGAATCTACTATATTCATGTTATGTCTGCTTTCAATTATACCTTTAGCATTTTACATCGGACAAGCAGTCGCCTCAATTTCAGCACAGAGTTCGATGGGTGTAGCAGCTGTAATCAATGCATTTTTCTCCACTATTGTTGAAATTTTCTTGTATTGCGTTGCTCTACAACAAGAGAAAGGTTTATTGGTAGAAGGTTCATTAATTGGTTCGATTTTAGCTGCTGTTCTTCTTTTACCGGGAATGTCAATGTGTGGTGGTGCCTTAAAAAGAAAAACGCAACGTTATAACCCCGCAAGTGCTGGAGTTTCCTCTGCCATGTTAATTTTCTCGATGGTGGTCATGTTTATCCCCTCGGTCTTATACGAAATATACGGCGAGTGGGATTTACACTGCGATGAAACGGGTAGTAAGTGCCATTTTTCACAGCCCTTATTGAAGTTCGATAAAATGTACGTCAATGTGCTACGTCCGATCGTTTTGTTTTGTGCAGTTGTCTTGTTTCTCCAATACTTCATTGGTATGTGGTTTACTCTAAGAACACATGCTAAACTTATTTGGGAATTGCCAATTGGTGAAACAAAAGATATTAATGCAGACCAGAGCCAGCTAACAGCTACTATGTCGATGAGTCAAACCTCATTTGGTGGATTGCATAACTCGCCTAATAACATCGGAACTAATAACGGTACATCCGCACCCAACTCAGGCCAAAAGCCATATGACGATTCAGGAAATGCAGGCGGTCATGATGCGCCAAATTGGTCCAAAACAAAATCAGCATGCATCCTCTTAGGTGCAACCTTTTTATATGCTGTTATTGCTGAAATTCTAGTGGATTGTGTTGATCATGTCCTCCAGCAGTATCCAGGCATCAACCCAAAGTTCTTAGGTTTGACCATTTTCGCTCTAGTTCCTAACACTACCGAATTCTTAAACGCTATTTCTTTTGCAGTCAACGGTAATGTTGCACTTTCAATGGAGATTGGTAGTGCCTATGCCTTACAGGTGTGTCTATTGCAAATCCCTGCTCTAGTCATCTTCTCTCTACTATACGTTTGGGGCAAAGATTTGAGCGAAATCAGCATTAAAGACAAAATGTTCCCAATGATATTTCCAAGATGGGATCTTATTGCTTCGGTGGTTTCGGTATTTTTGTTCACATATCTATACGCTGAGGGTAAATCTAACTACTTCAAAGGAAGCATTTTGATCTTGCTATACATGGTTGTAATTTTCGGGTTCTACTTCCAAGGAATAATAGATGACGATTTTTGGGGCATTTCCTTATTCAACTGAAGGGGACCCATCCTAAGATGTACCGAGTTGACCCTGATAACATCAATGTAATAGAACTTAACGAAGGAAAGACTATAAATAAAGAATAAACAGACACGTAAATTATTTATACATTTCATTTAATAAAAGAATTTACTGGTAACAATCGAGGAATCATAATAAGACAGTGAGGTGCGAGAAGGATGTTGATGAAGTGGAGTCCAACTAGCTTCGATAACACACAAAAGAAAAGGTATGCTGTAACAAATAGAAACTCGGCTGTTTGGTAAGATTCTTTTGCATTTTAATGTGCCTTTGACGATGTGACGAAGATGAATTGAGATGATCCACAACTATCGGATGAAGTCCGTTCAAAAAAAAATTTTGATTCGAGTTATCTTAGTAATCCCTGATGTTGACAGTGTTCGGTAGTGTTTAGTTTAAATTTATTTCTTGTTCAAAGGGGAGTGTGCTAATTTACAATAGAGCGGTTGGAGGAGAGTGACCAGAGTTTGAAGTTCTGTGGTTGTAGAATTCCAACTTTTCACCTTCACCGAGTTGAAGAACTTGCTTGAACTTGGTAGCGATGTTGGTCAAGGCATTCAAGTTGGTGGTTCTAGTCCACAAAGCGATCTTGAAAACAGCCTTTCTAACGTTCAAGACACAACCGTTGATTTCAGATTGTTCTTCGTCAATGGTTTCCCCAATAACGGCCAATAGAGTTCTTAACCACAAGTCATCGATGTTGTGTCTCTTGTTCTTGAATTGGTACGACAACTTACCACCATCGGAGTTAGCTTCGTCTTCCCATTCTGGTCTAATATCGTTTCTGAACAAATGGTAATCAGATTTCACTGGCAAGTCGTATGGCTTTGGAATCCCATTTTGGATAGCCCAGAACTCTTCAACGGTGTCCAAACTGGTCACAGGACGCAACAAATCGGACCATGACTCAGAGCTATCCACAGGTGGCTTTGTGTACCATAAGGTCCATTTGCTGCTCAAAGGATGCTTCAATTGAAACTCCTTAGAGTCTGATAAGACAGTGCTTGGTTGAGCTTCATCCACAGTTAAATCCTGGGTCTTTTGAGTAACTTCTTCAACGGACATGATATTCTCTTTCAGTAGTACGATCGATGTCTTTCAGATTCAAAATTGATCAATTAACCTTGGCCTCTGAAAGGGTCTACCAACCAATAAAACCTTTAAACGTTAATCTATTTAACACCTTGGCTCATTCTTTCATATCTACTTTGATATTCAAATTTCATTTTTTTCTTCACTTTCCCAATTTACCGTGGCTAACTAGCTGAAAACCTTCGAAAGCTGCTTTTCACCATATACTATTTCAGCGCACAGATAATTTTTTTTTTTTTTTTTCTTTACAGCTGACAGAGAGAAAGAGAGAGAGAGAGCCATATGTGCGGGTAATCGCATTTTCGTTTTTTTGTTGTTTTTTTCGATTTTTTTTGCTCTTTCTTTTTTCCGATTTGGTCACGAGGTTCAATATTGTCCGGGTAACCTAAATGCTACGCTGTATCACGTGATAGAGAGTTTCGGGAAATAGAGTTTCCGGGTAAGAGTGCGATGTTACATTTTCGGTTTTTCGTTTTGTTTTCATATCGGTGTTTATGTTTGCAGTAGGTTAAGTTTGATATAGGGTAGATAAAACTGTGAAACCAAAACAGTCATCATTAGGATATACAATATAGAAGACAAGCTATTTCACTAATTGACACTGACGCCGTAAACACGCCCACAAACCCAGCGCAAGCGAGTTTTCATACTCACAACTGGAACTGTGTGTGCGAGTGCTTTTCTCCCTCTCGGCCCAAGAACTCATGAACTGAACCTTCACTATCAAGTGAATTCTTCATAAAGGCACACATTCCCGTTACTATGAATTTATACAGAATCGCTAAGATGGTATTCGCAAGCGCAACAGTTCTCGTTTCTGCTTCGCTTGGCGCGTTATATTTGTACCAGAACAAACTTGTATATCCTTCGTGGGCACAAGGTGCCAGAGATCGTGTGGATACTCCGGATATGTACGGTTTACCGTATGAAGATCTCAGGCTCAAGACTTCCGATGGTGAGCTTTTAGAAGCATTTGATATAAGGAATGAAAACTCTACTGCAACAATTCTTGTTCTGTGTCCAAATGCTGGTAACATAGGGTATTTTCTTCCCGTTGCGAAGTTTCTCTATGATGAGTTCAAAATGTCAGTATTCTTGTATTCATACCGTGGATACGGACTTTCCACCGGGTTTCCCTCAGAGATGGGTTTGAAGATCGACGCAGATACGGTAATGGATCATTTAGCACATAGTGAGTTCCACAAATCGCAGAAACTAGTCTTGTACGGAAGATCTCTAGGCGGGGCAAACTCTATTTACCTTGCTAGAAAATACACAGATATGTGCGATGCGGTCATTTTAGAAAACACTTTTCTGTCCATTAGGAAAGTCATTCCGTATGTTTTTCCCCTGCTGAAACACGTATCCTTCATGTGCCACGAAGTATGGGATTCTGAACACGAAATAGAAAACATTCAAGATGAAAACTTACCGTTCTTGTTTCTTGCTGGATTGAGAGACGAAATAGTCCCACCACCTCATATGAGATTGTTGTATAAATTGTGTCCGTCACGATTCAAAAGGTTTGTCGAGTTCCCTCTGGGCTCTCACAATGATACGATAATTCAAGACGGATATTGGGTAGTTGTCAGAGAGTTCCTCCAAAAGCATAATTTAATATAGACCTGTCATATGATAAAAATTACCTACTTCCCATTCAAAACAAGATTCCCGGACACCCCAATGGACATACATCCATGTTCTCTTCGAAGAACCATTTTTTCAAACATCTGAAATGGCCTTCGTGTCCACAGTTTAGCATTGAGATGGCTAAGTTTTTCATTGGTTTACTGCAGAAACAACAGAGTGTGTTCCGTTTAGAACATGAATCACAATACCAATATCCGAACCGAGACATCGCCCCCGGATTTTTATCCAGTTTCTCTTTGGTGAACTTCTCTTTGGATGGCTCGTTTATCAAAGGTTTATTGCACTCGTCACAAAATAACTGGATCGAAGACAAACCAGAGCTCGAGTTGGAAATGTCCTCAAACGAGCTATTTTTCAGCAATTCAGCTGCGATTTCAAACAATTCGTATCGATGTAACAGTGCCGTGAATTCTGCAATTGAATTTTTCACTATCTCTGTACTAGCAATCTGGAACATGTCTTGAAACAATAACAAAATTGCCATTGTTAATAAAATGTTGCCCGAGGCAACACTTTGTTCATACAATTGTTGGATTAACCGCCTTGATGACCATGGAGGAGTGATTGCGTTTTCTAGCTTTTTAGTTTCGTTTATAAGGGCAGTAATACCTGATACTTGAGCCGCAGGTTTTGCATTGCCGTTCCACGAATTGTGTGGACCGGCTTCAGATTCCAGTATACTTGACACTTCAGTGGCATTTTTCAATTTATTCTGATTATTATTCGGTGGTTTCTTCATATTTAACATTGTGGCTGCGGACGAGGTAAGGCTTGGCATTGATGATCGTTTACTCCCAGTACTTTCTCTATCGCCATCAAAATTCGTCGAGGCCGGTGAGCGTAGTTGCGACATGAAGGAATCTATAAACGATGTTCTTGGACGACGCAACTGATTATTACCTTCGGAAGTTGAGGGCAGTTCATTTCGTTCTGAAAAAGAAGAAGGACCTGTGGCGAAATCACTGTTTTTTGATTCCCTTACTGGAATCTCGATGAATTGTTTATTCCTTACTCCGTCTTCAGCTTCTTCTCTTTCACCGGCTTCATCATTTTCGTCTTCCTCTTCGATTGCTATGTCGGCTTTATTTCCACAAGATTGGTGCAACTTTCTGATTTCCAAAATATCATCACGTAAAGAGTTCTGAATAGAATCGGATCTAGATATGGTGGTTGGTTCTTTAGAACCCTGAAGTTGAGCTTTTAAGTGGGACACTGGAGGAGTTTGAGTGAGATTGGTAGGTTCGGAAAAAGAGTGCCTAGTGTTTGTATTAACTGATGAGCTCAGGTCTGTCGCACTATAAGAACTATAGCCGCTGGCCACTGATACTTGTCTTACATCTTTCAAGCTGGTAAAACTGTCATTTTTTTTCCAAGGCTGCTCGAAAGACGAATGACTATTAGCCGCTTGCTCTCCGTTCTCATCAACAGCCATTGATTCTGTTAGAACTTTCAAGTCCCACAACAATGCATCACGCATCAAAAGCCACACTTTGTAGTTCGAGAAGTCTTCGAGCATAACATAAGTTTCGGCGTTCTTATCACATACGGTTATCAGTTCAATAAGGTTTTTAGTTTTTATCTGATTCGAGGATTGAGTACGAACTGGTTTTTCGTCTGTTTTACTTTCGGATTGAGTGTTTGCTATACGTCTTTCGATAGTTTCTGTCTTGTCGGATATAGGAGTTTTTGGCTCAGTTCCTTTCGATACGACCTCATCAGAATCGTGAGATTTGGTATATTTGATCAAATGTGTCCATGTGTTGTTCTCAGCCAAACCCAATTTTTCCATCAAGTTTGATTTGGAGTCTGCCGAACCGTGGGAACTAGTTTCAGTTTCATTGAAGTTATCCTTCGTATCATCAGCCTTTCGTTTATAGAAGAATTTCAACTCTCGAGCTAAAAACTTGAATACTTCGGTTGGCGATGATTTTAAATCGAGCAGCTCTGGGCTTTCGACCTTTCTATGGAGTTCAGATAGTCTAGTGCTTCTGATAGTATTCAAAATATGCGGAAAGTCTAACCCTACCAAATACGGAGATTGCAAAAAGGAATCATTACTTGGGTGAAGGGCTAGCTCTGATGCTGACACGACAGAGTTATGGTGCGGGGATGGAAATGAGTTGGACCATTGAGAGCTATTAACAGAGGGAGAGAACTTGCTGCTTATTGATGGGTTATGCTTCGATAGAGATGGCCTTTCAGTGAAAGTATTATTTTGATGAAGATGCGGTAAACTGAGCCCTCCACCTTTTGAAAAGCTAGCTGCACTACTACTTGCGTTGCTTGGTATATGATTGTTACCTCCTCCGACAAAGCTGTTGGCCGTTGCAGTGCTCATTCTGTGAGTAAGTGGTACTTTGCGGTTCTCGCCACTTCCAGGTGTTAGAACCATCTCTTCCTGAGATTTGTATCCTCCAGTTCTTTGATCTAAAAACAGAATACCGTCACCATCTAAATCTCGCCATTTCACAGAATTTTTTGGTAGATTATCAAGAACTGTTGGTTCATGGGAGATATCCCATCCTGTCAGAGTGTTTTGTTTATCTATATTGAAAATCGTATTTTCGTCCCACCACACAAATCCAACGGACGGAGAACTTGAAGCAATAACATTTCTGGGAATATATTTCCTAGCTAAAGAATAAATTGAGACTTCAGAATCTTCACCCATGGATGAAGTGCTGATTAACGAATTGAAAATGTTTCCTTCATACTTCGGACAAAATTTAAGCTTATTCATCGGCCGAGCGGTACTAATGGTAAGCTCAGGAAATGCGAGAGTTGTACTCAATCCCAAAGGATACGATGCGGAAAAAGTGTGTGCAGTGGGATTGGTCGGATTGATATTAGTGGCACTATTATTGTTAATTTGATTGGACTTATCACCTACGTACCATAAGCAGCACTTTCCATCTCTGCCCCCACTGATAATATATTCCTGATGCGGATGCCAATTAAGACATAACGCTGGACCAGAGTGTGAGTTTATCTTTTTCTCAGCCTGACTTGGTTGTCTCAAATCAAACTTTAGCAATAGCCCTGAATCATGAACTGATGCAAACTTGAAGTTTCTATTGGATGCGCCATTGGAATCATTGGAGAAATCATAGGATGGCATCCACTTAACATCTCGTATAGAATCAGATCCAGTGTTGATACTAATATCGCTCCGATTTGTTGAAATTTTAGGTGACCGCAAATCCCAAATCTTTATGCATCCATCTTGTCCACCGCTAATAATAAGACTCGTCTGTACCATATTGAAGTCGACACTATTTATAGATCTTGTGTGTTCTGAGAGAGTTGTCACAATCGGGTTATCGATGGTGGACGTTTTGTTAATATCGTAAATTGAAACAGATGTGGAGGTGCCACAAATTGCAACATAGTTCTTGTGATTGTGAAAGCCAGCTTTGACATCCGATATAGTTGAAATCTTTTTCGTTGCTCTCCGTAGTGTTGAAGTTGCT
This sequence comes from Kluyveromyces dobzhanskii, assembly GCA_003705805.3. Classification (NCBI taxonomy): domain Eukaryota; kingdom Fungi; phylum Ascomycota; class Saccharomycetes; order Saccharomycetales; family Saccharomycetaceae; genus Kluyveromyces; species Kluyveromyces dobzhanskii. The sequence goes on along the minus strand of PPJP03000014.1, from coordinate 93,076 downwards.
GTTTTGATCGTTGCCGTGCCTGTTTTCCCGGATTGTAAAAAATCGTGCGTCTTATTTAGCGTTTTAGAATCTTCGTCGAATCTGTATATACCTAGGTGGCTCTTTCCAGCTATGATCAAAGATTTACTTTCTGGAGAGTTTATCTTGTCTATACTTGATACTTCTTTTCCAACATTTAGAGAGTACTTAGCGCCATGGAAAGTTCTATGTTTGTCAAACGAATTCTCTGAAGGTTTCCACTTTAAGTTTCCTTCTTCTTCATTGAAAGAGTTTTCTCGTCCGATTGTACCGGCAGTTTCCGGACTAAATGGAGTTCGGCCATCTGATTTGTACTGGGGTGATATCCCATAAGATGAAGACCCGTATCCAGTGGTATATTGTCGATGGAAAGAATATCGTGAACTGGATGATTGGTATTTCAAAGAGGGAGCAGTTTCTGTCGGCTGTCCCTGAGGCGAGGAGACTTTCCTATTGGAACCCCGTTTGAACATTTCTGGTAGTCAATCGCAACGATTTCGCCGTCAACCTTCTTCTCAACGGTATTCTGTCCTTTTAAATTGTCGAGTGTACTGTACCTTGAATATGATTTTTACGATTGTTGTCATACAGTCTCTTAATTTTCATGTTCAGTAAAACAAAGAGGAATCATTGCGCCATCTCAAATATGTAGGAAAATATAGTAAACATAAGATATCGAGTAGCGAGTAATCTTGATATGCTGCGAGTAAGTATTTCAAAACTGCTGCGTATGAACTCAGTGTCGCAAGTTTGGAAGAACTGCAAAAAGGAGGCGTGTTTAATGGAAATTTGAAAGGAAATGTATGTAACCGGTATATTTGCAAATCAATATGCATTATATATATCTAATGTCTTTTTAAGTTCTTCTCCAAAACGCATGCGCTTAAAAACGACAGCAACGATTATAAAGCCGTTCTATGGAAGGCTTGTTACGTTTGTCTTGGTGAATTTCCATGATTTGGTGCAGTAAAGTATGTTACTTGTTTGCGGGAGTATATAGAATATCAACTTCTTCAGACGTTTTATTCTTTGTTTCCTTTAACAAGAAAGTGAAAACCCAGAACGATATGAATAAACACCCTGAGAATACGAACCCAAATTTGAAGCCAATCTTTTCAGTCACAAACGGAGTGCATAATGAAATGAAGAAATTGCAGATCCAATTCACTGAAGTGCATATAGCCATGGAAATGGCTTTTGTCCTAGTAGGAAACAATTCGGAAATGACAACGAAAGATACGGGCCCAGAGGTACAGGCAAAGAACATGATATACACACATGTGAAAGCAATCATAATCGCGCCACCTGTCTGAGGAACTTTATCAAGTAAGAATGATCCAACTGAGGCATAAACAGTCATACAAGTGAACATTCCAATGGATCCGAGAATCAAGCAAGCTCTTCTGCCTAGTTTCTCAACTAGATAGATTCCAAAAAAGGTTGATATGAAGTTAACGGTCGACAACAAGATTGAAGTAACGTAAGGATCTTCCATACCAACAGAGTTGAAAAGTGTAGTACCATAATAGAAAAAGTAATTTGCACCGGAAAGCTGTTGGAAAGCCATTACCAATACACCGACAAATAGTCTGAAGCCTAGACGCGGTTGGCCAAAAATAAATTCAAATCTGCTTTCACGACCATTTGTTGACTTTCTAGTGTCATCATACTCCATTAACTTTCTGATATGGCTATCCACTATTGGATCGTCAATCCCCAAATTGTTCATGCGCGCGAAAGATTCTTTAGCCCTCAAAATATTTCCCATTCTTTGAGTCAAGAAAACTGGAGATTCGGGCATAAAGTGAACACCTACAGCAACGATTGCCGCCCATATGTTGCCAAGGCCTACTGGGATTTTCCATGTAGCATTGTCAAATTCATTCAACGTTGACTTACATCCGTAGTTAACAACGTTTCCGATCAAGATTCCAAGGGTGATCATCAATTGATACAACACAACCATGGCACCACGAATATTTATAGGTGCAGATTCTGATATGAACATAGGTATCATTGCAGCAGTAGCCCCGACACCAAGCCCGGCAATAAATCTAGCAAAGAAAAAGTACCACCAAGAAGAGCCGCATGTCCAACCGATCAAGGTTCCCAAGGAATAAATGGTAATCGCAGCATAAATACCAGGTTTTCTACCATTAATATCAGCAATCTTAACCAAGAACAACCCTCCGATAGCACAGCTGATGTTGAAAATTGAAACAATTAAACCAACAAGAATCTTCGGAAAATAGTGTGTGTTGGTAGCGGTGTCCAATCTGGTACCGAAAAAGTTTTGAAAAGACGCCATACTAGTTATGCCACCAATTGTACCAACATCCCAGCCGAAAATAAATCCTGCAAAGGAAGTTGCTAAACACAATAATATTGGCCTTAGAGGCAACCTCTTCCGTTTGCTCAAAAGCTTTGCAGTGTGACCAGCCGGTAGCTGGTCAGTCGGCAAGGGGATGTCTGAAGAGGTTGTTAAAGAAGCTGCTTCTTTAACGAACACGTCAAAGACCTTGTCTCCGGTTGCGAATGATTCTGTGTCGACTGACATTTCAAAATGATTTTTTTATCAAAAGTTTCTGTTTAAGAGCTATGGAAACTTGATAGCGAGTTTGTGCAATGTCCTTTGTAATCTTTGATGTGCGTTTCTTAAGGTAGCCTGTGCTCTTTATCCATAACAGATCTGACTTTTTTCAAGATGCTGTCCTGTATTTATACAAAACAGTTTCGATTGGTGATAGAAATCCAAATTCAGATTTGGTGTGGAGAAAACTGACATATCTCAGTTTCTTGAATAAAAAACATTTAGTGTAGCTTCTTTCACTGAGCAGCTGTGTCTGTTGAGATCACATACCATCCGTTTCAAACATTGAAATGTGTCAAATTTCATAATTTGACAACTGACACAATACAAAAAATGCTTATTTCAAAAAAAAAGTCCGCTGCGCTAGTGGATTTCTAAAAAAATGGGGCTACGCCGTTTCGATCTGCTTTAGGTAGATCGCAGGAGGCACCAATGGGAAACTCAACCTTCTTGTATCCTTAACTTTAATGTGTTTTTATTGTGTTTGTTATGTTCATCATATGTGGAGCAGTTGATTTTCGCTTGAAGGGTAAGATTGGGCCTCAAGGCTCGGCTTTGGTGACTTGTCCAGTGAATCATCGTAATTCACTTTCCAACTCTTAGCATCTTTGATCTTTTCTGCAGCAAGCTCATTCAACCCTGATTTGTTGCACTCTTGGTAGTAATTTTGGACGTTAGCTTTCAAGTATTCGCTCCTCGATTTACCGTTCTGCGGCTGTCTCCATTTTGAACTCAACATGTCCCAGTTATAATTGACGTTGGTAGGTGCGTAGTGGATACCCTGTTGATCGAGCAAGGATGCTAACAAATAATCATCATTGACCAGATCAGTAATTTGTAGTGTTTCAAGATCTATCAAATTTATACCCTTTTCATTCTTCGCCCAACCGTTACCACCGTCCAAAATGTCTTCGACACATTCTTGTGGTGTATACTCGCCAGGCCTTGGATCCCACGGAAACTTGAACGTTTTTTGGTAGAGCTTTTCGACCATTTGGTTTGAAATAGTCAACGATGCCAAATTATCTCCAGTTTGGTGAGCTGACTTGTGTGTTGGATGTGGTGTTTTGTGTGTTCCACCAGATAAACGAGAACCAACACTCTCTGGTGGATGAACAGAAGAGATGGGCGATGCATTACTAAACGAGGTGTCTGAGTTATTATCAGGCGAATTCTCTAAGTTAGCTTTTATCTTCTGAGATAGCTGCTCCCCATTAGGAAGTCTAAAGTCTTCGAACGTTCCTCGCAGTAACTGCATCTTGATGGACATGCTCAATATCGAATTAACTTTCGATTTTTGCAAAAGAAACCGGTCATGGAACTCAGTTCCGTCTTTATCAATAAACTCTGTAACGTCGATGCTCACGGTACCTAAAAGAATCTTTCCTGAAATTTTTTGCGTATATGCGTTATTATTGTGATGGCTGAACCTGCCATCAGAATGGTCATTGTTATTTAGTTCTTCAAGAAACTCAAAGAATACCTCAACGACAAGTACTTTCTTGGACAACGCTTTGTTTCTATCGACCTGCAACTTCAATTTGATCGGAGGCTTCACAGAGTAGTTCCATTTCGCCCTGTGGTTTTTCACAAATATCCTTTCCGTAACACCTTTGCTCTGGTGATTGGTGTCGATTTTCTGTCCTTCCTGTTCAATTATCGAGCTTGAAGTTCCTGTTCCGTCCTTCAAGAACCACTTACAGAAGCAATATCCTGACGACTGAGGAATATTGGTCAATTGTGTTATCGAAAACGTGAGTAAGAATTTTGGTCTTCTGCTTTTAGATTTATTCGATATGCTAATCATGATTAGTTGAAGAAAGACACTTTATCGTATGTCAATGAAGTATCCTAGTGCAAAACGCAGTTGGTGGTTAGATATTAGGCAACGTAAGGTGAGCTGCCTGATTGCTGAACAAACGATCGTCACTTTTCAATTGCTACTTGCGCATTTCTCATTGTATCAATAATACCTTAATCTTTCGAAAATTCAATAAATAAATATTGCCGATCTGTTCGGTTTTTTTTTTTTTTTTGAAACTGAGCTTGTTGAGATAGTACAGCTTGCTACTTCTACTTGCATACAACCTGAACGGATGACCATGTTATAATCAAACAGCCAGTGAATTCCATTCGATTCAAGGCAGGCGTCGTGTCAATTTGGTTCGTGGAACTACTCAGGTAGCAGCATTCACGGAATACGGATTTGGATCCTTTCAGTCCAATATTCAATAAAGTTTATTCTGAAATGAGTGAATCGTTTTTATCATTATATTCGGATACCTCAAACTCCTCAGGAAGAGTCACCTCTAAATTGATTGATGTGGGGTCGCCCGTGTTAGATTCCATCGAAGCATTTGGTGCCAGTGAGGCTAAGAAACATTTCGATGACTACGTCGTTGGTTTAGACCTATCAGAACAATCGATGGAATTTGCTGAAGAGTCAAAGTTATCGGTTGCACGCAGATGTGTAAATTCGTTGCAGAGAATACGACGCAGCTTGGATAACGACTCGCCAGTATTGATATCGTTCAACTTGGCACTGGATAAGGGGACATGGGACCTGCAGATATACCAGCAGAGCGACGATTTCACCGTGGAGAACGTTCCTTTAAAAATCAATGTCATTAAGACCCTTAGTCAAACACTGGAGGAGTATCTGCTCCAAGACCGCCCTCAATTTGTGGAGACCGTGGCACGTACGCTTCAATACTTGAACAAGCTGGTACAAGCGTCATTGCTGAGCAACATTCAGTCGCATTTGGTGGCTCCTCCTCTCTCAATGGGCCCTCCAGTAAGGAGACCAGGTAACCAAGAAAGGGACGTTACACACCGTTCTGTGATTAGCACAAAGCGCGTACCGAATGGTAACGGCAGCGATTCGATGTCTTTGAACAGCACTAAAAGCACGGGAAATAAAAGCATTTCGTCAACAAAGTCAAAGAGAAGTATTTTCCAAAAGATGAAAGGCATGTCGCGGTGGTCCCAACACATCTCGCATGAAAATGCTCCCAACTTAAAGAATATCGAACCCCGAAAACAAAAGATGAAATCGCCTGCGACCAAGATCAAATCCTCTTCCCCGGCCCCAACCAATTTGAACGTCAACAAGATCCACTACAAAAAGCAAGATTTTTCTTCAATGCCCTCCTACCTCTACTGGATTCGCCAACTCGCCAAACAAGTCCTACTCTTGCCCCAAACTTCACAGAACGATATCGTTTTCTCATTCATCAACAAATGCATAGTCCCGTTTATAGTAAATGACGGGCATCTTTTACAAATTCAAGTCATACAAAAAAGAGTGCTATCATCATTCTTAAGATGAAATCGCACCGTGTAATCACATATGCACAAAGACTACTATACGATATGTACCACCCAATTTAGCAAATTGATATAAAGTAACCTAACGAACTGGCTAACGTCATTATAACTTCTGTACTCACACACAAACACTCCAGATCTGAGAACCGTATAACGTTTACCGGTTGATTTTTTGTCCGGGTAATGTAAATACTTGGGCAAGAATTGAAATTTGGAAACGAAAATATGTAGAAATTCAGAAGAAACGAACAGGATGTCAGAAATGTAGTTGAAAGATAGTGTGAAACACAAGGTTCAGTGAGGTTTTGATTCACTTAAGGAACCAAAAGAGGTTTCAAATTCTGTTCAAAGGAAAAGAAGTGTTCTTAGCGAAAAAGCTGGATTTTTCTTCTGTTGGTATTGTGGTATTTTGTGTGTTGTTTCACGCTTTTTGCACCTATTGTTTTGTTTTGGGTAAACAACTCTTGACAAGACATTGTTTGAATCATAGCGTAAAGAAGAGTCCTGCAAGCGTCCGCCACCAGTAACTACAACAATGGTTTCCGACAAGATACCCAAGCTGTCTAATATTGATACCAGCAGTTTGCGCAGCACCAGTGGAGCGGCGCCCTCAGTTGGAGAGACTCCCTTAGGTGCAGGTTTTCAGCCGCAGAGAGCATTCCCGCTCTTTATCTGTATTACAGAGTACAGCAAACGTATGGACGATGAGCTAGATATGAAGCCTGGCGACAAGATTCAGGTGGTGACCGATGATGGGTCGTACAACGACGGCTGGTACTTTGGTAGGAACCTCAGAACTCAGGAAGAAGGGCTTTATCCCAAGGTATTTACTCAGGTTATTGCTATGGAGCGTAAACCCGCGCTGATGAGAGCTAAGAGCTCTAAAAGAATAGCGAGCCCTCTGGCCACTGGAAGTAATACTAACCTTTCGTATAGATCTCAGGACGGGTCCACTAGTGAGCTGCCAACTCCTCAACCTTTGGAAACGGCGCAGCCAGCAGTGTATAAAAAATTCCAACACGTCAAGGCACCCGAACTGACTGAGGCAAGCGTCCCTGTGGACAGGAATATATCTATGAAAAGCACCATGAGTGATATTGATAAGGCACTTGAAGAGTTAAGAGGCGACTCATTTCCCTCTACGACCGATTCGATTGACACTACTCAAGGGCCTCCGCTAAGGAGGCTTCTCTCGGGCTCCTCCCTAGACTTCACAAAAAATAACAGTGTTGGTAATTCTGAGGATAGCGAGGAACTGGATATAAAGAATGTAAAGAAGTGGACTCCCGAACAAGTGACCGCATACCTTATATCAATGGGGTTCGATGTCGATTCTGCCTCCAGGTTTCAAAAGCATAAGATTTCCGGTACAATTCTATTAGAATTGGAATTAACGCATTTGAAAGAACTAGAAATCAATTCATTTGGTACACGCTTTGAAATATTCAAGGAAATCGAGGCTTTAAAAGAAATATCTAATCAAAACGCAACCACTTTCACTAATAAAGGAAGCAGTTTAATGCCTGCCGCTTCATTCAGCCAAAATGCTGAGATAAGTATAACCTCTCCATCAAATCATGATATACCGACTTACCGCGGACACCTAAGGAAAACGTCGCAGTCTATGGAAGAGCTTACTTCCAACTCTACCCCAACACCCAAAACTTTTGTAACTCCATCCTCCGCAATTAACACTAAAAGCGCACAAAAGCCAAGGCCCGCATCCTTGTTATTCACCAATGAAACCACTAAGGCGCCAGATATTTCTGAAGATGTTTTTGCCTCCCCCAGACGTGCCCCAAAACCACCTTCTTATCCTTCTCCAGTTCAACCTCCAAAATCTCCTATGGTGGCCAGCTCGGGCGTCAACTCGAATGGAAGATTTTTGTCGCCTCAGCCAAATGGGACTCCTAGTTCTCAAGGATCGAAATATGCACATCCAACAATATACGAACAGGTGTCCGATAGTAAAGTGAAAGCACAGGCGGAAATGCTGTCACAAGGCGAAGATGATGACCATAATCACGATCAGTTCGAGTTTCCTCCTAAGAAAAGGCAGGGACCATCTTCCAACACTGCTAGTCTTCCAAATCCATACAACAAAGAAGAGCAGTCGTTCGAGCGTAACCCAAGCCCTACGGTGCAGACAGATGAAAACCGTGGTAGTGTTGTGTATTCGGGACACGCGAAAACAAAATCTGGTGGATCATTTGTGGAGCTGTTCAACAGGATATCAATGCTGTCAGAAAACACTGAAAGTAAACAGGCAGTGCGGGAATCGGATGTCGATACAGGTGTTAATATTGACAGGCCTTCGTCCAGTTTATATGCGCATTCCAGAGCAACTTCGTATTCGACAACCCATGGAAGAAAGCCTTCTCAAGCAAATTCAGAAAGAAAGCACAGAAGAAACTCATCGTTGCTGTCATTTTTCAAAGAGAAGGATGAACAGCTTGACAGTGACAACGCTGCAAGTAAGAGTTCTAGAAGGACCTCTGCCTCTCATAGTAGAAAAAACTCGTTTGTCAGTCCGTTCAGAACCATGGATAATGGAACACCAAGTCAAAGACACTCAATGATGTTGAGCACTTCTCCAGTCAAAGACCTACAGGCCTCTCAAACACGCAGAGATTCCAAGAGACGATCTGTAAGTGCAAAAGAGCCTGTTTCGGACGTATTCTATGATGCAAAAGATACCTATGAAAACGATGTTAATCAAAACAGATCTGTAAGTGAATCGAATAAGCCAAAATCTAATCGTACTGCTAGTGCTAAGAACCTTGGAAAACAAAGAACTACTGCTTTCACAGAAGGTATCCGTAGCATCACAATAAATGAAGCTATGCGTGAAGCGGAATGTTCTGGATGGATGAGTAAAAAGGGTACAGGTGCCATGGGTGTTTGGAAAAATAGATTCTTTACTTTACATGGAACCAGGTTGTCTTACTTTACCAATACCACCGACAATAGAGAACGTGGGTTAATCGATATAACAGCTCATAGAGTACTTCCAGCGAAAGAAGATGATAAGTTTGTTTCTCTTTACGCTGCTAGCACAGGTAAGGGGCGTTACTGCTTCAAGTTGGTCCCCCCTCAACCTGGCTCCAAAAAGGGTTTAACTTTTACTCAACCTCGAGTCCACTACTTTGCAGTGGATACCAAAGATGAAATGAGAGCGTGGATTGCAGCCCTTATCAAAGCCACTATTGATATTGACACGTCTGTTCCAATTATCAGTTCGTGCGCTACACCAACTGTTTCATTGACAAAGGCTCAGGAAATGCTGTCTCAAGCACGTGAAGAAACCAGGTTACGGGAACAGCAGAGATCGCTAAACGAAAACGATGAGGATACATGGGATCAACAAAGAGCTGAACAAACTCAAACGTCTGAAGATTTTGCGAATATGTCTTCCCCCAGTATGACACATAACACCACTATCACGTCTGGATTGACCAGCCCTTATCTGATGGCTGACCAACTAGCGTCTAATATGACTGCTGGTACTGTAAATTCTTCAACAGGCTCAAAAACACCATCTAATCAAAATGCAGAATATTTTGGTCTGGATCCTAAGTTTCTGAATGGACGTATTTGAATGACGGTTTTTGTTCAATAGAACGAGTTGACATTGGCAAATATTTTTTTTGTATAGATCTATTACGTTCATCGTCTGTATGTATTATTACCATTAATATTATAATATTTCAATTATTTCAAAGTGACGTTGTACCAAGTTAAATTGAGCATTGCAATCCAAATACGAATTAATGTTACTATTTATATTAAGTTATTAAGTTTACAAAATGAGTTGAAATCGACCGTTTTATGCAAATGAGAAAACCTAGCCTTGTTCATGGCATTTTTCCATTGCCTCCTTGATTAACTGACTTCCTTTTGGATCTAAATTCATTGCAATTGTGTATTGATTCATCGCATCTTGTTTTTTACCTACGATCTGATACAGGTTACCAAGTAAGAAGTGAACGTGAGCTTCATCAGGTGTAAGAGTTTCCAATTTTTTAAAATTCTGTAATGCGGAAGAATATTGTCCCATGTTCAATAGTAGTTGCGATTTCTTGAACAATGCTAATGATGAATTCGGCTGTAATTCATTTGCCAACTCATAGAAGTTCAACGCTCTTTCGGGCTGTTGTAGCCTTTCTAAGGCAACACCACAGCAGCAATTCAAAATAACGTTCACAGGATTTAGCCCTCTCGCCTTTTCGAAGAATAAAAGTGCTTCTTCAAACTTTCCGAGCTTTACACAGCACATTCCAAGTCCATAGAGTGCATTGTAATGAGTCTTTTCTATCGTTAGCGCTTTACGGAAGCAAGATTTTGCATTATCAAAAGCATCGCTATTCGAGTATTCATGCCCTTGTAGAGTATACGCATAAGCGAAAAATGGATTCAACTGTATTGCCTTTCCGAAAGCTGTTATGGCTTCATCGTGATCTTTGTTCAACGAGTGAAGGTTCCCCAGACTGCACCAGGCAACCGGGTTATATTTATCCAATGTCAATAGCTCTGCACATAATGCGGATAAGGTTATTTTATCTTGCAAATGCCATAATACTGTTGAGAAAATGTCCATATCTTCAAAACGAGTCGGTTGTAAACTTCTCAACTTGCTGAAGTAAGATTTAGCCATCTCGTAGTTGACCAACTCGAAATGTAGCTTCCCCAACGTAGAAAGACACCAGGGCATTGAAGATATTATGTGAGCTGGGATACGATTGTGCATCATCCGGATAGCTTTAAAAGAATCATACCTTAATTTGCAATACTCAATACGAATGAAGTAAGAGAATAGTTCGTCCAAATTTGAATCAACTGTCCCAACTCTTGGTGCTTGGTGAGGATTCGTCAAGATTTTTTTATCCATTGAAGATCTCAACTTGGCATGCGAATCTGTGCCTGACAGTTTCGAAGGAGTTGTGGTACCGATATGTCGATTTTCAATGGCAGATGTGTCTGTACTGGTTGCATTGGCGTTGGAAGTCGCGGTTGTTGGTGTAGTGGTAAACCTTGCCTTTTTGAAAAAATGAGGTGAGACAGATATGCCTATATTCGATGCAGATAACAGAGATGTCGTTTGCGAATTGGAAAGGTTTTGCTTACTCCTTGAAGGTGCTTTGAAAGGGGTGTGTGGTTTATTTCTAGATTTAGAGTCCGTGTTCGTTGCATGGATGGGACTGTCAGCGGGCTTCTTGAAAACTGTAAGCACCGAATGTGAGCGAAGGGCGCAAAGTTCTTTGCTTGCCTCCCAGAGGTAAGGGTTCCCATCTAAAGAGTATCTTAGATACGTCTCCCCCTTAGATTCATGATCCAATACTTTGAACAACTTCCCTGCCAAGAGACAAACGGTGGATTTCTTCGGATACCCGAAGATCGACGGGACCGATTCCCAGGAATACTGCAGCGAAAGAAGACCGTCAAGGGCGTCTGAATAGTTTGACTTTAGCCTCAAACAGCACCGTGCATACACGTACGCACACCCCAGATTGTCGTGTCTTCTCTCAGAAGAAACACGCATGGCAGTATGAAAATCATCGTTCATATACAACGATAGAGAGTACAAGTAATGCGCAAACGCTCTTTCCCTCGAAAGCTCATCCAAGGTGGAGCACTCAGCGAGCAATAACTCCGAAACGAAGACTGCCGATTCTACATTCAACTGCGACAAATGGTCAGAGATAAGCGACTCAAATCTTCTAAACTTCTCTGAGAACCGCAGAATAGACGAAGAGTCCGCATAATTGGACCCCAAGTTCGCTGCAGATGCTGCTCCTGCAGATGCTGCTCCTGCAGCAGCATCTGCAGCAGCAGTGGCTGATGGCAGACCATTAAACACCGACGCATCCATCATTTGAACGTTATCTTGATTCTGAGTACCTAACCCATCATGGCTGGACGTATTTCCACCAGCATTCTGCCGTACAGAATGGAAAAACATAGGACGTTGTTTCCAATGATTCGTTGAAGCACGCGCTACCGTTCAGCCTCAAGATCCTGTAACCTTCTTTGCGCTGGATCCGAATTTCTTGATAGAAATGTATACAAAAACAGTTTAATTTCAGCACAAAATTCCATGCTCTCTATAAAATGTACAGTTTGACATAATAACATATATACTAATAAAGGCAAAAATCTCAATACTGGTGAAAAGACGTAAAGAAAGAGTTGAAAAAAAAAAAAAGAGGGAACAAATTTCATATCACGTGATGCATCACGTGATATGAATATATTTATGCGCGCATTTGCGCGCTGGCACCCGTCGCATCCGCTGTGGCTCCACCAGGGCAGGTCAAGTGATCTGATTCGTTTTTTTTTCTTATTTCATTCAATTCTCTTTTTTTGCCCCAAAAACGACATTTTTCACGTACTATGAACGCTGAAACAGCAGCACCGAAGCTGCCCGCCAAGGGTCTGGAACAACTTACACAGACAGAACTGCCATAATGAATCGAAATCTACGTACCGGCAGTGTGCTTTAATTGACGGTCTGGCAAAAGAGATACAAGCGAATAGCAAAGGCGCACAAACGCGAACGGTGCAAGTTCTCTCAATGAGCCTGCTGCAGAAAAACGCTTTGTTTGCAGGCAAACAAAGCATCTTTTTTGTACTCGTAGAAGAGCGTATTAATAGATACGTGTTCAAAAAGTGTGTTTATATGTTATTGTATGCATGGAGATTTTGTCGGTCTTGTTTGGCTTTGAGATTTCTCTGTCAATAGATGTAAAAAGAAAATCAAGTGAGTTTACGATTTTTTTCCAGTTTATATTTCCTATACTTTGGGATGAGCTTTATAGCATATAACAAAAGAATACACTGTTGATACAAAAGAAAACGCCGGTGAAGTGGAAGTGAGGGTGAGTGTCAGCAAAGCGCAGTTTAGAAACCCAGTGTTTGGTCCTTTACTTATTGCAGTTTTGCAGTTTTGCAGTTTTGCAGTTTTTCGATATTTCGCTGCGTTCACCAGGCGAGCTTTTAGTCTATTCGCATTAAGTTAATTTGGGTTCGCTTCACCATTTACCAACTATAGGTAGAAAATTGACCTGTGTTTGTGTGAGTTTGTGAGGAAGGAAACTGTTTCTCTCGCTTGTGTCTGTGTTTAGCACAATACCCAGTTTTAGTTCCCTCACTGTAAGGCTTTCCTTGTGATTTGAAAGCACATAACAACAATATATCTGTCATATTTTAAGAGATGAAGTTGAAATCGCGGTCTGTTTTGGTCAGTGTGTTGATACTTCTCAGTCTGGTAGTGGTGATCCCCAGGGTGCGGAGACACTCGTCCTCTTCGGACTCTGGTGGGTTCCAGTTCTCGTCGCCGTATAAGCAAAACGGAAGGATCTCCAAAGAGTACGGTTTGGTGAGTCCGAATTTCTACGAGTACGGAGATCTGGTGAAGATCACTGTGAACAAGGTGGAATCGGACTTGACCCATTTCACGTATGGGTACTACGATTTGAATTTCATCTGTCCGCCATCGGATAAGCTGAAGCCGTTGCCCTTGACGCTAGGCGATATATTGCACGGGAATAAGAAATGGGAGTCCGATTATCAGTTGACCTTCGGTAGAGATGAGGATTGCGTCCGGTTGTGCGACAGGAAAACCCAGCCGGAGGGCAAGAGACAAGCCTCTGAGTTGATCAAACAGGGGTACGTGGTACAATGGTTCACGGATGATGATTTGCCAGGTGCTACCACATATCTCAGCACTAGGGACAAGAAGAAGTATTACTCTGCCGGGTTTCCATTAGGTCATCACGACCCAGAGACCGATGAAACGTATTTGAATAACCACGTCATGATCGTGGTTCGTTACCACACTACGGACACGGGTAGGTATACGATTGTCGGTCTCGAGATATACCCAAAGTCTGTTTCGGACTACCATTGTCCTGGTGCCTCCAAGAATTACTCACCTTACAAGATCGACCCCACCAATGAGGAAGTCGAATTTATTCCCTTCACTTATTCGGTTTACTGGAGAGAGGATTTCAAAGTGGATTGGAATAACAGATGGAATTTCTTCGTCGATTCTGGAGAATTGAAGGAATCTACCTCAAATCATTTCCATTGGATCACCTTGGTGAATGGCATAGTAATTACCGTCTCGTTACTTTTGATCGTTTTAACAATTTTGAAAAAACAGGAAACTGATAGTTCCATTGTTACACAGCTTGCAGCTGAATGGTTGAAGTCTAGAGTTCCGTTATTCTTCCAGTTGAACTTACTCGTTTCTATGGGTATTCATTTCCTTTTCACTACTCTAGGGACTCTTATCATCTCTTGCTCTTTGGATCATTCTCACCGTTTAGGAAGCTTCGTGATAACTTGTGCAGCGCTATTTTTCATCGCTGGTGGGTTCGCCTCATCCTTTATTGGTACCCTGCTTGAGGGGCCAACGCTCTCGTGTAACTGGATCAAGTCAATTGCTTTTGGGTCAACACTTCCGGGACTCACTTTTATCATCGTGTTTTCGCTCAATCACGTTCTCAAGATTCATAACGCAACAAACACACTTCCCGAAAACACGGTTTTGTCGTTGTTTGCGGTTTATTTCATCGTGTGCGTCCCCTTATCCATCGTTGGTGGGAAATGTGCAACCAAGTTCCTCAAGAGTAAGCCTTCGAATAATTTCCTTGGCAGCCTACCACTAGTCGAAGTTAACAAACACGAAGTCAGACCTCTGTATGTTGATACAAAGAATGGGGTACCATTTGCCTTAAGAAATCCTGTCGCCATCACTGTAACATTCGGGCTTATTCCATTTGCTCTAATATATGTGGAGCTGCTCTTTGCTTACAAGTCACTTTGGCTACAAAAGACTACATTGTACTTCTTATACGGGTTCCTTTTGAGTAACATTGTTATCGTTTGCATAAGCATCTGTCTCTTAGCCATTATTGGATGTTATATTCACCTAAATTATGGAAATGACTCGTTAAGCTACAAGCGGGACAATGTGTTCGGCAGAATCCTAGAAGCATGCCACTCATGGAGATGGAAGGCGTTCCATATGGGCGGATCGGTCGCATGGTACATGGAAGCGTACTCTATTTTCTATTTGATATTCGTCGCCAGATATAGGGATTTCATCTCGATTTTCTTATTTGTGTGTTATAGTACCTTATTCAACATTCTTTGCTGGGCAGCGTTTGGTTCTTTAGGTTACATAAGTTCATTATGGTTTATTGGAAAAATGAACGAATATAACAAGGCTAAGTAAGTCTTATTTTTCAATAAATGCGAAAAGCAGGAGAAGGTTCGGACCAACTGAGAAGGCTATAATCCTTCTTGTTTTACATATTTAATTTAGCATACCTCAAACATAACTTTCCAGGAATTAATATGAGCTTTTATCAGCCCAATTTACAATACTTGATCTTTCATACCCTAAATACAACAAGTAAGCATATTGAAGTTTGTTTATTCGTGTTTCCATCTATGTTTTGTCTTTAACTTCTAATATGTAACAATCGCGAATACTTTTTAGCATTTTAGTCCCAAAGCTGAGTTTTAGTTTTAAACCTTGAATTCAAAAACAATGAAAACGATATTCACGTTGGCAAACCATAACGACCGGTGTACGTTGTGACGCTTCCAAATATGCCATAAACTCAATATACCTGTAGACTCTAACCGCAATATAGATAACTGAATATGTAATCATGTAGACATACAAATACTTAAGAATTAAATGCCGAAATAAGATACGTCAAATCAAAATTGTGGGGTTTGTTGATGATTGTTATTTGACGTTTGCGAATAGGAATGCTGTGGATTCGAAGACGAGTCATATTGCGATCTATTCTGGTTGTTGTAACGACGTGGTCCCGTCCCACCATTATAGCCTTGGCTGTTGTCGTTATTATTACTATTATTACTATTGTTGTGGTAGTCCCTTCTGTTACCTGAGTTTTGGTAGTTTCTTCTGCCCCCTCTTCTGTTGCCGTCTTTGTTCTGGCTGTAATTGCTGTTGTTGTTGTAGTTATTATTTCTTCTTCTATCGTCTTTACCACCTCTGTTTTGGCCCCATTGTTGCTTTACCTTGTCAATCATGTCGTCTTGCAAGTTAACGTACTTGATGAAAGAACCCTTCAAATAGAAACTTGGAAGCTTCAACGTCTCCCCACTGGCTACGTGCGTGACGTTGGAAAGAGTCAAGTTCATCCAATTGTCCACGTCGGATAGCGTGCCCTCTACTGTTTCTCCGTTCTTCAACTCCACCCGCATCGTTTGACCTTTTGCATTGGTCAACAAGTATAATGGAAGCATGCCAGCAAAATTGTATAACTGTTCTGTGCTTATGTTTCTCTTTCCCCAATCAAGTGGTAATATGTGCCTAGTGTTAAAACTTCAATGTTCTTCTATCACAATAGAGACCCTCAAACCTTACTATTTCTTTACTACTCTTGGTAAGCTTAAACCGGCAAAAAATAAGATCGGAATTGTTGTTGTCGCACCGTTGATAGAATGTAACTCTCTTCTGACCTCTTTAACACAGAAAGACTACCTAACCCACTGAAAATACATGCAGTACCGGTTCCATATCTTGAAATTCCATAATTTCATATTGTTCACTTTTTTCAAATTTCGTTGAACTGCACTGTGAACTTTCGAGCCAAAGGAAACTGGCAAAACTTCTTGCCCATTTCGCAAAGCGAGAAAAAAAGACAAAGAAAAAAAGAGAGAAAGGACAAGCATCACCGGGTAACACTGACACGTGAAGGGTTTTTTCTCTTTTTCTTCCTCGAAGTTGTCTCTAAAACGCCGAAAATGGCCCAGAAATGCAGATTGGTGCCCCGTAAAGTTTGTGTTGTACGGATACCTCTGGGGAGAAGCAGGTTTTTGGGCGCATTTTTCTCATAAATGTTGACGGGAGAGTTGGAGAAATGCGGGATCTGAGAATTTTTTGTTTGGTGAGGCATCAAATCTTTCTTTGCCCGATTGGGTAAAGAGATTCGATTACGGTTTTAATTGCAGAATACAATCTTTTGTTTAATCTGAATAAGTTTCTCTCACACATTAGAATATATCGATAATTCAATGATCTTTACAATATTTTTGTCGGGGTATTGAAGATACACAGCCTTACAGCAACACGCGGAAACTAGGACAAGAAACCCCTGGTAGGCTGGAACTGGTTTGATTTGGTCAGGTAACGGTAACCTGAGAAGATAAATATAACGAACTGGCGAGATAGGAAGCGTGATTCGGTGCGTTTTGTGGTTGTACTTTGTTTTGCACACTGAAAGCAAGGATAAATTAGTCAGATAGTACTTCTTAACAGCTGAAGGGGAAGCAGATCTAGAGGTCTTAGAGAAGTTGAATCGATTCCGGCAGGTTGTTTGTTTCGTGACACCATGGAACAACAGTTGTCGCATCATAGCGGTAACGTGTTTGACAAAGAGACACTGCTTCAAATGCAGATGGGGAATCATCACCAATCGGAGAGCGAGACTCTGATGAAGCCGTTTGACTCCGCTTCTTCTATGAATGGGGATGTGGGGGCAAGCGTTGATCCGTCAATAATCGATGAAAACGATATTGATGGGAGCTTGAAAAGGATTGACGAAGAGCCAAGCATGGCCGAAACCAACGGTTTTGACAAGGAGTCCGAGACATTCATTGAAATTGCTACATACGCAGGCGTTGATGTATATGAATGTTACACCAAGGACAAACCCCCATGTCTTATCATGAGAAGATGTAACGACAATTGGCTGAACATAACACAGGTTTTCAAGGCAGGGTCGTTTACCAAGGCGCAGAGGACTAAAATCCTGGAAAAAGAGGCCAACGAAATCAAACACGAAAAGATTCAAGGTGGGTACGGACGTTTCCAGGGGACGTGGATCCCCTGGGAGTCTACCAAGTATTTGGTAGAGAAGTACAATATCAGCAATAAAGTTGTCAAGCGAATCGTAGAGTTCATTCCTGATGCCAGTGATATGCCTCCTAGGAGATCGAAGGTATCCCAGATTAAAAAATTGGACCCCAACGCAAGAACTTCGTCTCCATCAGCTTACAAGAAGACTCCGAGGAAAAATGCGAAAACTCCAATGAAGAAGAAATCTGTGAGGAGGTCAGGGAAGAAAGACAAACAGATACAACCTTCCCCATTGCAAAACGTCATGTTTCAAACTCCTCAGCAGCACCATCAGAGCCAGAACAGTAACCAGAGCACTGAAAAGTTGCCAAATCTACCTTCTGAGCAAGATACTCCGATGGTACCTGTTAGCAAGCCAAATTCAACCATGATCTCACAGGCCAATCATCCAATAAAATACCAAACTACCCAGAAGCCACTACAATTTTATCCGTACCCGCAAACGCATCAGTTTCAACAGATGGTACCTGCTGCCAGTACTGGGACACCAATCCAGTTGAACGCCAATATCAAATCTCAACAGAACATGAAAATAATGAAACAGATGATGCAAGGGAACGTTGCGGCCAACAATTCAGTCCATTCTACGGGCTCCTTAATTTCAAATGTAACCTCTACGGGCTCTTCAATGGACGTTTTCTCGTCCAACGATAAAGCTTCTTCTAGCTCATCAGAATCGCCAACTCCCCTTACTTCTGCACAGGATAAAAACGGTGTCTCAACAGAGTACTATAAAGAACTGATTTTAGAAGTGTTGTCCTCAGAGTACGATTCTATGGAACCCACGCTGCCCGAGGCGTTGTACAGGCCGCCAGGGAACTTGGATATCAACTTTTTAATAGATGACCAGGGCCATACATCCTTACACTGGGCTGTGGCCATGTCGAATATACCGTTGATTAGAGTTTTGCTCGTACAGGATGCGGACATCTTTCGCTGTAACGATCGAGGGTTCAACTGTCTCACTAAAGCGGTGTTTTACAACAACTGTTACAAATCAGTTTCCTTTCAACAGATTATTTCTATGCTCAACGCATGTCTTGTGAAACCGGATGCGAACCACCGTTTGCCTTTGCACTACTTAGTAGAGTTAACAGTGAACAGATCCAAGGAACCTCATGTGATTGAATACTACATGGACACTATACTAGATACACTTGCCCAGGAAGATGAGAAACTGCTACGAATGTCATTAAATCACCAAGACAGTTTTGGGAATACTCCTTTACATCTAGCGGCCCTCAACAAGAATGTCGATTTATGCCAAAAACTAGTATATTTCGGTGCATCACCAGATATTCTTAACGGTGAAAACCAAACAGTTTCGATGATCTTGGCTCGTTTCACTGCCCCCAACATATTTCAACCAACGCTTCCGGCGCAGATTCTGCAGTCTCCTTCAAAGACAACTTTCTTGTCTAATACACCTAGAAATAGTCAAGACGACCACATGGGAGATTCAAGCAAATATGACTTCAACGATACCACCGTGGATAGTATAGAGGCCTCAAACAAGAAATGCAACTTGGCGGATCGCAATGAAATTCTTTCACTGGACAAAATGAAAGGTTCTTTGACCCCTGCTATCAAATTACATCCGCCATCTCCACCTACCTTAGTGAAAACTATGAAGCGAGCACGTAAGCCAATCTCGAAAAAGGTACGGGATGAGCAAAAACCAACATCTCCGACTATCAAATCTACAGCTCAACTGACTTCACTCACTGGTTCGTTGACCAATATGATCGAGGAGAATCTTGATAACCTTCAACACGACATCCACTTGAAACAGGAGCAAATTCAAGAGATCGAGAATCAACTGAAACACACCAATGCAAGAGAAAAGGCAATTTCGGAATCGAACAATAAGCATCCGTTGAAGTCAGCTCAAAGACAACTGAAGATGAAGAATATTGAGTTGGATAACTATATGGAACGATCACAAGCACTGTCTTTAGCCACATTGGTGCAGGACGAGGAAGATGGCCTCTCGAACGGCTCGGCTGCGGAATCTACTAATGACTTTGAAAAAAGAGAATCTATCAAACTAATGGTAGAGCTCTGCTACAAGCAGTTCAAGAGAAGACAAGTAATCAAACAGATCAGGTTTGCAAGAGACCAACTGGTTTCGAACAGCAAAATATCGAAGTTCAGGAAACTTATCGGCATGTCCATCGACAACATCGATTCGAAGCTGAACGACATTGAGCTGGACTTGAGCTCCATGGAAAAGACTCAGTCTCTGTAATCCACCATCCATTTAATGACTTTAAACCACGCATAAGTGTATAGATAGATCGTATATGTATCTAGACTCATACATATACGTCAGATTTATAACTCTGATCTAACTAGACTCCAAGAGCCTCGTCACACTATACGAAACAAAAAGCAACATACACAAACTAACTTTAGCGTTCTTTTCAATCTTTTTTTTTTTTTTGGGTTTTATTTTCTGTGTCCGTATTCAAAAAAAAATCAAATTTAGATGAGATGAGATGAGATGAGATGTGATGCGATGAGGTTGAAAAGTCTTCGAGAACAGATACTATTCGAAAAAAGACTTTAAGAGTTGCTCATCTGGAATAAGCGTGTTCTCCATCCAAGGACTAGATATATTCTTTCTTCTTTCTTTCAAGAAACCTTCTAAACGCTTATCAGGTCTGTGATTTCTACAAATTTACGGTGTGAGATACTAGTCTTTACTGTACCGTTAACAAAACACAATCCACAGACGAAAAATGGACCAACAGTTTGTTGCTCAATTGGAGCAAGCTCTAGGTGCTATTGTCCAGCCTACTGGGTCTTTGAAGGAAGCCACTAAGACTTTACAAACTCAAATTTATACTCAACCTGCTGCCTTACCAGCTTTGATTCATATTTTGCAAAATAGTTCAAACGATGGTATCAAGCAACTAGCCGGTATTGAATCCAGAAAGCAAGTCAACAAACACTGGAGTGCATTGGATGCTGCTACTCAAAGTAGTATCAAACAATCCTTGCTGAACTCTGCTTTCAGTGAAGAAAAAGATGCTATTCGCCACGCCAACGCTCGTGTCATTGCTTCTATCGGCTCTGAAGAGTTTGAAGAAAACAAATGGCCAGAATTGATCCCAAATCTTCTGCAAGCTGCTTGCGATAGCAATCCAAAGACCAGAGAAACTGCTGTTTTCATTATCTTGTCGGTATTGGAATTCTTGAGTAGTAACCTGTACGCCTACGTTGACGATTTGTTAACCTTGTTGGCTCAGACCATTAACGACTCTGCCTCATTGGAGACCAGATCTTTGTCCGCTCAAGCTCTGAGTTACGTTTCTTCTTTGATTGAAGAAGAAACCGAAATCAACCCACAATATGCTGCTAAGTTTGCTTCTCTAATTCCTTCTGTTGTTCAAGTATTGGACGCAACTATTAGGGAGGGTGATACTACCAACACAAAGCTAATCTTTAACTGTTTGAACGACTTTTTGTTGTTAGACTCCCAGTTAACTGGTAACACAATTGCTGACCTTGTCAAATTGGCTCTACAGATCGCTGTTAACGCCGATGTTGATGAAGACATCAGAGTTTTCGCTGTACAATTCGTTACCTCCGCTTTGGTTTACAGAAAGTCAAAGATCAACCAAGCTAAGTTGGGTCCAGAAATCACAATGGCTGCACTAAAGGTTGCATCAGAAGAGATTGACGTCGAAGAGGAGTTGACTAATGAAGACGAAGCTGGAGAAAACGAAGAAAATACCCCAGCATTGACCGCTATCAGATTGATTTCTAATGCTTCCGGTGAATTATCTCCTTCTCAAGTTGGTGTTCCAATTGTCGAACATTTGTCAACCATGCTTTCTTCTTCTAACCCATTCGAAAGAAGAGGTATTCTATTGGCAATTTCTGTATTGGTATCTGGTTCTCCAGACTACACCCTATCACAATTCGAAAAGATTATTCCTGCTACCATCACCGGTTTGAAGGACACTGAACCAGTAGTTCAACTAGCTGCTCTAAAATGTATTGTTCAGTTGAGTACCAACTTGCAAGACGAAGTTGCTAAGTACCATGAACAATACTTGCCTCTGGTCATTGATATCATTGATTCAGCAAAACACGTCGTTATTTACAAGTACGCCACTCTAGCTTTGGATGGTCTATTAGAATTCATCGCTCACCAAGATATTATCAAGTACTTGGACGCTTTGATGAATAAACTATTCCAAATGTTGGACACCCAACAGTCTCCAAAACTTAGAGCTGCTATCGTATCTGCCATTGGTTCTTGTGCCTTTGCCGCAGGATCTGGGTTCGTTCCATACTTCAAAACCTCTGTTCAATATTTGCAACACTTCATTCAAAATGTCTCTCAAGTTGAAGGTTTGTCTGAAGATGACATCGAGTTGAAGGCTTTGACTTTCGAAAACATCTCCACCATGGGTAGAGCCGTGAAATCTGCTGCTTTCGCCGAATACGCGGAACCGTTAGTTAATGCTGCTTATGAAGCTATCAAAACCGACTCTGCTAGATTGAGAGAATCCGGTTACGCCTTCATCGCCAACATGGCCAAGGTTTATGGTCAAGATTTTGCGCCATTCCTACAAACCATTATTCCAGAAATTTTCAAGACGCTTGAACAAGAAGAATACCAGTTCAACTTTGACGGTGATGAAAACTTTTTGGAAGGAATTGAAGACTTGGACGAAGAAGAACTTCAAAGTAAATTCACTGTCAACACTGGTATTGCTTACGAAAAGGAAGTTGCAGCAGCAGCTCTATCAGAACTGGCCGTTGCCTCTAAGGAACACTTTTTGGAGTATGTCGAACCTTCTTTGAAGGTTTTAGCAGAGCAAGTCAACGAATCTTACGGTTTGAAAGAAACTGCTCTACACTCCATGTGGGCCATCGTCAAGGCCGTTTTGTTGACCGGTAACATGAAGGAAGGTGAATATCCAAAGGGTGCTACATCAGGTTCTTATGTCGATGCTAGTGCTTTAGCTGTCATTCAAACTGTCAGAGAAGTTTCCTTGAATAACGTTATCGAAGAAGTTGAAACCTCAATGGTTATCAGTGTGTTCCAAGATCTTTCCGAAATGTTAAGATTGTTTGGTCCAATCATCATCATGGACAACGGTGATTCCACTCAATTGGATCAGTTATGCCGTGAAGCTTTGAGCGTTTTGAAGGGAGAACATGCCTGCCAAACCATCCAATTCGAAGAAGATATTCCAGAAGATGAAGATTTGGATGCTTCTGAAACTGAAGCGACTTTGTTAGATGTCGCTTTGGACATTTACGTGTCTTTATCCACAAACTTGGTTCGTGATTTTGCTCCTGTTTTCACTGCTACGAAGCCAGTTATTTTGCAGTTGTGTCAATCTAAGTCTAAGAACAAGAGATCGTTCGCTGTCGGTGCTTTGTCCGAAATTGCGCTAGGTATGAGAGATGAAAATCCTTTCATTCAAGAATTATTGGAATCTTTGATCATAAGCTTAACTAGCGATAAATCCCTAGAAGTTAGATGCAACGCTTCTTACGGTGTAGGTTTGTTGATCGAATACTCATCCTTCGATGTCTCCGGCATCTACACCCCTGTTCTAAAGTCTCTATACGAAATTTTGAACGTTGCCGATGAAAAGAATCTGGCTGCTGAGGACGACGAAGCCACCCAGGAAATCGTTGACAGAACATTCTCCAACGTTTGTGGATGTGTAGCTAGAATGATTCTAAAACATCAAAACCTAGTTCCTCTGGAACACACCATCCCAGCTCTACTTTCACATCTACCATTCAGCACTGCATTCGAAGAGTATGATCCAATTTTCAAATTATTTTTGAAGCTATTCCAAGAACAGAACAGCACTATCATCAACGAGGCACCAAAGGTTATCTCGGTCCTTGCCACCGTGTTTGAAAAGGAAGCTGAAAGAGTCGAGCTAGAGACCAACTCCACACTTGGCAGAGAAGAAAACTTGGAAAAGAGAAAACAATTCCAAACAGAGGAGATCAAGCAACAAGTTATTGAACTATTGAAACATTTGAACCAAAAGTTTAACGGTGCTGTTGCTCAAAATCCAATTTTGGCTCAAGTTATCGCTTAAATGTCTTAACTTTTCTTCTAAACGTACCCGTTTCCGCCTTATGACACATAACCCAATAAAACAGAAAGAGTACTCCTTATTTATTTATTCTAGCACTCTATATAAACTTTGTATACTACATGTATGGGATTTCCTCAAAAGATATAAGTTTCAACCCTGAACTCAGCACTTCATTGTCTACAGGCCCATCTTTCTTATCGTCAGTGATATGGCCTTTGTTCTACATTTTGAGAATAAGATCGCTGACGAAAAATGAAAAGCAGCATGAAAGTTAGAAGTACACTGAGTGACCATTACGGACCCAATTGAAAAATGGTACTGTGACATATAACATTAGCCACTTAGCAGTAACAGTGCTCTGAGGTGAGTATCGGTGTCCTTAATGTCGAACGAACACGAGGAGACGGTAGCCGCAGTCGCCATGGGTTCTGCGGACCAACAGTCGAAGGAATTCGTGCGCCCCGAATTCACGCCAATTCAAGACCTTGTCGATGGGTTCAACTATTTGATGTGGGACCCTCGAGCAACTGCTATCACAATGCCCCTACTCCTGCTGCTAGAATCGATTACAATGAAGGTGATTCAGAAGAAAGTCTCTTACACAGAGATCGATTACACCGCATACATGGAACAAATATGGGCGATCCAGAATGGCGAAAGAGATTACTCCAAAATCAGCGGCGGAACAGGCCCATTGGTGTACCCAGCGGGCCATGTGTTAATATACAAAGCGATGGAATGGGCAAGCGATGGCCTGAATAACGTTGAACAAGCACAAGGTCTATTTAGGTACTTGTATTTGATAACGTTGCTAATACAGTTCGTGTGTTTTTCGCTACTAAACGTACCATCAGGGTACGTAGTACTTGCAGTTCTGTCGAAAAGGTTGCACTCAATCTACGTTTTGAGACTGTTCAACGATTGTTTCACCACTCTTTTCGTATCCATATCAGTACTAGCAATGCTGCTGAGTGCCAAATACAAGATGAGAGGAATTCCAGTACTACTCGGGAGCACCTTCTACTCAATTGCAGTCAGCATCAAGATGAACGCCTTGCTCTATCTGCCAGGTGTATTACTCTCTGTGTACCTGCTGGAACGCGGGAACACTCTGCAAATCGCGCTGAACGTGGCTACGATGGCCGTTTGGCAAATCGCCGTGGCCACGCCGTTCTGGAAAGAGTACCCCAAAGAGTACATACAGGGCGCCTTCAACTTCGGGCGCCAATTCATGTACAAATGGTCGGTGAACTGGCAGATGCTGGACGAAGAATCTTTCGTGAACCCCATTTTCCACAGGACACTGTTGGTATCCCACGTGACAGTCCTGCTTACCTTCTTATTCTACAAGATGCTACCAAGAGAGTTGACCCCATCACAACTGCTAAGAATGGCTAAATCGAACCTACTACACCCTTTCACAGACGTAGTCCCACGCAAGGTACCGGTCAGCCCCTCACAAATTGCATATATCCTACTGACATCGAACTACATTGGCATTCTGTTCTCCAGATCGTTGCACTACCAATTCCTATCCTGGTACCATTGGACGCTACCCGTACTGCTGCACTGGGCCCGAATGCCATACATACTGACTGTAGCATGGTACCTCGCACATGAGTGGTGCTGGAACAGCTATCCACCAAACGCTACTCAGTCCACTATACTGCACGCCTGCAACACCGCACTAGTATTGGCCATTTTCCTAAGAGCATTGCCTGCTGCATTGCCTGTCACTGAAGCTCGCTTCACTCGCTTGGACGTCAAGGAAGGACATGAAAAGGCAGAGTAACGAACGCCATGTCTGGATGAACAACATTCTTTGGGTCTGCCGGTATGCGCATAATCTATGCAAATCTCTGCTCATCTTTCCTATACATAGTGTTCATACATGCATATTACGTAGTGTTGAGGTATGGAACGATAAGTCCAGAAAAACGAGGAAAAGACAGAGAAATAGTTTACGTTACCCGGACAACAACCAGGATCTTACTCGGCGTTAGGCAACCACTTACGGATTGGCACCCTCGTATGCCAGAGCAAACCGCACGCCACAGCAAGAGCCAACCCACCTCGCACGATCTCCCTCTTGAACCCGCACAGTTCTCAGCCGCTTCTGCAGTCACGGAGCGCGCGCTGTGACGATGCGGACCCCCCTCAGGCCTTTAAGTGCGGTTTCCTCTCAACCTCAATCTGTACTTAGCCAGCGGGGAGTTTCCCCAGTCACGTGACTTCGCGGAACCGTGTAGACGGAAAAAAAAAAAACCACAAAAATCCCCTTAACGGCCTGTACATCCCGTCAACGTCACATCACATCATTTTACATCGCACGCAAAACCCAAAAAGCAACCGGCGCGACTTACCTCAAGAACCCATTTGCGCCGTGCGAACGCAGAACGCACCACCGTCTGCGGCGTGGTGAGGACCAGAAAGGAACCGTGATAAGCCACTATTTACCGTTGCTTTGCCAAACAAACACAATGCGGGTTCTAATTCAGCATAGGCAAAAAGTAAACTTATACATCCTACATAAATTACCTGATAAAAAACCCTCATCCCACTTTTTATTTTTTTTCCTAGTTTATTCCCAGTTTCCCCTGTGCTGGAGTCGGGTCTGCCTGACCTGAGCTATAGCACACTTCAGTTCGCTATTATACTCCAATCTTTTCTCTTACCGTATATTTATTCCATTCGAGCCCCGAAAATTTCGTCTCTGCTAACAGCGAAGGAACCGTTCGATTGTCCAGAATAAAAACAAAATAAAAATTAAAGTTTTGAACTTTTTCACCAACTGGAAAAGCTGGAACTGAACGGCAGTGTGTGAATGTATGTTATTTTTTTTTTCTTTCTTTCACAGTTAGGAAAAAAAAGATAAAGCAAGACTTAAACCGAAACAGAGGTCACAACAGAGACTAAAGTAAATACCCTTTGTAGATAATTTTGGGATACGGCAAGCGGTTCAGCAGGGTTAAACACGACGGACAGTTGAATTTTGCTTATCGTGCGAAGACGGCAGAATCGGTGAGTGATTGCTTGACTTGCTGAAGCATTGAGACAGAGTGTTTTCCGATTGTTTCAGGTGTGTTTTGAGGCGTGAAGGGAGAGATGTACGCTGGTCAATCTGGTATAACCGACGCTGGTTGGAACGTCCCTGGGCCGAGCAATGCGTCTTTTGATAGAGCTGGGATGTCGCAGGCAGCCGCAGCAGCCGCCGCAGCCGCGGCTGCTGCTAACACGCCCAATGCAAACACAAATACAAATACAAATACAAACACGAACGGGAATCCCAATGTGGGTTCAAATGCAGCTCAAAACCAGGGCTACAACGCGCCTGGGGCAGGCGTAAAGACGAATAGCGGCACTTACGGGAACGGAAACCTGACTAATGCGGCTGGATACATGGGGTCATCGCCAATGCAGGGCTCGATGATGTTTACCACTGAAGAGTACGACGATTTGCGGACCAAAAAGCTACTCGACACATTTATCCACGACTTTCTAATAAAGTCTCAGTTGAGCGAGACAGCGCAGTCGTTCGAGCGAGAGGCCTCGCTTTCAGACGGTGAGAAAAAGATAGACCCGTCGCATGACGTTCCAGAAGGGTTTCTCTACGAGTGGTGGCAGATATTCTGGGACGTGTTCAACGCAAGAACGCACAGAGGTGGCTCGGAAGTAGCGAAGAAGTACTTCGATCTGCAACTCCAACGACAACGGCAAGAGCACACTTATAGAGGGGTGACAATGCATGTTGCTAGAGTCCAACAGACTGCTGAGCAGAAGGGGTTCTACCAACACGAAATGTTCGACCCCATGGAATTTGCATCGATTGCTTCAACAGCAACTTATAACCAGTTCAACATGTCGGCCTCAGCTGCTCATGCGGCACACGCTGCTCAAGAAAGCGTACCGCCATCTGCGACTTCAATGAACTTTCCCGGATACCCACCCCCATTTAATTCTAACGGTGCTCCCATGAGCGCGGGCCCCGGTGTTCCATCCCAACAGCAACAACATATGCAGCAACATATGCAGCAACAACAACAGCAACCACCACAAACTCACGGACAACACCCACTTGGACCCCCACAGACTAATAGACAGCCCTTGAGCGCTCAACAACAACAACAATTCCAAGCATTCTACAACGGTGTCCCTGGTGCACCTTTCTATACGCCTGCTATGAATCCATATCTCAACCAGCAGCAAGCACAACAGGCTGCTTATATGGGTTCTAATGGTGTTCCCAACTTTATGCCGTTGACAAATAATAATAGACCAGCTGGTACTGGTAATGGGGTAGCCAACTCCCAAGGTAGCGTTAACAATGTAACCACTAGTAATGGCAAAGGCAACACTAATAATAGTAATATTATAAATGGCAGTGGGTCCGAATCCGTTGGAAATAAAGAGCAGATGACCCCTATCTCGACCCCATCTTATGCTGTCAATATCGGTGCTCCTAATCAAATTCCAAATTCAGCCCCAAATCAAACACCGTACTCGAAAACTCCATCTTTCTCACAGCAGTTTGGTTCGATTCCAACATACATTAATATGAACATTCCAAATTCTGCTTCAGCAGCACCTAATCAGCAAAGCTCACAAAATTCGATGCCGCAAAGTCAATCTGGGCCACTGCAACAAGGAATGCAAACTGCTCCCAGCTATTCAACTCATCTGTCAAATAACATTGGTGTCAATAATATGCCTATGAATAGCATGGACGCAGTTCCGGGCTCTAACATGAATGTAATGAATCAAAGTGCAAATCCCTCTTTCGAAATGTCAAGCATGGATAGTTTGTATAACTATCAAAAAGAACTGCTAATGTTGGAAAAGGAAAACAAAAAGGTTTTGTCGATTGCAAAGGAAACATCCCTGTCTTCTGGTTCTACTCCACAGACTTTGACGTTGTCTACATCTGCCGGTGTAGGAGTTAAAAAGAATACAAACGCAATGCTTCCCCCAAACTCTTCACAGATGGCCAGTCCGCAAAATCAAAGTCCTTTAACTGGCGGTACTTCAACTACCACTGCTACGGTTCCCAAAAAACGAAAGTATACCAAAAGAGTGAAGGATTTCAAAAAATCTCAGTCAGAACCAAACACTCCTAATACAACAGCCTTGACTCCTGGAGCTGGACCCACTAAAAACAACATGTCATCCAGCTTGAATCCTTTGTATGAACACATGTCTACAAACAACTCCCCCAGAGATAAGATATTGAAAAGTAACCCGGTAGGCAATTCGCCGTTCAGCATGAACGCCGAAGCAACTACAGAAAATACGAAAGGCGCTTCTGACCACAAGCGGGTTAGGAAAAGCAGTACTACAAAGCAGTCAGCTGCCTCATCTGCCAGCACCACAATCAAACCAAAGAAGCCGGCAGCAACAAAGAAAACAGCAGCCAATGCTAAAACTCCACAGAACAATACCGAAGAACCAGAATCTGCTGGTGGTAGTAGCAAAGACCCCGGTAGTAATAACAGTCTTGGTCTACTACCGCATAATGTGTTGACTGACCCAACTCCACACACAGATTTCGATCCGATGAGCATCGATCCTGCTTTGAGCGCAAATTCTGCGTTCGGATTTGCTGATGATGAAAATTCAATGATAGGGACTCTAGAGAATGACTCTTTCGTGAAGAAGAGCGATACTTTCGAAAATACCAACGACCAAAAGTTGGTTCAAGAAGACAAAAACAGTGATAAGTTAAAACTCGATCAAACTGGTTTCCAATTGGATTTCTTAGACCCGAATAGTAGCTACAACGATTTCAACTTTCTTAATTGGCAGTAATGACGAACTTTTCCGAAAGTAGCAGATCTTTACTAACAAATGATTTTGGCTAACACCACGGTGCTCTTTGAACTTTCAAGCAACTGTCGTTGGGAAAATCCAGAGCTTGCTCGGCATATCTGGCCCAATTTTGTCTTACCAGCTTCATTGTTTTGTCATTTTTCTGACAATACTCGTTACTAAGTAGCGTGTCTGACATGATATAGCGTATGAATATTATTTTCTTTTACATATCAAGTCGTTGTAACTAATCGCCGTA
The DNA here is from genome assembly GCA_003705805.3 of Kluyveromyces dobzhanskii. Lineage (NCBI taxonomy): Eukaryota > Fungi > Ascomycota > Saccharomycetes > Saccharomycetales > Saccharomycetaceae > Kluyveromyces > Kluyveromyces dobzhanskii. The sequence goes on along the minus strand of PPJP03000014.1, from coordinate 63,095 downwards.
ATCTAACATGGTTAAAACATGTTGTTCTTAGGTCCTCCCTACAAGTCGAATCTTTTTTTTATTTGCAGCGAAACCTATATACTTCATGTCGTAAATGAACTAGAGAACAACCTTGTCAACTTTCAAGGCTTCTTTGAGTAAATTCCCAAACTTTAATCAAAAATGAGAGCTCTCATTCGAATATTGGTGGTCCAACAGCCACCTGAATATTCTTTTCTTTGTTTTACTCTTCTTCACCTCTACATAGCTGTACCGAATAACGCTCGTCGTCGGACCTCGTTCATAATGATATTTTCACATCTTCGATGATCTAGCTTCTAACTTACAAACGTTGATATTTTGAATATTATGCTTAAGACGTAACTGAGCCATTCTAGAGCTTAATGGATTGAGACAGTACGGGTAGAACATTAACGAGACGGTCATTGAAACCACAACTCCAATTGGATTGACTTATCTAAAGACGACCTTTTGGTATTGTTTACAGAAATCGGATGACATATAATGTCGTTTTACCGCACAACTAATTCATCATCATCTTCATCAACACCGTCAACAATGGCAACTGAAAAAGACTTAGCAAACGATATCGTACTGAACAATGCGGCGGAGGACTCAATTAGTGACATAGCATTTTCCCCACAGTCAGACTTCATGTTCAGTGTAAGTTCGTGGGATAGTAAAGTGAGAATATGGGACGTTCAAAGTGGATCTCCACAAGTAAGGGCGCAATACGAGCATCAAGCTCCTGTGTTAACTACGAGGTGGTCATCGGATGGAACCAAAATAGCAAGTGGTGGCTGTGATAATGCGCTCAAAGTATTTGATGTGAACACCGGACAAGCACAGCAGATCGGACAACATAATAGTGCTATACAAACTTTGCGGTTTGTATCTTGTGGGCCAACCAATCAAGAATGCGTTGCCACGGGATCTTGGGATAAAACTGTAAAATACTGGGATTTGAGGTCACCACAACCTATAACTACGTTGCAAATGCCCGAAAGAGTATACTGCATGGATTCTTCACAGAAGCTAATGGTTGTGGGAACAGCAGAAAGACATATAGTCGTAATAGATTTGAACAATCCAGGTCTGGTCTTCAAGACATCATTATCGCCATTGAAATGGCAAACAAGATCCATTTCTTGCTATAACGAGGGGAATGGTTTTGCTATCGGTTCCATCGAGGGAAGGTGTGCTGTTCAGTACATTGACGAACAGGAGCAGAGGAAAGATGGATTCTCTTTCAAGTGCCATCGTCAGCAGACACAGAGCAATGGCGCTGGGGCTGGAAGAACGTCAACTGAGGTTCAAGTTTACCCGGTCAATAGCATAGTCTTCCACCCTATTCATGGTACCTTTGCTACTGCTGGTGGTGACGGTTCTTTCCACTTTTGGGATAAAAATCATAGACATAGACTAAAGGGTTTCCCAAAACTGAATTACTCCATTCCTGTCTGTCAATTTAATAGAACAGGTTCTGTATTTGCTTATGCATTGAGCTATGACTGGCACCAAGGGCACACAGGTAACAGACCAGATTACCCGAATGTGATAAGACTTCATGCAACCACTGACGAAGAAGTCAAGGCTAAGAAAAAGACCGCAGGTACTAGGTGATCATATATACACTTACATAAAAAAAAAACTAGGTTCCAGACTAAGTCTGTCTGAATGTTACCATTTAGCATGCAATCGAGCTTTACCTAATATCACCAAAGTCTCGTTGAAAAGCCAGTTAGGATTGGATAAAAATCAAAGGGGACAACTCTTCATTATTCTGTCGCTGGCATTATCGCTCTGCTGATTATTCCGCGATGATCATCATAAGATGAAATGAAATGAAAATGAAAAAATTTTAAAGTGAAAAAATGAACATTGAAAATAAAACCTGCAACCGCGAAGCTCGAATACTGAAAGAAAACAGGTAAGGATCAGACAACAAGACAACAACACTAGCACAAGGTCTCCTGTAACTTGCGGACTGGGTTAGATTTGGGGTGTTGATTCACTTTTACAAATATCTTCCCATTTTACTCAATATTGTACTGCTTCAAAAAGGTAACACTGGTTGGCAGATCAATATACACTCTTTTACATTTATTTTCTACCGCAGTTGATTAGTTCACTTTATTTATTGAGTGTCTCGACTCTAGCCTGGACTTATTATTTTTTAGCTTTGAATCGAGGAGCCATTTATTCGTTCGATCAATACATTTGTGGAGCTATCCATTGCAATTCTGGCATTTTTTTTTCGTTTCTAATTCGGTTTGACACTGATTCGCGGTTCTGAAATATCACATGGAAATCCTAACTGTTCTTTAGAATCTTCTAACTCCTAATAAGTTTAATGTCATTTCATCCCCGGTTTTAATTATACTGGTTTCAAAAGTTCTTTGCATTAATATCACAATATTATTATTTCATCATGCCCGGTCAACTTGTGAACGTTCCTTTTTGTTCTCAAGTTGAGGATATGGATACGTATCTGTCAGAATACCGCGCCTCCAAAAAGGTTTCTCAGCAGTACTCAAACCAGCCATACCAGGCAGCACACAGATACAACCAACAGATCAAGTCAGTTAACGGACAATGTTCGGGCTTCACTAATCTACAGCATCAGCAACAACAAAACAATCGTAAAAAATACAATAATGGTACATCCTTCACTCAGAGCACTGGTTATAACCCGGCTTATCGTCAACAAGGCAATGCCTCAAAATACAATCAGCAATATCAGCATTCTGTGACTAGTATGTACAATAAAGCAGTTCATCAACAGGCTTACTCTTCTGGTTTGTACGCAAACTATAATACTCCCTCTAACAACCATTACTCTAAAAACGGCATGTCAAATCTACAATTCAATAACCATCCTTATGAAAGCAATATCGGTAATGACAACGGATACAGTAACATTATCCCAAATGACGGAAATGGTGCTCAGAATAGTGCGTTATCGTTTAACCAGTTGAATGATATTGGCAACAATCCATCGCAGATCGCATCCTATCATACATCATTCAGTCCAACTACTAGTGTATCTCCACCCCCAATTCCGCCATCTCGCCTTTCATCGACTTTGAGCTCGGTTTCTGTTGGCTCTTCTGTTAGCAACGACATGGATTTCATCATGCCAATTGATATGAACAACAGTCGCTCTTTTGGGCAGCAGCAGGGGCGCTTCTTCTCACAGCAACAATACCAGCAGCAGCAACAACAGCAACAGCAAGGACAGCAGGTTCAAAACCTACAGCAAACCCAAAAATCACAACAAGCATTTCCTACCTTTGGCAACAACTTCATTGAACAATCGTTCTCACAGGGTCATGACTTCATGAACCCTATAACTCCTTCGTCATCCTTGATTGCAGATGGCACTGATCCACAAGCATCTTATGGGAGTAATTTGTACTCTGCTGGCACTTTATCTTCCAATTTTATGCTTTCTGAACCTGCACCAACTTGGAACAACGAACCTTCTGCTCAGCCAAACGCTTCTTCTGTTTCCATCTGGAACTCCGATATGAGCGTTTGGAGCTAAACGTTTCATCATTGTGGGACTGTGATAACAATGTCGTAGACATGCAAATGGATTACCTCCCGCCTCTTTCTAGAGAAATTTATGCGATATTTCCTCCATTTTATGCTTGCGCTATATTTGTAATATAGCTCCAAGTTTTGACCTTTATTTCTTCTACACCTAAATTTTGTTTATTATAGCAATTACCTATTGATGGTAACTGCGTATTCTTTCTTTTCGACGGTATTGGCACCTTAATGTTTTTATTCAATATTTGTAGAATGGTTCTACACACACTTGGTTTACGAGGTTTATAACATGGAAATCTTATAATTAATATTTACATACATCTTAATCGGATAGTTGAAATTTTCTTGAAATTTACATGAATTATAGAAGGGACTTTGGTTAGGCTAGGGCCGTCCTACCAACTGACTTTGAGTATTTTTTTGAAGGTAGTCTCAAATTCGAGTGCCTCTATTCTCCCTTGAGATATTCTCATGGCCTGGCCAACAAGGAATTTAATGGAGTTTTTTTTCTTTCCTGACTTGATATCATTGATCATCTTATCATTGTTTACTTCGGCAAGTATCCTTTCGCAAATCAACTCTAAACCTTCCGATTCCACATCTGCAACAGCTTGTAATTCGAATTCATCTATCAATTCCAAAAAGTTCAAAGGTTTTCCGGCTGCGAACGAGTTTTCTTTGAACGAATTCAAAACATGCGCTAGAAGAAGTTTACCGCTAGCGTTGCTGAGAGTCTTATTGGATATTAAGAGAAGTAATTCGGCAAATTTTTCAGGGGATAAACTTCTGCAAATTTCATACAGAGTGATCTCCATTTTGTTAAGATTTCCTAAAAGCTCATGAATTATCCAATTAGCTGGCAGTTTTCTCAAAAATTCTTGATGATGCCTTTCACATAATGAGCGGTAAGCCTCAAAGGTATCAAGGTAGTATTTTCTCAACTCATCATGGGTATACAGTTCATCACGACTGTTACTGTTAATAGTGAGAATCTTGGCATCTTTTAAAGAAAGTCTGTAAGGTTCTTGCATCAAAGACATACACGTGTCGTCTGGTAAAACCGGTAGCATATCTTTTACGCCATCAACTACGTCACTCGTTAGAACAATATTTGGTAGCTCAGGATCAGGCATGTATCTATAGTCTATAATGCTTTCTTTGCTTCTAAGCTTAACGGTTTCCGAACCTGTCCATCCTCTAGTTTCCGCGTTTCTAAGTTTATCGCCTTCGCCGTTTTCTATCATGTTGACTTGCCTACTATATTCATATTTTACTGCGCTGGCGATTGAGCTGGTGTTCGGTAAATTTTTTAATTCGACCCTGGCATAATCGTTTATGGAGATGTTCACGTCGACTCTCATAGCACCAGTTTCTAGATCACCAGTAGATATCCTTAAATGTCGAACAAGGTTTTGGTACTTTTTGATGAAAGCTCTGATTTGTTTAAGATCTGTGAAATCAGGACCAGTAACCATCTCTATCAACGGGACATTTGAACGATTCAAGTCAATTTTTGTAATAGAATCAGCTGAATCGTATACAGATTTCCCTGTATCTTGTTCGATTTGCAATTGTATGACCGAAATGTCTTTGGTTTGTTCTTCAATGGAGTCCAAATCTTTGAACAGCCGCAGTTTCCCAGTGTTGGAAAATGGGCTATAATGCTGAGTAATCTGATAGCCTAAAGGCTGATCGCCGTAGAAATAGTGTTTTCTATCAAAATGTGAGTTCATGTTTATTTTACATTGCAATGCTAATGATAACCTCAACGCAAACAAAATTGCTTCCGGGTTTAGTATAGGTTGTGTCCCTGGCAAAGACACATCGAAAAAAGATGTGTGGTAATTGGGCTTGTCCACATCTGAAAATGGAGAATTGGTTGATAAAGAGAAAAGCTTATTTTCAGTCTTTAGCTGGGTGTGAATCTCAAGTCCGCATTTTAGCTTATATTCTGGTAAAAGTTTGAATTTGGACGATGTATTACATCTTTTAGCATAATTCCTTCGGAACATCAACATGGTGACAAGTTCCTTAGAATAATTACCAAAGGTGAAAATTCCAGTAGGCGACGTGCTAATGTATGTGGTCTTGAAGCTATACAATCCTTATCATAGGATCCAGGACGCCCCTGCAGTATTCCATTTATCTTTCATTACCTAGGTTTTTACATGTTATACATATTTCAACGTTCCAATTTTGTCAAGATGCCCGTTAGTTTTTTTACCCGAACTTACAGAGACAATGCTCAACAACTAGCGACAGTTTTGATGACTGGTTGGGAAGTGGAACGGGCTCCCAACAGTTTGGATAAATTCACCAGTTAATCACGAAGTAGCACATATTATATATGACTTTTACATCCATTCTATATTCGTCATTGGTCTACCTATCAATTCCTCCAACTTTCACTCAATTCTTTTCGTCATTAAAAAAGAGGATAGCGTGTCTACTTAGCGGTTTCCTTTTACCTGAGAACCTTTTTCTAACTGACTTGCAATAATCAAGACTATCCGGTAAAGATATGAGATCATCATCATCATCGAAGTTATTGTAATCGATGTTCTGTTGTTTAAACAATGCCTGACAGTTTAACTCTTCGTCAAAAGCTGACGATTTAGCACGAAATTTCAATTTGGTAGTGGGTATTATTTTTGTAAGTGGTTCAATATTTTCTATTTGAACATATGCATTTTCTGGTCGGCTTGGTTCATTTGACTCGTGAACCACCAAGGATTTCTCGTTCTTTGACTCCAATATATAGTATGGCTTAACAGATTTAGGCAAATTCGCAAAATCTTCGACTGAAAACCCTGACGAGAAATACCAACTGGGATCCAACTTTTGGTATACCGAGGGGATATAACTGGCTGTCCTAAGGTTGCCTCTTTGTAACCAGTCGCAATTAGGCAAGCATTCCAACTCAAACAAAAAATTGTTTCTACATCTGGTTAAATCGTCATTGGAATAGTGTGCATCCTTGATGAAGTGATCGCGATTTTGGATACTTAGTCTTCTTTCAAGATCTTTGAGATTATCTTGTAATTCATCCAAATTTGAACTAGTCAAAGCATCGTGGTTGTTGGAATCTAGAGCCCTTGCGCTATTTCCTATTTCTGTCATCGTTGAAACCGGCTTGCCCATAGGCGATTGTTTTTCAAGATGCTGGTTTAAAAACCCGGTAAGGCTGCTGCTGCATGATTGAGGACTTTCATCTATATTGGGTATTTCAATCAGAACATTTTCCTTGTTGAGTTCCTGCAATAATGAATTATTCTTCAAGCACATTCTCTTTGAAGATTGGGTATTAACATCTCGAGTGTCTAATGGAATCTTTCTTCTTAGTTTCGCCGGCATTGTCACTTCGGTTGACTAGCAAACTATCTGGAAAAGGGTATATGATAAGTGAAGACTTAAAATTTTCCAACGAAATGACACTCATTTCATGGCGGTTGTTCCCCAAACATTCAAACAAGTAGCCTTGTAATGGCTTTTATATCTGCCAGACGAACCACTGTCCAAATTTACTTGTCGCTTGTCACAAAAAGTGTCAAAATGTCCAGAAACGTATACGGCTGCAGTAGGAACACAACTAAGAACGTTGATATTTTTCAGTTGTTAACGGGCACTACACGTAATTTTCTCCTATTCACGTAACATGGGCATTGGTGCTTACAAGGAGAATTACCACCTGCCAGGGTTTTTGGTCCAAAACTGATACTGTCCATAGCTCGTGATATCTATCATTTCTATTAGGCCAATTGTGCTAATCCTGCCAGTCAAACAGCAGTATTTCCGGGTAACGTTTTTCAAATTTTTATTATTCTTCGAATAAACAAATAAAGATGATATTCCACATCTGAAATGTGATAGAAGAGTTCCGTTCAGCAAAGGTAATGCTTTTACCCAGTGGATTACTTGAAATTGATTAATTGACCGTCAAGATTGCGGTTTTGCTTCACTGTAATAGTTGGTGAGTCTTTTTTAGATTTTCGGAAATAGAATAGACGTGAACTACCAGTGTATCAGCTAGACAGATGTCGATATATTCCACACCGTTGAAAAGCAACTGGAACGGCCATGCAAATTTTGCCAATCCGTCATCGAACATCAACGGACTACAGATGGGTGGTGTTGGTGCTACATCATTGGTTCCTCAACAGCAGGCAACTGATGGCGGTCTAGGGGCATTCGGTGCGAACATGACTACTGTAATCTCTGGATTAAATGGAAACGCGACCAATCCATTGAGCTTCGATGCATCACATGAACATATCAAGGTGGCAGGCCTAGGCGCGGCTAACCCGTTAAATCTTGCGTCCCAATATATTGATCACCTGTTGCGTCGTGATATCAGCACTCCTGTTTTGGACGAAAGATCATACTACAATAATGGTGTAAACTACAATTTTTCAAAAGAAATCGGTGGGCTGGGTCCTTTCACCCCATTTGAAAGGCTCAATGTCATTAATATCCCTGATGAAATCTTGCAGCAAGTGTCTACTGCTGAAATTAAAACTAATATGGGTCTTTTCCCCGACATCGAACGTTGCTGGATTTCGGTAGACAATAAGCTGATCCTATGGAACTATGATAACCCTTCCGATTTCCAATCGATAGATGACATCAAACATACCATACTACAAGTTGCACTAGTGAAGCCAAAACCTGACACATTTGTCGAATCTATAACACACTTGTTGTTGATAACAACGCCGTTTGACATATATGTTCTTGCTATCTCTTCTGACAAGAACTCAGGCTCATTTAACATTTTCAATACAGGGATGAGTGTTTCCGTACATGGTTTGGATGTGCATGAGATTGTCTATTACGAAAAGACAGGACAAATCTTTTTTTCTGGTAATAACAATGGAACAAACATCTGGGAACTCCAATATTCTGCATCGGAGGATTGGTTCAACAACAAATGCAGTAAGATTTGTTTGACGCAATCTGCACTGCTCAGCTTACTTCCTTCCAACTTATTCTCCAAAATTCCAGGTTCATCCTACGTTCAATCTCTATTTGAGGAGGATTCAAAGTATGCACAAGAGTACATTACTCATTTAACAGTCGATCAATCGCGTGGTATTTTATACTCGTTGTCGTCAAAATCAGTAATCAGAGCATATAAGATCAACGGGAAGTCCCTAGATGGTCCGACTACAATCGAGCCATCTTACATTAAACGTATCATGGGAACAACGCCGGCTAGAGGAGCAGCAATCTTGGGAAGCAAATACCTTAAAATAGTTAAGGTTGAAGTGGTTTCACTGCAAGAAAATAACAACTTGTTTTTGGTAGCTATCACTGTAGGTGGTGTCAGATTGTACTTTAACGGTTCTGTCAATTCTGGTAGCGTGGAGGCTTTGAGATTGGAATCAATTAAGTTCCCACCAAGTTCAGTCAGCCCTGAAACGATAGAGATCGAACTACAGCAACAACAACAGCAACAGGCAAGAAAATTAACACCTTTCTACTCTTCTCTCAACAGTATGGAGTCTGTACAGTTGAAGTACCAAAAAAAATCTTCTGTGTTACTAGAAAGTTCAAAGGCCTCCTCAATAATTTCTCCTGGTATCTTCTTTACTGCAGTAGCTAAACATCCTGCTGAACAGCTCAACGGACCTACTGAAAACCCCGTTCCAACTACTCAAAACGTACCTGTACATCATAAACTTTTCGTCAGTGTACCAGATTATGGCATTTTGAAGAACCATGGTCGTTACGTCGAAAATTCCGTGTTCTTAGATACGACTGCTCCAGTTAGACAGATCTTGCCGCTCACTTCCTTGTTCAATGCTACAAATAAACCAGAAGGTTACGCAAATGCTTTTGCTACTCAATACAGTGTGGAGCCGTTAAAAGTGGCCGTATTAACTAACACTTCTGTGGAAATTTACAAATATCGTAATGTAGATCAGGTGTTGGAATCGTTGATCAACAACCCCCTACCATTTATCATAAACTATGGGTTGGTTGAAACTTGTTCTTCTGCACTATTCGTCACCTGTAAATTTAACAAATCGGAAGCGTTGAGATCTAATGCATTGACTCTTTTCACTGTCGGTATCCCAAACGTTGTTGAAATCAAGCCAACATATAACAGATATGCTAACAGCGCAGTATCAACTTTGTTGAGCAAACCTTCCTTGAATTTGATGACCCCACAAAGGGGTTCTACCAAATTAAGTAAACCGGTTAATGCTATTTCAACACCTAATGTCAGTGGGGCAAACAGCTTTGACCTTGACGATGTTGTTTTGTCTGCTAGATTCTACGGTACCACCTTACTGATTGCTAGACTATTTAGGGACATATGGGATAAAGATATTTTCCAAATAGATCCAAATGTGAAGATCTCACCAAATAACTCCGTTATCAAGAGTTCAGTCAAAGGCGACAACATTATTACCAAGATTGCAGTTTCAAGGGCTGACATTGAATATTATTTATCCTCCGTCATGATTTTGAATGAATTTTTCCAATCCTATGGTAATTCGATCACTACTATCACCAATATTTCTCCAATAAACGGAGAAAAGGCGGTCGATAAATGTGAGGATGTCGCCCATCAAGCGGAGAACGTTGCTATGAACGCGATTATCAAACTTTTACAATCTATCAAGGAATCTCTATCATTTTTGAATGTTTTGTTCGAAGAAAGCGAAGTCGATGGGTTCGAGGGACAATATTTAGCATTCGTTGACATCATGAAATACTTGAATTTGGACATCCAGTATGATTTGAGCAAGCTAAAATTCAAAGATATTTTCAATTCAAACGATCACACTAAGAATTTGATAAGAGAAATCCTTTCTTCGATAATAAATAGAAGTATCACAAAGGGTGGATCCATCGAATATATCGCAACTGCCCTTCAGGAAAGATGTGGATCTTTCTGTTCTACTGGCGATGTTCTTGGCTTCAGAGCGGTCGAGCATTTGAGGAAAGCAAAGGAAATAGGTTTAAGAGACCAAGAAACATTGGACTATCATATGACAAACGCAGCAAAGCTCTTCGAAAAAATCGTCGATGACATTTCCTTAGATAAAATTAAAGAGGCCGTTGGTATTATGTTGGAACTAAATTACTATCCAAAAACTGTTGAATTTTTATTAAACATTGCTAACGCAATGGACAAAGGTAAACTTGCCCTCCAATATGTTGCTGATGGGTCTTTAGAACATGATGAAAGAAAAAAATACTATGATGCTAGGGTATCCATATATGAAACTGTGTTCGAGACTTTAATCAAAGTTGACCGGCTAGCTGCTTTGCCTGAAAACGTTAACAATCAAGACATCCAAAAAACTCGTGAAGAAGTATACAACGTCACTTTGAAGTATAATGATAAATTGTTCCACCACCAAATGTATGATTGGTTGGTTCAACAAAAATCTGAAGAGAAGCTCCTCCAATTGGACACGGAGTTCATTCTGCCATATTTAGAGGAAAAGGCAGCTAAATCGTTGGAAATCTCCAACCTGCTTTGGGTTTATCAGTCCAAAAGATCACATTTCTTACAGGCGGCTCAAATCCTATATTCACTAGCTATTTCAGATTTCGAGATACCTCTTCAAACCAGAATTGAGTACTTATCTAGAGCCAACGGTTTCTGCAACGGGGTTTGTCCACCAAGTCAAAGACAAGCGGTGATTCAGTTATCGAGCATGATACAAGAGGTTGTTGACGTTGCAGGTATTCAAGATGAAATTGTCCGTGCACTCAATAATGATCTCCGAGTCGATACAACAGTCAGAAGTGAGGCCTTGAAACAACTTGAAGGCAAAATCTTGACTGTCACTGAACTCTACAATGACTTTGCAGCTCCACTGAGCTACTATGAGCTATGTCTACTGATATTCAAAGTAAGTGACTTCAGAAATCACGAAGAAATCATATCTAAATGGCAGGATCTTTTCAACTCATTGAAGGAAAAACTATCCGAAAGCAGTACCACAGATGAATTTGAAAAAAGCACTACTTTCATCAACCTGTCATCTTCAACTGTGATTCGTGTTGGTAAGAATGTTCGCACCAGCGAATTCGTATTCCCAGTTGTCGATCTATTCCCTCTGATTTCCAATCTAATATACGAAAACCTCCCAAAAGAACACATCAGGCCAGGCTCCATTGCATCAATCTTCATTGAGGCAGGTGTGTCATACGACCGCATGTATCATGTCTTGAAAGACTTGATTGAGACAACTACCACTACCAATGACATATATGAACAAGAGATTGTCTGGTTGATTAAAGAATGGTACCAGTCTGACAGAAAGTTGAGAGCTTTAATTCCATTGGAAGAAATCCGCTCCTTCGAGTCGTACTCAACTGATACTGACCCATTGGAAAACTATAAGAAGCGCACCGGTGACACTGTGTTCTAATAGAATGAGGCACATTTGCGGTTGGCAATTACGGAATACTCGATTGCTTTCTGGAAATAATGGACATAGAGCCTTGCATCATCTTGTATACTAATAGAATAAATAACAATTCAGACTAATTCAGACCACAGAGCGTTGATTTGAAGTAAATCGCTACATACATTTTTCAGTTCTTCACTTCTCTTCTGCAAGCTGATAATTGTTTTTGGTTATGAAAGGAATACATTAAACTCAAAGGTTGACCTGGAGTCTGCCCGCTGCCATATATAAACTCGGTGTATTTATATAAAGGCCGGTTCCCAAGAAAGTGGAAAACAAAGAAAACTCATTATGGAACGGCGGCATATGAATTTCCCTGTAAACGTTACGTGCAACTCCGTATTCCCATTCTTAGGAAGATGTCAGATCCAAGACAAGACGGGTTAGAATAGGAAAATATCAAAAAAGAGTGTCACATAATATTTTTTGAAGTATCTTATCTAGAGCAAAAGAAGTGGGAAAAGATTATACTATAATGGCAGTGTAGAAATCGACAAAACTTCCTACATTTCTTCAAAGTTAAAGCTCAAGCATTCACTCATTCGCACACATATATATAATAATCTGTTGTTGTTTTTTTCATTGTTTTTTTTGGTTATTTGGTTAAGTTTTCAACAACATCTAGTTCAGAATCAAATATGCATTCAGATATCTTGCATCAAGCAGCGCACGTTAATCATCAAAAGAATATTTCAGAGGGTGGGAACCATTGATAAAACCTCGTCTCATTCCTCAGAAAACGGTTCATTTTCACCACCAAAAGTATTCTCGCTCGAGTAGGACACATAAAGGAACCCGTCCTTGTCCTTGTGCTGTTGATAAATAGAAGACATCAAAGCTGCTGTTGGAGGTAAAGTATCATTAACGAAAATGAAAATAGCCTTCTCCGCAGGTAGCTTGATTCTTTTCCTGATCACGTAAACGAACTGTCCCACCGTTAAATCCCCTGGAACCAAGTACTTCCGTTTATCGATGTCCGGGATATCCGATTTCCCACCTCTCTCACAAATCACTGGAATACGGTTATGAAATTTCTGCACTATCCTCTCAGATTCAGCCTTCCTCTTCTCAAAAGGAAACTCAGATTTGAAAGCAGACTTCATCTCGTAATATAACTCTCCTTTATCTACCTAGTAGAGTCTCTCACTCCGTTGCGCTATTCGCTATTCTTTCTGTTTTGTTTCGATTTCTCCCCTTGAAGAAATTCTAACGTCAAAGCACGTCACTTTTCTAGCAAAGTTAGCAAGGTCTCTTTAAACACAAACCCCCAAACTCCTCTGTTCGTCTGTATGTTGTATACCCTTTTTACAAGAACTATTGTGACTTCTACACATCTTTAGCGCCCCTTTCGATCTTCGCGATGCAATCCCTTTTTATATGTTTACACTGTGTTTTGAGAAAATGACAAAACAAACTTTCCCCCTTAAAGGGTTGATAAGCGTATGGGAGCGGTTTCCGTCATAATATGAGATTCGAGTCACGTGCCTATGGGTGAAGACCAGGGAGGAAGTCACATGATTTTGGTCATGTGACTCATATACTCATATTTCCGGGTAACAGAAGTAATGGGGTTCTCTAACCTGTATCTATATCTATATCGTGAATCCGGACATGGTTTCTTCGAGTTCGCGCTGCTCCTGAGCCATCAACAGCTCATACTCCTCCTGCATTTCGATCAGTCGTACGAGTTCTTTGTCGTCATCGTAAGGTTTGAAGTCTTTTGATGACCGGAAGCACATTTCCGACGGTTCGCAGTGTGACGAGTTCTTGTGATTCTCAGACATAGCTTCGTTGCTAGCTTCATCTTCGTAGTCTATGAGCCTGTCTATTTGATCCAGAGGGATCTGATGTTTCTGAGCTTCTTGGTCCATTTCCCGTAAATGTCGCAGGTATTCTTGTTGCATTACGAACTGCTCCATATCGTTTCTGTAGCTCGAGGTCTTCTTTTCCCTCGCGAGTTCTCGCAGTCTATCTTGCCTCCTTTCCCTGGAAGATTCTTTTATTGGGGACGATGACGATAGAGGTTGCTTCCAGCTGTGATACTTTAGCTTTCGGTCGTTCAAAATATCGTCAGTGATGTTGGACTCTGATCTTTGGTTGTTACTTCTGTCGTTTTCAGAATCCGAATCTGTGGTTGAGTCCTCATAGCGGGCATTCAGTGGACTGCTGGGTAGGTCTTTCATGTGGGGTCACAACTGTACGTTATGTTTTTTTTTTGGTATCTCCACCGATGTATTAATCGTTGAGGTTTCACCGCTTATGTAGTTCTAGATATTAGGCCCTTTGGCGTTTAGTCTTTCTGATTTCTCATGCTAACAAAAAAGGCGTTATTTTGTAAGAGTATTGGAAACGGCTTGGTGAAAATGTTATACGCAAAATATCGATGAAAAGAAGGTCTATACTAGTGAGTCTAGATGAATGGGAAGCCTCGGTGGTTTGAGAAGCGTGGTGAGCATATGCTCCTTCGTTAGGTAAGGTTAAAATCATTTTTTTTTTAAACTAGCTTATACGTGTGTGGATCATTAAAAGCACACATTGTGACTTATATTATATATATATTGTTTCAATCATATACACAATTGGGGATCTATAATTTGAAAATCTTCAATTTGAAAATGGTATCGTTGATGGATAGTTCTTCATCTCCTAGTGGATCGGTTTCTGATCCCTCGGCCTTCAAAATCTCAGATCTACAGGTTTTCGTCAACATGTCATGGTGATCCTTAACAATGTTTTCAAAGTCAATGGTATCCTTGAGCAACTCGTACTTCACGATGACGTCGTCGGTGGCTTCAAGACCGCACTTCTTTCTTAGCTTTTGCACTCTGTTGATCAACTCTCTAGCAAGACCTTCAGTCTTGAGTTCTTCGTGGATCTTGGTATCTAAGATGATCAAAACGTCGTTGTCAGTTCTGGTTTCTTGTCCATCTTGAACAGCGCTTTCTGGTAACCCTCTGATGGCCGACAAATCACCCTTGACCAATGGAATACCGGCAACCTCGATCTCACCGGAAGACAAGTAGGCTTTGACTTGGTCGGAGGTCAACGTTGGTAGCACGTCCTTCACCTTTTTGGCTTCCTTTTTCAACTTTTTACCTAATACTGGCCAGTCAGCGACAGCTCTGTATTCAACGCCGTATTTGTCCTCTTCGGATGTGATAATAACGTCACGTACGTTCAACTCTTCGATTATGTACTTCTTTAATGCATCGACGTCCTTCAAGTAACCTGGGTCAGAATGAAGAATGACTAAAGTCTTCAATGGTGTCTTCAAGGAAATGGTTTTCTTCTCACGGATGTTTCTACCAAGATCAATGACAGATTGCATTCTCTTCACTGCGGTTTCGATGTCTTCGTCGTATAGCTCTTGGTTCACTTCTGGATAGCTCAAGAAATGAACAGATCTGAAGTCCTCACCGTATTGTGCCAAAACGTCTTCTGGGATGTATGGTCTCAACTTGGAGTAGATGTTGTCAGATAGGAATGGAGTGAACGGAGCCATGGCACGTACGAAAGTGAATAGAGCTTCGAATAGAGTGTTCAAAGCCTTTGTACAGTCTTCAATACCACCCTCACCCTTCAAACGACGACGGTTGAATCTGATGTACCAGTTTGTTAGCTCATCAATGAAGTCTAGTAATCTTGGCACAACAGTGTATAGTTTGTAGGCAGACATTTCCTGGTGGATGTATGCGACCAAAGATTGTAGAGAGGCAAGAACCCATCTATCCATAACATTGTCTGACCTCAAGTTAGGGTCGAATTTGAAATCAACATCTGAGTTCTTCTTCAACAATGCGATTTGACCATCCAAAAACTTGAAAGAGTTCCACCATGGTAACAAAACCTTGGACACAACTTCCTTGACACCTTCTTCTTTGAACTTCAAAGATTCGGCTTTTAAGACTGGAGAGTTGATCAAGTACAATCTCAAGGCATCGGAACCGTATTTTTCCAAAACAATGTTAGGATCTGGGAAGTTCTTCAAACTCTTGGACATTTTCTTACCATCAGCAGCCAAGACGATACCACTGACAATAACGTTTTGGTATGGGACTTCACCGAATAAATGAGTACCCAAAACACCCAAGGTGTAGAACCAACCTCTAGTTTGATCCAAACCTTCAGAGATGAAGTTAGCTGGAACTCTTTGAGAGAACTTTTCAGTGTTCTCGAATGGGTAATGTTGGGAGGCGTATGGCATGGAACCGGATTCGAACCAACAATCGAACACTTCTTCGATTCTTCTTAAAACACCCTTACCAGTTTTGGATGGGATGGTGATGTTGTCGATGGTGTCACGATGTAGGTCCTTAATATCTTGCACACCTGATAGTTCTCTCAATTCTTCAATAGAACCAATGCATACAATTTCTTGATAATCTTCGGAAACCCACAATGGGATTGGAGTACCCCAGTATCTGTTTCTAGAAATATTCCAGTCACGAGCGTTGGCAATCCAGTTGGAGAATCTCTTTTCCTTGATGACGGTTGGAACCCAGTTGGACTTCTTGACAGATTCCAAAAATTGTGGGATAATGTTCTTGACACGAACAAACCAAGCAGGGACAGATCTGTATAGCAATGGAGTGTCAGATCTCCAACAGAATGGATAACTATGGCGAATTTGACTGTGCAACAACAAATTGCCGGTTGATGTCAAATGCTTGATAATTTCCTTGTCTGCGTCCTTCACATACATTCCAACGTAATCAGTAACTTCACTAGTAAACTTACCAGAGTCATCGATAGGGTTTGGTAAATGACTGTCTTCGCTGATAACATTGTGTTGCAAACAAACTCTGTGATCATCTTCACCAAAGGCTGGAGCTTGGTGAACAATACCGGTACCAGAGTCGTTAGAAACGTAGGAATCGCCCAAAACGGTGAAAGCTTTAGTGTCCTTGTACTGCTCGGCGAAATATGGGAACAAAGGTTCGTAGCGAACGCCAATCAAATCCTTACCGCTGATCTTTTCCACAATCTTGAATTTTTCTTGGGCTGGTTTCTTGTATAGATTCTTGATCAATGATTCTAATAAGATGAAGTAGGCATCTCTCTTTTCATCGTAAATTTTGACGTATTCGAATTCTGGGTTGACACACAAAGCCAAGTTAGATGGTAAAGTCCATGGAGTGGTAGTCCAAGCGACAAGCATTGTTTTCTCTTGGCCAACAACGCTGAATGCAACGGTAACTGCAGGGTCATTAACATCCTTGTAGTTCTGTTGAGCTTCAAAATTACTCAATGGAGTTGTACAACCGGTGGAGTAAGGCATAACTTTGAAACCACGGTAGACTTGGTTCTTTCCGTATAGCTCCTTGAAAGCCCACCAGATGGACTCCATGAAAGTTGGGTACATAGTCTTGTAATCGTTGTCGAAATCAATCCAACGACCTAAACGACCGATGGTCTTTCTCCATTCATCGGCATAAGTGGAGACGATAGCTCTACATTCGTTGTTATAGTTTTCAATACCAAATTCGTACACATCTTCTTTACATGTGATATTCAACTTCTTGTCAATGATATGTTCAATTGGCAAACCATGAGTATCCCAACCGAATCTTCTCTCGACGTGATGGCCAGTCATAGTAGCATATCTTGGAACGATATCCTTGACGGTAGATGCTAACAAGTGACCGTAATGAGGAGTACCGGTAGCAAATGGAGGACCATCGAAGAAAGAAAACTCAGGTTTACCCTCAGTAAGCTTCAAAGATGTTTGGAAAGCATCGATTTCATTCCAGAAGGCCAAGACTTTTTCTTCCTCAGCTGGGAAAGAAAAATAAGCGTTACCTTCAGCAGCCATATCCTTCTTATTAAAATGGGCACTGATTTTTCCGATTGGTCGTTTTGATTCTATAGCGCTAAAATATCAGGTTCAGTATTTGTTAATTGAATCAACATTTCACAAGAAGCATTTAGTCAGTTTGTAGTGGGAGCTTTTTTTCAATGTCGAGTCATAAATTTCAAAGTAACTTCTCGTGAGTTCCACTTTTCTGAAATAATCAACATCGTCATGTGTGATGTATCACGTGATAGTCCACATCGTGTAGTTGGGCGATTCAAGAAAAGAGCTTGGCTACTACCCACATAAGGAGTAAGGAACAGCACGTTCTTGCAAGGCGGAAAGTAATGCTGTTGAAACATATTCAACAAATGATAATCAACTATTTTAAAGCCTAAGTAAAGAATTTGGCTTGCTCAAAACAATATAAGATGGTATTTTATGTCGTTAAATGACCTGTGTACGAGTATGCACACAGGACTGGTCGTAACCATATGTATATATATATAAACCATGTATGAGAGAAAGAGAGAAAATGATATAGAAAGAATAAATTAGTGATAGACGTGTTTGGAGATGTACGGCTCTGAGGGGGGGGGTCAGTCGAATTTAAGTGGTTTGGTTTAACACAGACCTTTACCGTCATACTGGCAAACTGTCTAACAGAACTGAAGAAGAAGAGAAAGAAGAAGAAGATTGAAGGAAATGAGAAAAAAAAAAACAAGAATATCCATTCAATTAATGATGTCCGCCCTGGACTGTGTCTGAGCGCTTGACTCTAAATGAAGGCGTTTGATCCTTCCCGCTCAATCAATCAACTTCTTCGACGGTTGGACCGGAGTCACCGCCTGGGGCAGAAGCACCGCCTGGGGCAGAAGCACCGCCTGGGAAACCGCCGGGAGCTGCGCCTGGGGCACCACCTGGTGGAGCACCGCCAGCGCTGTAGAACTTGGTCATAATTGGGTTGGCAAGATCTTCTAGCTCCTTTTGTCTTTCCTTGTATTCTTCGGTAGAAGCAGCTTGAGATCCGTCTAACCAGCTGATAGTTTCATCGACAGCCGTTTGCAACTTGGAAGCCTCTTCGGCGTCGACCTTCTCCTTGAATCCGGATTCGCCGACAGTGTTCTTCAAGTTGAAAGCGTAGGCCTCCAAAGAGTTTCTGGTCTGAATACGATCAGCTTCAGCCTCGTCTTCGGCCTTGAACTTTTCAGCATCTGAAACCATTCTTTCAATATCTTCTTTAGATAGTCTACCCTTGTCGTTGGTGATAGTAATCTTGCTGGTCTTACCAGTACCCTTCTCCAACGCAGAGACGTTGAGGATACCGTTAGCGTCAATATCGAAGGTAACTTCAATCTGTGGGATACCTCTTGGTGCTGGTGGGATACCGGACAATTCGAATTTACCCAACAAGTTGTTGTCCTTTGTCTTTGTTCTTTCACCTTCGAACACTTGAATCAACACACCTGGTTGGTTATCAGCGTACGTGGAAAAGATTTCGGACTTCTTGGTTGGGATGGTAGAGTTTCTTGGGATCAACTTGGTCATGATACCACCAGCGGTCTCAATACCCAACGACAATGGGGTAACATCCAATAGCAACAAATCTTGGGTCTTGGAAGATTGGTCACCTGTTAGAATGGCAGCCTGCACAGCAGCACCGTAAGCGACAGCTTCATCTGGGTTAATCGATCTGTTTGGTTCTTTCCCGTTAAAGAAATCGGAGACCAATTTTTGGACCTTTGGAATTCTAGTAGAACCACCAACAAGCACGATTTCATCGATCTTAGATTTGTCCAACTTGGAATCCTTCAACACTTTTTCCACGGGGTCCAAAGTGGATCTAAACAAATCACCACATAACTCTTCGAATCTAGCTCTTGTTAAAGAAGTGTAAAAGTCTACACCCTCGAACAACGAGTCGATTTCAATGGAAGTTTGAGACGAAGAGGATAAAGCTCTCTTAGCTCTTTCAGCAGCGGTTCTTAGCCTTCTCAAGGATCTTTGGTTGTTGGTCAAATCCTTCTTGTTCTTCCGCTTGAACTCGTTAGCCAAGTGGTTAACCAACCTGTTATCGAAATCTTCACCACCCAAGTGAGTGTCACCAGCGGTGGCCTTAACTTCAAAGATACCGTCCTCAATGGTCAACAAAGACACATCAAAGGTACCACCACCCAAATCGAAGATCAACACGTTGTGTTCAGTGGACCCCTTCTTGTCCAAACCGTATGCAATGGCAGCAGCAGTAGGTTCGTTAATGATTCTCAACACGTTCAAACCGGCAATGGTACCGGCATCCTTAGTAGCCTGTCTTTGAGAATCGTTGAAATATGCGGGAACCGTGACGACTGCGTCGTTCACAGTACTACCCAAGTACGCCTCGGCAGTCTCCTTCATCTTCGTAAGCACCATCGAGGAGATTTCTTCCGGACTGAAAACCTTGGTCTCACCTTTGTACTCGACTTCAACGTTGGGCTTGCCGTCCTTGTTGATGATCTTGAAAGGGAAATGCTTGGCGTCCGTGGCCACTTCTTCATCGTCAAACTTACGTCCAATCAAACGTTTGGCGTCGAAAACAGTGTTGGATGGGTTGATAGCAGCCTGGTTCTTTGCTGCATCACCAATCAACCTTTCTGTATCTGTGAAAGCAACGTAAGATGGCGTCGTTCTGTTACCTTGATCATTGGCAATGATCTCAACTCGGTCATTGGTGAAATGCGCAACACAAGAGTATGTCGTACCTAAATCAATACCAACAGCTTTTGACATGTTAAAATGAGTTATTTTTTTCTGTTCGATATGGATTGCAATTTCAGAACTGTTACGTTACAAGTTTTTATTGTCTGTTGTAACAATGATGTTTGGTTCTCTGGCGATGATTAAAATTAACAAACAAATTAGAATTGAATCCTCACATATTTCCCTCAATTGGTATCAATCACCCTTATATACAAAATAAATTCAAACCATTTGCAATGCAATTTGCAAATTGCATTGCAAATGCGTCAAAACGCTCGCAAAGTCCCCAACATCTCTCCCCTATTCTACAGCGTTCCACGTCTTTCTGGAGATTTCCCTCATATTAAAACGACAAAAAAACAGGACAAAAGCGACAGCAGACAAGAAACAAGAATCCAGACACAAACCAATGTCTCCATGTCTCTGTTTCTGTGTCTTTCTTTCTGTTTCTGGTTTCCACTTGCCAGAAAACCCGAGAAGCATCTGCTTAATTTCCGGTCTGGCACATTCTGTTCCCTTAATTTTTTCTTCTGGGGTGCCAGAAATTCCATGAAGATCCACGCGGCACAAAGCAACAGAAAATTTTGGAAAAAAATAAGGCACTCGGAACGGGCATCGATTCTATGCTATGAATGGAGTGGAACCTGCATGTTTTTGCGGTATGAGTGAATTATTGGGCCGTTGGACGGGAGATGGTGGTGGCAATGGCAATGGCAATGGCAAAGGCAATGGGCGTTGCCTTTGCTACACAAAGAGATGGAAGGATGACGATTCCGAGAAGAGAGATGTTGATTGAGGCTTTAGAAATGAGAGATTCGCCGTGTGGGTCACGTGATGTCACGTGATGTCTATGGTCTCTTAAGGGACGACGGGGTCCTTGTTTCTAGCACCGTATATGAGCTGCGAGGCCACAGTGGGAGCGTACTCGTCTTCGTCGCTCGACGCTGCTTCGTATTCGACATCCGGGTCCGCTGCTTCTGCTTCTGATTCTGTTTCGCCCAGGAACTTTTCCTTGGCTAGCTTCTTCCAAGCTGGCAGGGGAACCGTGCTGTTCTTGACACAGCTTTGCATGAGTTGGGTGTTTATCAAAAAGTCTTCGTATTCTTCTGGCAAGCGGTTCATTTGTACGCATAGCAAACTATCCAGCTTTCCCATTACCTGGCCGTATTTCTGTTCCGCAAGACAATCGCTAAAACATATCAGTTCGATGATGTTGTGCCACTGTAAGCTTGAGCCGTAGTTGGCGAAAATTATGCTGTTCAAGTAGCTGAATTGCAATTCTCCAAATAAAGACGTCATGTTCGAGTAATGGTACCTTGTGAGGATTACGTGCGTGAGGTACCACGATTTATCGAGGAAATCATGCATCTTGAACTCAGGTCTCATCGAGTCGGGGTGCTTGAACCTGATAGGTGTGTACCCTAGAGTGCATTCGGTTGTCGGCGCAAGAATCATGCTCTGTTGAGTATCGCCGATTCTTTTCTGAAGTATGTTTGCCTCCTCCGTGCTTGTCATCGACGAGTCTACGTATACGTACGATTCGTGGTTGTATTCACTTTCGCACCATACCCGTACCTCTTTCCAACGGATGAATTCTACTAATTGCTTCCATTGCTCGGAATCCTCGTTTTCTGGATACTCGATCATCAAGTGCTGGCACTGCTCGAACCGATAGGTCGCTTCCTCGTTGGAAACGTCCGGTTGAGGCACCATCAGCTCTCTTACCGGATCGTACTGGAACACGGCATATCTGTGGTGTTCTGAATTGATCCAGTACCCATACCTGATTCCAGTCTCATCGCTTTGGAAATGCAGGATGTGGATTGTGTTCCCGTTGTATTTAGGTAGGTACTTGAACCCATGGAACGGTTTTGACGCTGGAAGTTGGAAGTGGTTTAGATCAACACCTACTGTAGTTCCTGCAGGTACGTTATCGAGAAAGATATTCATGCTGTGGTCTAATACATTAAGCTACCGATTACAAATCGACAAATGCATAGGGCGGGTGCGACAAGAGTACAGCTTGGATGGAAGGTCAAGGCATATACATTTCACTGTGGTCTTGCGCTATGGGAACATCTTCTTCTCCGATGCCCTAAGTGTCTTCAGTGGAAGCCATTTGCATGTTATCAACAATTGAAGCACTTCGTCTCTAGTGATCCACACTTCATACCTGTTTTGCAATATCAATTGAACAGTTTCTTTCGAGTATAAAAAGAACACGAGAAAAAATGTAGTTTCGTATTGGCAATCTCCATGAAGGGCTGCTTTCACTTGTAGGATTAAAGATCAAAGGAAGGTCGTTTTCAACCAACTATTGGCTTAACTCTTTAAGACACTCACTGGTTAGAAGACCAGTGGGATTATGACTGATTGTTCATAGTTCTCCTTAGTTTTAGCTTGAACTTTTACGTGATGAAACAAATTTTACACAGACCTGTACTGAATTCCTTTTTTGGATTATGCAGATAAACACTTATTGCCTTTTTTCTGATCATTGTTCTACATATCTCTATCTTGTCTATCTTGTCCACCCCCAGCGTACATAATCTTGTAATCCGACTTCAGATTCTTCCCATTTGTGGTTGCTGAGTATATGTCTTTTGAACGCAAAGAGGCACCATACAACACTGGGGTCTTTCGGTACATGTTGTTCGATGGTTTCAACATGTTAAAGATGTTGGTTAGTTGATGCTGATGCACTCTGAAACCAAAGTGGTGAAAGTAAAATACTATGACTTATTATATTTTATACATTTGTAAAGATATAAAATGACCAAAAGGACCTTTGGTTGTGATAATAACGGTTAATAAGGAGTTGATAAATTGGCGTTTATGTTAATTTGCGAAGGGGTTGACTTATTTCTTAGCAGTCAATCTTCTCAAGTAGAAGGCCAATTCTTCACCTTCCAAGATGTAACCATCACATCTACCGGATTGACCTGGTCTAGAAGAGATAGCAGCGTACAATCTACCAGCACCGAATTGAGCGTCAACAGCGTGTTCGATCTTAGCGTTAGCAGCTCTGGAAGCCCACTTTCTTTCAGTGTTCTTAGAGTTGGTGGTAGCTTCTTCTTCAGCCTTGACGTTCTTCTTCTTACCCAAAGTTTGACCGTAGTGAGATTCGTACCATTGTCTGAATGGGGTAGCATCGATTTGAACGATAGCAGCCTTGGTCAAAGTGTTAGTTCTGACCAATTCATTGTTAGATGGATGGTAGACGACACCAGCGATTCTGGTCTTTCTGGCGACACCTTCGGAGGCCCAGGAGAAGTTACCAGTTTCAATTCTCAAAGCTCTGAACTTCTTGTTACCACCTCTGGTTCTAACAGTGTGAATTCTCTTAGCACCGATCTTGGTGTTGGCAGCTTGACGACCTAATTCAAACTTTCTCTTCTTTCTGAATTGAGCACGTTTAGCACCGGTAGCAGCTCTTTTGTGACGAGAATCACGAGAAATACCCATTTTGCTTTACTGTTGATAATGTATTAATTGTAAATTAATAAATGCTGTTAGTAAAAATTTCTTCTTGTTGATGCCAAAGGAAAATGGCTTGCCGTGCTCGTACGAAATACCAATCTTGGAACATTACACCTCACATTTTCAGTTGGCCGCTTTCGATTTCAGATGTCGATTGCCAAGTGTGTGGTCTATCATCATTCAGCCCACTGCTACTTCTATCACTATTTGCTTTGATAGTCTCACTGTATATGCATATTCTTTTGAGTCGATGCTACAAGAAACGAAGCGTTCCTCATTGACTGCTTTCCATACGTATCAGTCCATTTGCATAAGTATAGGATCTACCCACTATCGGCAGTGTACATTTAGTAGTTTGTTCTTTCCATTAGAACTTTAAACTAGGATTGCGTCCTTCAAATCCTTGCATTTACGTCTATTGAATCCCGCTTTTGAATGATAAAGACATCGCCTCCATTGACTATTTCATTGAGCACAATATTACCCACCTTGTGAACATACTATTTGACCTGGCTTCTTGACCTCTTTGTTGAATCAAGATAAATCTTACACCAACACAATAATAGACAGTAACGTTAAATACCAGTATATTGCAAGTTTGTAACTTTTCACTTAATAGAATCTAAAGTTGTTCCTTCAACAAAAAATCAAATTTCGCAGCACAATGGGGAACCGTACTGAGAGAAAGTGCTACGCTAGGCAGAGAATGGGAGCGTGTCTAAGAAGCACCCGCTGGAGGCTCAGTGGTTGTCAACGGGGAGAGCTTCAGCCCAGCCGTCGGAAGGGGAGCTCCTCGCTAGGCAGGAGGATCAGGGGGCTGGCGACCAACGATAGTGGAGGAGGAGTCTCTCGTTTCCATTACGGTGGTGGGAACTGCCGGCCAGTGGCTGCTAGCGTAGAGACTCGCTTCCCCCTCCCCCTATCCATTCGTAGCGTACACGGGCTGCCTACTATTTGGCCATCCCCCAGGGGTGTTTATCCTGTTTGGGGAATGTTTCTGAAAATCGAAATAATTTTACTTACCTTATATTGAGTGTGTGGGTGTTATATTGTGTCTCGGGTTTGAGCAGTCACAACATGACACGTGACTTTTAAAAAGAAACTGGTATTTTCACCTTCACTCGAATTCCTAAATTAAAAAAAAAAAAAAGGTTGAAGCTTTTTGACATTAAAAATCGATATGAACCTGAGTCAAAAAAGCTCATCGCCTTGACTCTTTGCTCGGGATTTGCACTCATAAGGACCTTGCTCACGGTTGGAATATTTTTGCCGACATAGGATTTGTTCCTTTTACTCATCTTGACGACAAGTTGTACTAGGTAACAGTGAACAGGACTTTGTTAATTACAATCAGCTAACAATGTCGACCTACGATGAGGTGGAAATTGAAGATATGACGTTTGACCCTGATACGCAGCTATTTTCGTACCCTTGCCCCTGCGGTGACAGGTTCCAGATATCTATTGATGATATGTACGATGGTGAAGAGATTGCGGTTTGCCCCAGCTGTTCATTGATGATTCAGGTGATTTTCGACCAGGAAGACTTGGTGGAGTATTATAAAGAAGCGGATCTGGAACCACCGGGACAAATCGCAGTAGCTGCTTGAGCAGTTCATGTATCTATTGAAAATAGAATACATCCTATCAAGACACATTTCGCACTCCGCTTGATTTACTAATCGGTGCGTCGGTGTGTCAGTTTGTTCCCTTTCCAAGTGTCATTTAAAGCACCCTCTGTATATAACATCATCTACGGGTGTTCATCTTGTGGTTTCTTCGACAAGAACATCTTCCTGCATTGGCTTCACGTTAAATTTCAGTTCTCTTCACGGTATATCTTCATCCTCATATGCTCTAATTAAGCCACCAAGCATCGCACATTAATATTTTATTTGTACACTTCGTTTTGCCGATTGGTGCCTTATATGTGCTATATATTTCATATCAGACAAAATTTCAGTATCACATATTTAAAAAGCGTCAATATAATAAGTGAAACGCTAATCATACATAAGGAATTTTGTTGTTAACAATGCCTGAAAACTGACTACGTTACCGGATAAACAGCGGATCTTCGTCTGTAACTCACGTATTCGGTAGCTACCTGTGGCTCCTTATTCAACATGGCGGAAGAACTACTGGCTAAACACGATCCTAAGTTAGATTATGTGGTGAAATATAACCACGATTCTCCAAATCCCAGGGAACTACCCACACCAGTGGAAATGAAAAGAGTTGCCAGACCGTTGAGACATATACACCACGTCCCAGTGAAATCTTTGATCTTCTATTCCAAGAGACACGCACCCCAATTTTCCTACGAAACTAAAATAAAAACACCGATCCCTAAGGATATGATTTCGGTACAAGTGGGATTCGTCGGGCTAAACCCTGTTGACTTGAAGATTTTCAATAGCTATCGAAGCCATATGAACTATGAAGTTGGTTTGGGTCGGGAGTACTACGGTACAATTTTAGAAGTGGGTTCGAATTTGAAAGACACTTGGAATGTAGGTGACGAAGTTTGCGGTACTTTTTGGCATCCGAATTTAGGGAAGGGCACTTGCGAGTCCACCATTTTGGTGGATCCAAGTGTTGATGTGGTTTTACCCAAGCCAGTTAATATTACTGCCCAGCAATCTGCATCGACATTTTATTGCCTAGGAGCTGCCTTTAATATCCTTGATAAACTTGAAAAAGCAGATAAGCTGAATCAAGATAGTAACATATTGATCAATGGGGCCAGCACAATGACTGGTATTTTTGCTCTTCAACTGCTAAAATTCCATTACAGAATATTGAATAAAATTGTGTTAGTTTGTTCCACATCTGGAATGAACTTCATTAAATCGAATCTACCGGAACTCAGTGATGAGCTACTTTTCATTGATTATGCAGCAACCAGCGGTAAAATATACAAACCTTTAAGCGATTTAGTTGCGAGCAATGAGTTGGTTGAATATGACAACGACTCAGGAAACTTCGTTACACAACCATTTGGACAAGGCAGTTTCAATTTGGTACTGGATTTCATAGGAGGATATGACATTATAGGGCATTCAAGTGCCATTTTATCAAAAGATGCTACTTACATTACCACTGTTGGAGACTACAAATCGAATTACAAGAAAGACACTTTCAATTCCTGGGGCTCGCCAAGCTCTAACATGAGAAAGTTGTTTGGTAAGGCGTTGTGGTCCTTTGACTACCGAATATTTTATTTCGATCCAAATTTCAAACTGGCACTTAATGAATGGCCTCAGACTTGTCATGAACTAGTAGCTGGTGGGATTATAAAGTTCATTCCTGTAGACAGAGTTTTCGATTGGAAAGACCACCAAAAGGCGTTTGCACATTTAAAGACAGGTCGTGTGCATGGAAAGGTTGTTCTAAAAGTCGAGAAATTTTAGCTTCAAAGTACACACACGTTGAACGTAGGCTGGATTTAATTTTATAATGACGATACTATGTAACTATTTGCTGATGATGATGGTGAGTATTATCGGAAAACCTTATGGACGCTGTCTTTCGCTATTCTCGCCCTCGTCGTTTTTTTACATATCATGTTTTTTCAAACATTTGTTTAATGCCAACATCTAACATCGCTAAACTGCTAATTAAAGTCAAAATACTCTATCTTAATTTGCACCTGGTGGTGAATCTGTGAACAAACGCTAGTTGGTGATGCATTTTACTCGTGAGCCAGGAGAAATCCAGGTTTGAAGGTGCAGTCGATCATAGATTTCATTTCATTATCAATCCAACGAAGAAGATAGTGATAGCTAAAACCAGACACAGTACTGATTTGAAGTTACTATTGTCGCCAACATTTCTTTCCTCAACTTTTTTGTCCTTCTCAGCTTTTATAAGTTCCTGAAGTCTCACCCGATCCTCGGGGTCTGAAATGTCATCCAAGGAAGTAGCCTTCTCGGTAGCTAATTTATGCGCTTTGTTTTCTTCCTGATGTTTCCCCTTAGATTCGGCTTCCAATGCAGCTTCTCTTTCCATATATTTGATGTTAGTATCTATAAGATCAGGAAACATGTTCTTAAACTTGAAGTTACTATAGGTATTGTAGTGTCTGGATTTCTTGGCCAGAATCCGCTTATCTCTGTCTGAACTGGATACAGATCCCGTAGTTTGTTCATCGCCTGTCATAAAGCTTAGAAGACCGTTCAAAATCGTTACCACTGACCATGCCGGATTCCAGGCCTCTGGGTGGTAATCACTCATGGATAGACAAAGTCTAGTATTTTCCTTGAATCTTCCGTTTGGTGTTATCATCCGGATCGCAGGTGGATTGAATGGGTAGTCTGAAGGGAATGTTAACGTTCCGTGGTATTGACCGTTCTCATACGGAGTTTCTGGAGGCCCAGTAATAACGTAGTGCCATTCTAGTATATTATCCTCATGAGGAGCTGCAGTAATGTATGGAGGCGGATTGCTTACGATATTCTTGTACTCTTTGGCCAACCTTTTGTTTGCCTGTATGCTAGCCATTTCACCTTTTACTCCAAATTTGAGAGATATTTGATGTGAAACGAGTGGTATCGATATATGGGGAAAAAGAGGACCTAGCTTATTGTTATGTCAGGATGTACTATCGGTCCGTGGTCTCTTTAAAAAGGTTTCAACCGCGAGGTATGCCTTGTTTTGCGATCAAAACTTAAGATTCTCAACCTTCAGGTTTTTACGTATAAAAGTTTCTTATATACTTTCAAAAAAGCGATTATAATGTCAGCGGATTCCATTAATCAAGAAAAAATCAGTGTCATTAAGGCTGTTTATATCCTGTTCCGATATCTTTCACCGTCCATAATCAAACGAGACGCTCTACCATGCAAGATCGTAGATCAACACGGCCTTGGATTCCTTTCGGCAGGATTATTTGCCCTTGTTCGTTCGTTTAGTCACTCCATATTATTATCGTTATGTATGGAATATCTCAAGCCAGTTTGAAAAGCTTTGATCGGAGATTTTTTAATCTAAAAGATACGAAATTGGGCAACCATCGAAGTAATCATCGAAGGATTTCGATAGAAAGGGAGCTGCTATACCGACTGCTACCGAATTGTTGTACATCTCGACGTTGGTGTTTCAATCTGCTGTTCCGTTTGAACGTGTACCTTGTTTTGGGCTTCTGATTTTGGAGCATAATAACGACGGTGTGTTGAATGGAAATGTGCGAAAACATGGCAACGAATAGCATCAAATTACTAGCAGGTAACTCCCATCCGGAGTTAGCAAAGAACATCGCTCACAACCTTGGGTTGCCGTTATCCAACATTGGAGTCTATCAATACTCCAACAAAGAAACTTCTGTCACTATTGGTGAAAGCATTCGTGATGAAGACGTTTACATCATTCAAACTGGTACTGGGGAACAAGAGATCAATGACTTCCTGATGGAGCTGTTGATTATAATCCATGCCTGCAGGACAGCCTCTGCAAGAAGAATTACCGCAGTAATTCCAAATTTTCCTTATGCCAGACAGGATAAAAAGGACAAGTCTCGTGCTCCGATCACAGCGAAATTAGTGGCCCAGATGTTAGAAACAGCAGGATGCAATCATGTCATTACTATGGATCTACACGCTTCTCAAATTCAAGGTTTCTTCCACATTCCTGTTGACAACTTATACGCAGAGCCTAGTGTTCTAAAATACATGCAACATAAAACAGACATAGGCAATGCTATCCTGGTATCACCTGATGCTGGTGGTGCCAAAAGAGTGGCATCCCTGGCAGATAAGCTGGATCTAAACTTCGCATTAATCCATAAGGAAAGACAAAAAGCTAACGAAATTTCTCGTATGGTCCTTGTCGGTGATGTTACAGGAAAAACCTGTCTCTTGATCGATGACATGGCTGACACATGTGGTACCCTAGTGAAAGCGTCGGACACTTTGTTGGAACACGGTGCCAAAGAAGTCCTCGCTATTGTCACACATGGTATCTTCTCTGGATCTGCCGAACAAAAGTTAAAAAATAGTAAACTATCAAGAATCGTGTGTACCAACACTGTTCCGGTCGACTTGGATGTGAACATTTTAGACCAAATTGATGTTAGTCCTACTCTCGCAGAGGCAATTAGAAGATTGCACAATGGTGAAAGTGTTTCCTATTTATTCACGCATATGACCATATAGCGTGATCATGTTATATGCACTTTGTCTCTCTCGATTACCAGCATAATCTCACGGCTGTTCCCAACTAAGTAATAACAAAATATTGAACGTAATATATACAAATTTATATGGTCTACACTTAACGTAGTTCATGGATACTAAGGAGTTTCTATCAATCTTCTGATTATATTGAAAGAGTTTGGTCTAACTCGCTTGACGCCTAATTTAATGGGTTTTGCGTTGTCCGCATTAAAATATTTCATTTCTCTGGTAAATCATTACGATTTCATTTCCACTGATTGCAATATCAATTATACCTTTGTACCTCTTTTAAAACTGAATAATTTCGATTTTGTTTTAAGACGTCTAGAGTCTTCATTAGTTCCTTCCTCTGGAACGCCCTCTAAAGCACTTTCATTCGTGTTAACAGAAGATTTTCTTCTATAATGGTCATTCTCTTTCAATAAATGCTCGATGTTCTTCTCAAAGTTTGCAGGTTCACTTTTAGAAGGATTAGCTTCCTTATAGATGAGAACATACGCTGTGGTAAGTTCATGAGCATCACCAATGAATTTCAAGACAGTGTCTTCGTTTATGGATTCCACGGTCTCATCATCAAACAACAACCATCCGAATAAGTCGTTTTTGCAGATGGCAACATAATGTCCATGGTGTGGACCACCACCCATGTGAATGACTATCCCATTCAGTTCATACTCTTTACACACTGCATTGTCAAAACTAGAACACACTTTAAGATTTAGTGGATAGTGAATCCTGTTGAAAAGTTTAGCATTACAGTTGCGGACTTCTGAATACTTGAATCTTTTAAGATGAATAGCGAGATTTTTAGGTAGAGACTTTAGACCAACAATACGTTCGGCCTCCTGTAAACCACAACATTTGTCGCAGTAAAATTTATTAGCTCCAGTTAGTAATTCACGATGTTTGTAATTGCTTAGAATATCTTGTATTTTGATCTCTTCATCTTCCTGAATTTCCACAGGAAAGTCCAAGAAAGGTTCATCTCTTGCAGTGACGGTATCGCATGTAAAACACTTGGTACTGTTGAACAACGACCCTTTGAACAACCTTTCAATGAAGGTGGGACTGGACTGGTCTTCGCTATCGTTTATATCCAATTCCTTCTTCAATGTGTCGCTCAGTTCATTCAATAAATAGTTTAGGAACTCATGGGCGTCTTGATGCATTGAAGAACTGAATAAAACATTTTCTTGTTTTAATATATTCACAAAGTTCGACGGTGATACCACACCTATAGTTGACTCATTTTCGGCAATGCACTCAAAGATATCTTTTAATCCAGAATATAATGTTGGTTTCGCACCCTTCGGCAGATAGTCTGCTAAGCTTGTGTCCACGTTTATCACTGGGCCTTTAACTAGAGCGGCCTTTTTTCTTTGCTCAATGGAAGGGGTATTATATGGCTGTTGCGATGACGCTTGCGGAACCACTGAATTAATGGGAGAGGAAGAGTTGGAACTCCCCTGTGCTTCAGTGTTGCAAGGTTGGAATGAAGTTCCCTGAGTTCTTCCGACTATGATTTTGGCGAAATTCTCATGCAGTTTCTCAGATAATGGATCAGAAGGCATGACAACTGTCTGGACTGGTCGAAGCAACTTATCATGCGATAGTATAGAGGAATCGGACGCTGCTAAGTTGCTAGGTGTAAGGCTGGACGCTGAGTTTGGAGCTGACTTAAGCTTTGCACCTGCTGTGTGGGAATTCGGCAAATTGTTATCCGATGGGTTTTTGAAGAACTTCAACGATCCACGTCTGCTGCTATCTGAACTCGGAACACCATCTCCGCAGACCAACAGACTATTGGAACCACCGGGGCTATGACTGCCGTTTGCGTGTTTGCCTATACTGGCCTGGGAAGCGCATTGCGAGCCAAAGCTCGCTTCAGTGAAGACTCTGGGCTTCGCACCTACGACGGATGATTTCCGCCTTCTTCTCAAGCGTTCATCTCTACTGGGATACTTTAGAATTTCAGTTCTAAACTCGGTCAAGTTGTAAAGACATTGAAGAACAGAGTTGCAATAGCATGTGTTTCCAAAGTTCTCATACCCGAACACCTTGAACGCTCCAATTCCGTACGGCAAGTCGTTGGAAAGAGGATCCAACGAGCTGTATGAACCTGAGTAGTCAAAAACTTCCTCATGCAACGAGTTACCGTTAAAATCGCTCATGATATTACTACCATTGGTCGTGGTGATAGTGATCGGCACTGTACTATGTTCTGTGACGTTCTTATTTGAATCACCGTTTGAATTCGCCTCTGATGGGACACGGCTCTTTTTCGACTCGTCCACTGCAGCTGGAGACGTAGGATTTGCAATCTCAGAGCTGGAATGGCTAGAACTACGTTTGTCGCTCGAGCTTCCTTTACGACTTGAGCTTTGCTGAAATCCCAGCCACTTTTTAAATGAAGACATCTCGATATGAGGCCTTTCTAAACGATTTCAAAGGGATGAAATCGTTTGATTAATGAAATTAATCCACACAATATTGCACACTGGTTGAATTGACGGCTCTTGTCGATATGTGAACGTCTGGCGAATCGACAATAATACCTTCAGTACTTAATCAACGGAAAACACTTTAAAGAATGGAAATAATCAATCTTGGTGATCGTATCAGATTTACTTTCGTGAAAACGCCTTGCCTCTCAATTCGGTTCATACACGTACCCACTCTCCACTTCAAAAATAGTAGGGTTCGCCTCGGATTTCGTTGTTGCAACCTACCTATAGCTAATTAATTACAAATCTCTGCTAATCTGAAGATATATCGAGTTTCTCTACAAAATGAGGCTTCCTTTTTTTTTCCAATGCATCTCCAAAATGCAGACAGGTTTTTTAGTTGAAGAAAACTGCTCCGATTCGAAATCGAATGATTGATTAGGGAAATGCAACGCCGTTTGGCTCGTTGGGCCAACATTCTTCTATG
The DNA here is from genome assembly GCA_003705805.3 of Kluyveromyces dobzhanskii. Taxonomy (NCBI): domain Eukaryota; kingdom Fungi; phylum Ascomycota; class Saccharomycetes; order Saccharomycetales; family Saccharomycetaceae; genus Kluyveromyces; species Kluyveromyces dobzhanskii. The sequence goes on along the minus strand of PPJP03000014.1, from coordinate 29,995 downwards.
TTGGCCGAGAAAATTCTTGTTTCCATGGGAAATTGCCTTCAACGACAATGGAGAAGCACGAAAAACTCGGAACTTCCGGTTGTGTGGACGTTGAAGTTGCTTCGTATTCTGTGCGTAGAATACTCGAGACAGAAGAGCGAACTTTTGTAAGTTTTGGCAAAAAAGAAAATGCCATCTCCAGGAATCGAACCTGGGTTTCATCGGCCACAACGATGTGTAATAACCCCTATACTAAGATGGCTTGGTTCTTCTTCTTTGGGAATATCCATTACACCATAGGTTGCGCTTGCTAAGCAGTTGCCCTCACCAGTTTGGTTCCCCAAAACTGAAGCTTATACTGAAGCCTTTCGATTTTCAAACATATTTATTTGTAATTTCACTTCTATATCTAAACCTATAGGAAACAATGTATATTTGGCTTGCCGTTTTGTAAAGGCTAATATTCGGTCAAGCCCTTCGATTTGGTGTCAGATTAGTAGTGATGGAGCTTAAATAAATTACAGTTGCCATTAGGAGTATTGAGTGTACTACAAAGTTAACAATAAATATGTCATCGCGTGACAGGACTATGAGCCTGTGTTCGGAGTAAAAGAATGTATGTGTATAATAAAACAGAATAGTTTGAATTTGGTTTTTGATTCATTAAAATGTGGGTTCATTAGTGGGTGAGAGGGTGAAGTTGAGCTCAAAAGGAAGCACAAGGGAAATGCCGTTAGAATTCAGGGGCCATGTTTATATCAAACCAACCTAAGAAGTCGTCGTTGCTAGAATTCCCCTCGATCCAGCCTGCACTTTGCCTCAAGAAAAAGTCATCCAGTTCGGAGTTTGCGTTGCCGCTGGGTAAAGTCGACACGTTGACCTGCTGTACCGAAAGTGGGCCAGGTATGAGTTGAGATTGGTTAGGTACCGCTGAGGAATACAAGGTATTCATATTAGCAGCAGGATTTGGAGCATTGTAGAAAACGTTTAAGTTAGTATACGATGAAGTCTCCGGCGACCTAGTTAATCCATTGAAGTTGGCCACTTCGAGACTGTTGGCGGGGGCCGCAGAATTAGGAACATTGCTGTTGACGGTAGCAGTTGTGTCAGCAGCAAGTGTCTTGTTGAGCTGGATGTTAGCCTGTAAAGAGTTGTTCATGGAGAACAGAGAGTTTGGATCTCCAGTAAGAATACTTGCGGAAGTTTTCGTGTAGTTAGCTGCAGGATTTTCGGGAGCGGTATAAGCTGAGGATATAGCAGGAGTTGACACAAATTTCGTGGTAGTTGGAGGAGGTTTGTCGGTTTTTGAAACGCTCCTAACATTTTTGGTAAAAACAAGTGGCACATTGAATTTGCTTGGATCAGTAGTTGCAGTTTTCGAATCAATTCCAGAGGTATTCTTTGGTTGTGCATCTAGCACAGTACCTTGTTCACTTGCTAGTTCCAAGTTTGTACCAGCTAATAGTCCTTCAATGTTGACGCTTCCAGTCTCGTCAAGCATAGATAGTGGAATTCCGTTGATGTGGGTGACGGGGCCACTTTGATCCCCTTGAGATTGAGCTAGTTGTTTGGCTTGCTTGATGGCATTTTTGGTTGGAACCAAAGTTGTGACAGTGGTGCCTCCAGGCGTAGTTTGGGTAATGGTCTCAAAGTCTTCTTTTGAAATTTGATTATAAAATGGCAACGGGTATAGTTTCCTTCTATTTTTGAACCATTTTTCTTTATTTTGCTTGGCAGCTTCTGTGTCATAATTGGGGTCCATTTGTCTTCTTCTTGCTTCATGAACACACCAAACCAAATCGTAGAATAGTGTTCCTGTCAAATGAGATCTCATTCTTGATATGATTCCTTCTTCTTCTATGAAAACTTCAGGATGCGTGACTAGGACAAAGTTGAGTTTTTCTAAGACACTTGCAGTACGGGAAATATCATTTTCAACACTGGCAGCCCATGCCGTCAACTGATTTCTGTATAATCTATGCACAGTGACAATAGATTGACGTGCAGAATCGACATATTTGTCCAGTAAGAGTGGCGTTAGATATAGTTTGAATAATATCAACGCTGAATAGGTTGCACTATGCCTGATGTAGATCGGAAGTTCGATAAGCTGTTGAGTTTCGAGTAGTTTGGTCAACAACGTAATAATTTTTGTTGCACACAGGTAAGCTTCCGTCACGTATTTTGTCTGGTCCTCGGTCGGGGTCTCGGGAAGGAAGGCGAAACAGCAAATCATCAACTTAATGTATAGAAAATAGATCTCCACAGCAGCGTCTTCTTCAAACTTCAATTTGACATCGAGCCTCTCTAATTCCCGTTCCAAAATGGCCAATGAGCCAGCACGCTCCCTGGCATCCATTAGTCCATCAGGTGAAACTACACTAGATCCCATTACATTGCATAGTTTACCTTGGAAATTGGCTAGGCATATCAACTTTCTCAAGATTGGGGGCAATTCGTCGTCATCACCAAGTCTTGCTTTCTCAATTAAGTAGTCCGTTTCTGAAGTAGGCGGTAGGCCTAGTATACTTGCCCAAACCTGCTCGGCAAAGAATATACCTAACCATGTTCTTGTTCTCCATTTTTCAGCTTCTGGCATTGAAGTTTGTGTTCTGGTGAATTCTGTCATGAATTTGCCTCGATGTAGACCCAACTGGAATGATAAGGATTTAGCAAGACCAACGAATCTGTAAGAACAATCATCCAAAACTTTTTGATTTGGTAAAGGCCAATTACAAAGTATCAATAGCGCTTGAGAAATGTGTGTTGATCTTGGAGTTCTTATCCAACATGTTTCAATGGCAAGCTGTTTTATGAGTGATGAGAGCTTATTGTACATTGTTGGTTCAGGATCTGATAGGGAGGCAGTTAAAATAACTGTCCAGAAGAGTAGCTGCGATTGCGAATATAGTTCGGTTGCTGAGTTTGACTGCATTATAGGAAAGTAGGGTAAAAATCTGGCGACGAATATATCGTGTAATTCAGTGGCCTTTTCAATAGAGATATGAACATCACCTATCACAAATTCATCGATATTGGCGTGCGGTGAGGGCAATAACGGCATGGCGTTAGTTGTAGCGACAATATGTTGCTTATCTGAGATGCCTTTAGTGGGTGGTGAGTGTGCTGCTGTAGTAGGGCTGCTGTTCTGTGGTGAGCTAGATGAACCCTGCTGACTCAGACGTTTCAAGGCAATTTGCAAAACAGGTGGTAGCCGATCCTTGGTATTATTGGTGGGCACCGAATCATTTAACAGCTGTGGTTTGCTGCTGATGTGATTACCACTGTTCATACTTGCAGGGGAATGATCAGATCCAGCGGGAGTGCCAGCTTTTGAGTTGTTTGAGGATGTTGGATTGGTAGTCGTTTGGGAATCTTGTAATAATTGCGGTTCATTCGTAAGGAACGTTTGTACAGAAATCTTGTTTTTTGTAACTTGGCCCTGAGTCGGTCCTGCTACCCTGTATGAATAATCGACGGACTTGATAGCCTGTAGTAAGTTTTGTCCCATATTGCTTTGTCTGAGGGCCTTTGCGATTAGGCTCTCATTTCTTGTCAAGTATTCGATCTTCACCTTCAATTCGTCCACATCGTTTCTTAAACTTTGCAACTGCGAACCCTTCTTTGGCCTAAATTGTGGATCAATTTCGCAATGCAAACCCATTCTTTCACACCTGGAGCACGGCGAAGGGAATTTTTCCGAAGCGTTGCATTTGATCTTGTGCTGTCTACAATGGGTACACGATGTGACCGGCCTATGACCTGCGTTAGCGGCGGCTTTACTTTTGGCCAACGCTGTACTACAATTGATATCATCTTCGGACGGCGAACCGCCGCTTACAGTCATGGCAGAGGTTGGATCTGTGCCGTCTTCGTTCGTGCTATTTTCGTTATCATGAGAATGATTGTGATTCCCATTTTGACGCACATGAGTTTCGGCCCCAGGTGTATGTTCTCGTGAGGATAGCGAAACAGTAACATCTTCGACCTTAACGTGCTGGTGCTGTTTTTTACTGACAGATCCAGCATCAGAGACCGAAGATTTTCTCTTCGATGCCACTATATCCTTCATTATGAAATAAAATGGAATTCTATGTTTCGCAAAGACGCTTCAACTTCAACTTCAATGATATGCGATGACAGTGCAGATAGATAAACTCGGTCAATGTCAATCTGATATCAATGTCCTGAAAATGTATTGCTGCTCATCCAAATTTTGCAAAAATCGGAATTAAATGTGGGAAGATTGAAGTCAATAAGATAATTTCAGTCTTAAACAAATATGCAACGTCGTAATAACTGTTGCGAACCCCGTATGCTCAACTTGTATTTCAACCGCAAACGTTAATATCTTGACAACAAAACAGAGTGATAAGTCGATAGGGGCAGTATCGGCGTGATGACTGCGAAAACTCCGGTGTCAGCTTGCTTTATCCCAAATCCAAATTAAATTCGTTTCTCGAATTTTACAATTTTCTTGTGCAGTCAGTCTGGTAGTATAATAACCGAAAACAAAAAATCTCGCACGAGTCAAGAACGCCTGGGTTTACACGTAGTTGTGTTGATGGACACTTGAAAAACGCAGTAATCTGTCTAATTGACTATTGTCTTCGTTGCGCACGGTTGTTTGTTTAAATCTTTCCCGGGAAGAGATATCTATAATGAACAAAAAACCGAAAAAAAAAATTTAAATCAGTTAAAATCAATACCTGTTTTGATATATAGCGATATCGAATATTGTACGGCAAGAGTTACATGTGGAAATATGAAATTCCAGTGATATTATGAAGCAGGAGTAAGCACCATCTTTTAGGGTATTCCCCTTCGCTGGATACCTGTAATTCCTCGACAGTTGTACCGATTTTGGCCCATTGTCGTTGATTAATTGTTGCTTTTTCCCCTAAGTGCGGATCTGTAAAGTTCGTTAGCATACGGTAAATGCTATGAAAGTAAACCCAAATTTCGTCCCGTGAATATATATAGAAAGATGATACTTCGGATTTAAAGGCACTAGTTAGTCAGAGACACAGTTTAAACCATTTTTTTTTGGTTCGGCTACGGTAACTTTGTGTGGGACGGTGGTGTATTCTCCCCGGCAATGTAAATAATATTTTCTATCCCAACTCCGATGCTTTGCGTTGCGGACTTTTATCCTTGTTTACATAGACAACAATACGCCTTTACTGGTGGGAACCCTACGAAAACTAACATGCACAATGTTCATTGTTTTTCGCTGTATTCTACGATGAGAATAAGACCATTGTTGTATGTACAGTAAGAATGTTCAGAAATTTTCCTGAAGAATGCAAGGTCCGAGAACAGATCTGGCTGTAGCAGATTTCAAGATATGGGGTCATTTGTTCGAGCTAGGGTCACCTAAACTGTGTTACCAGTTGAAGCGATTTGGGGATTCAGGGCAAAAAGGGAAAGCGTTCCTCCAAAAATGAAGGCTTTGCGGTAGAGCTGTGATGGTATGACCTGTCGATTGTATGTCACTGCATGGACTTAAGCTTCTGATGAGAAGTTTATTGTCTTTCGTACTCGATGATGAAATTACTTTTCATCATTTGACACAACTGGGTAAAAGTTGTTAACCGAACGGTAGTTTCAGCCCAGCTGGTCAAGGTCTTCATCTGAGATCTCTGAATCAGATGGTTGTATACCCTTGTCTAATTCTTACATTTGATGAAACCGAGGGAATGTCTCTACTGTTTGTTTTTTGTTTTTTTTTCATTTCTGTCTGCTCAAGGCGATACGATACATATTCGAATATTTAAGTGTTTAGGCCTTTGTAAATCTCAAGTAAGGCTTGACTGTCTTGAACTCCCCGAACTTCTTTGAGGCATCAGCATCGGACACAGTTGGTGGAATGATGACGTCTTGACCTGGTTGCCAGTCAATTGGAGTAACAACACCCTTGGAATCACCTTTTTGCAAAGCATCGATGACTCTCAAGACTTCTGAAGAGTTTCTACCGACAGAGGCTGGGTAAGTGATGATCAATCTGATCTTCTTGGATGGATCAATGATGTAGACGGACCTAATGGTAGCAACGATACCGTTGTTTAAGTTATTGAACCCTTCTTCGTCGACCATGTCGTATAGGAAAGACACTTCTCTGTCAACGTCAGCGATGATCGGGAAAGTGAATTTGTCTAGTTGAGACACTTCTTCGATATCTTTGATCCATTTTTGGTGTGATTCGACGCCTTCAGCAGACAACCCAATCAGTTTCACGTTTCTTTGGTCAAATTCCGGCTTCAACTTGGCAAAGGCACCCAATTCAGTGGTGCAGACTGGTGTGAAATCGGCTGGATGAGAGAATAGAACAGCCCAGGAGTTCCCGATGAAATCGTGGAAATTGACCTTGCCTGCAGTGGTATCCGCTGTAAAGTTTGGAGCAACAGAGTTGATTCTCAATCTAGGTTGCTCTTCTTGCTTAAATGTTCTGATGAATCTCACAGAAGTCTTCAAAGGTTGCTGGCACAACACAGAGTTTTTCGTTTGTAGCAAAGCACGTTGGAACATCATCTCTTCTATTGAAATATCGTCTGAATTACTTGGCTCCACGGGTTGTTAGGGATATTTGGATCAATTGAACCGAAACGATGGGCAGGGGCTGAAGATATAGAGAGCACAACCTTTTTTCAGAGATCCCTTTTTCTTTTATATATGCTGTATACATTTCTACTGTTGCCTTGGATCTAACTGTGGCTCCTGATTTTAGAACATTTTTCTTCGCTGTTTCTTTCAGGCGGTTTAGTTGTCTGCGTATTGTCCCTAAACGTTGAGGATGAGAGTGAAGAAAAAAAAAGGCTATTGATTATCTAATTTGACGCAGCAGGAGCTTTGTGTTGACCGGGTAACAGCGGCGGCTCAGTACAACTTATGTCGCAACAGACATTTGGCCGGCTATGCATACACAAAAGAACGAGACTGTGCCAATCGTTCGATTCGAGTGAGAGAATGTCCGACCTCTTACAATAACGCTTCATACCCGTGAAAAGACACCCGCGATTTAGCTACCGACTCAGACCCTGTGGAAATCTGTAGTGTATTTTTTTTTTCTGGGGAAGAACAACTTGTCGTGGCGCCAGTCGATCAGTGTCAAAACACTTATATCACGTGACTTGTCACTTGCAGTGACATGTTAGTTTTGGGGCAACTCAAGGATGCTGTTCTAACGTTGGCAGCCTTGTTCAATAGACTTAGTATATGCTTGACGGTGGCGATGTGCAGTGTAATTAGTTGTTCATCGTTTTAATCAAGTTGAGAATGCACAAAACTAATTTAAGATCGGTATCGCTTCGTATACCTTTGGGGTCAGAATTCTGATTTAATGCAATTTTGATTAATAAATATAATGCTTTCCGATTTATCAGATGTTGATGTAATGAGTGATTTATGCAGTTGAATTACGTGAAAGGTATATAAATATAGGTTGGGATGATAAAAGTCCAACAGCTTGCAAACTGAGTGAGAGACGGATCTTTCGGCTCGTGAACGGGAACACTGTTTTGCCCAAAAAGATTTCTCACTCGAGTTTCACATAATCGTACAGCCTTTGTGATTCTTGCCCCCGTTCTTGGATTTGTTCTTACTTTTGCTCTTCAAGACTTTCTTGGCTGAGTTTGGGTCATCTTTTATGTCGCCATTTGCGGTTTCTTGATTTACAACAGGAGAACCGTAATTCAAGTTTGGGGGAGTGACGGACCTCAGAACTGGAGTATTTTCTACGTTTGAGTCGTGTATGCTTCTTTGAACTCCAGATGACGGGGTCTTTTTATGTGTATTTGTAGGAGGTCTTTGTGACGACGAAGACGGCATACTAGAAGTCTCTTGTGGTTGGATTTGCTGAGGTTGTTCCTCAACGGGTATCGAATTGCTACCGGTTTCCTTACTTGAATAACTAGTCAGATTTTGACTCATGTCAACGAAAGTCGGTGGCTTATCATCTTGATCGAAATTCAGATGGAAAGATTTTCTTTTAGCTTTTTCCTCGTTGTTGTCCATCAAGAAGTTGAAATTGAATGTACTTAGACTCTTGCTTTTCCTCGAAGCGCGATCGTTGATCTTAAGTTTACTCAAGGCCCTTGGATCTTTGTTATCTGCAGCAAGCTGATACCATTTCATAGCGGTGATACTATTAGCTTCACATCCTTTCCCCTTCTCGTAGAAATATCCTACTGTGAATTGTGCTTTAGAAAACCCTAATTTGGCCGCTCTTAATGCCCATTCTAACGCTTCTCTATCATCGGCAGCAAATGCTGGCTCAGCGCCGAGCAGATACCATGCGCACAACCCCATCATAGCTTCAGGGTCTCCACCGTGGGACGCAATTGTGTAGTAATTTACACTGAGAACAACATCCTGAGGAACTACGTCGTTGCCCACTTCGTATATCCTACCCAAGTAAGTAGCAGATGGCATGTGGCCCAACGAAGCAGCCTGTATGTAAAGCTCCATCGCATATTTTTTGTCTGCGATTAAAATATCAAGGAAACCAGTTTCGTAAATTTTTGCTAGTTCGTATGGAGCTGCACACGTTAGCTTGTTAGCCTTAGCAGCTGCACGGGATAACCATTTCAGCCCATTCTTCTTCGTGTTCAAATCATCTGACAACCCCATTTTCCCATAAAATGTGTACACTCCAAGTTTAAACATAGCTGCCGGATGGTTTCTGGATGCAGCGAACTTCAAATATTCAATACATTTACGCGAATCTCTTGTCGTACCTAATCCTTCTTCAAAACACACTGAAGTTCTATAGGCGGCCTCAACGTGGCCATGCTTAGCGGATGCTTGAAAAAGAGAAAATGATTCTTTTTGGTTTTGTTTACCAAAGACACCACTAGAATACGAATCTGCCAATAGATACTGTGCGTCTTTGTAGCCTTTGACACTTAGTTTTTTAAGGTAGTGCAGTGCTTCTTTCAAAAATTGTTGTCTTTGTTCGGCAATGCTTGGACTTTCCTCATTCTTTTCTTCGCCAGAATCCTCTGGGTTCATCGTAAGCGCTGTTTGCAACATGTATTGACTATATTGGAACAGAACATCTGGATTTTTCGATTTCTTCACGTTGTCTTTGTACATCTCCATCGTCTTCTGACGGGATAGCAACGAAATGGCAGAATCGTCTCCCAGGTACATGCTGATTCTCTTATGAGATTCATCAGCCACAAATTCGTTTGTCGAAGTGAATCGTATATCTTTTTCTCCGCCAAGGTATAGATGTGAAAGATCCACAGATCTCGACCTTCTATTGGGATTGTCTGTAGAGGAATTAAAAGATATAACGGATCTCCCACGTTGTTCTGAGCCCTTAGAGCCACTAGATACAATAGAGTCCATAGAAAGGTTTCCGTTACTGGAGTCCGACCTCTTGTGCTGCTTAACGCCAACCACTTTTTCATTTGAAGGTGTGTTGTTGCTTGTACGTATATTCGCGTTTTTTCCACCAGTCTGCGTGTTAGCCGATGGGTTTAAACCGGATAACGTCCTGGACCTGGTATCGTATGGCTTCAGGCCAATCGAAGGTGTGCTATCGTTTGTTTCATTTTCGGGAGATTTCACCATCATGGGACTGAGCTCTGCCAGATGCTGAGCGTATGGGTGAACATGCGTGGCAGATGTTGCCATTTCATAAATTGTATGAAATGAAAAATCGACTAATAAGAAAAACCAAACCTTCTTAGAACAAGAAACTTAAACAAAGCAAACTGTGGAATGCCTTATATTACGAACAGTACTCTTTGCCCTATCTGCCTGCCTTTTGTTGCCTGCTTTTTGTTATTGTTCTATATGTACTGTTTCACTTTTAAAAGTTAACGTGTTTTTATAAGGATTTACAAATCGTGAACCCTTTCTTGTCTAAATGTGGAAATGGTGAAATGGCGAAATAAGGAAATTTCGCTTCCGTTGACAATTAAAAGAAATTTTTGGTGTCCGATGAGCATAGAAGGAAGAGTCGGTGATGATCCTATTTATAGAACGTACATGGCATCCGTTGGCCTGATCACAAGGAATCTGAGATGAGACAGGCGTCTTTGGTAGAAACATTTGTCTGTGTATCTCTTGGAAACAACTTTTTTTTTTATTATTTGTAATTATGAAGTTACGGAAACTAGGTACTTATTATAACTCGAACGAAACGAACGAAATGACAAAGATGGTGAGCAGTAGATTAATTGTCGGAATGATGGCACGTCATTGGATGCTAATCCTCATCTTCTCTTGGATCTCCGATACCGTCTTCGTAAATTGCAAACACACATTCCGCTTCAGGCAGACATGGTGAATCCACCACTTTGCAGTATCTTTGCGGGCCCTTACCCTTCTTGAAACCTAGACGAGTAGTAGACGAATGGGCCATGATATTACCACCGATTGGTTTCTTCGGGTCTGGGTTGAACATCATTGCACCATCGACTTGAGCCACAACCTGGTTTGTTACCACTGCAGCGACACCAAACTGATCGGCAAGTCTTTGCAATGCTCTCATAAATTTTGCTAGATGCATTTGTCTTGCACTTAGTTCACCACGTCCCGAGAAATCCGTTCTGTATAAAGCCATGATCGAATCAACGATTATCAGGGAAAATCTCGATTCACTCATCATTTGTGCTGCCGCATCCAACAATTTCAATTGATGGTCCGCGTTATAAGCTCTTGCGTACGCCACGTTGTTTAGTGCGTCATCGGGGTCTAAACCAAATCTCTGCGCAATGGAAACTAATCTGATAGGTCTGAAGGTACCTTCTGTGTCGATGTACAAACATTTACCCTCACCGCCACCCATATCCAAGGGTATCTGACAAGTCACAGCCAACGTGTGACAAAGCTGCGATTTACCAGTTCTAAACTCACCAAACAGCTCCGTAATGGACCCCGTTTCTATCCCACCTCCAAGCAGAGTATCGAAGTTCTTCGACCCCGTTGTCAAACAGATCATTTCGTTTCTACGGGAGTGGAAATCAGCCGCTGTAACGAAACCCATAGGAACTAACCTAGAAGCTTCGGCTAGCAACTTATCAGCTTTGGCCTCCGAAATACCTTTAATCTCTAACAGAGCTTTCCTTGGAGCGTAAGCAACAGCTTCTGCCGTGTGAAGACCATTCTCTCTTAGCTTCTTGATATCTCCACTGGTAATACCGTTTACTTGTAACTTCTCTATTGGCACAAACGAAGCTAGCGCCATATCATCTTCATCGGCCATAAAATCAGCCTCCTGAATCCTTTGCTGAACATCTTCGATCTCTTCCTCGCCTGGTGAAACCGTCAGCTGAGAATGACTCTCAGCGGTTCGAACTTCTTCCACCTGTGACATCTTGCTATTGCTGCAATTACGCACAACTAAAATGTAACTGTATCTCTATGTTAACCTGAGTGTTGTCCTCCTTTACACAGTAAGACACACACAACAACAATACCTTAGCCTTAGAAGTATGTTCAAAGTATATTTTCCTTTTTCCTCTGAACTCATCAATGCTCTAACTGACTAACTAAAGGCCTGTATCCATAATAAAATTAATAATTATTCAAATATCGCTTTTTTTCGTGTTTTGGTGTTTCCATTTTTTGGGATCGATAGAAAACCAAAACAAAAAAAAATGCTGCTTCGTAAACAGTCCGTTGCCATTAGCATGTGGATTTCAATTGTTGTTGTTGTGGAAAATGCACACGTGACCGCGGTCACGTGCCACTCACAATGGAAGAAAGAAAAACGATCTATAATCATATATGGATATACTGGCTGCGGGACTTTTACTTTACCTTCCCTGTTCCAGCGCTTTGATCCATGCGGCCATGATGCAAATGGGGAGCACGCCGAGGCTCAAGTGGGGGGTGGGGTTTACTACTCCGGCTTGCCTTTTTCGTTTGCCTGCAGTACTATGAAACAGTACGGTGATTTAAGGTTAAACTGTTTTTCGTTCTTACTGTCTTATCTAAAATAGGAAATATGATGAAAAAATAATTATCGAAAGAATTCAGTATTCAATATTGTAACCTGAGCTTAGCTTATTACTTATCAGTGAACAATGGTGTACAGCCACATATACAAAGTTACATAAATAATTCGGAGTAGATATTATATTCGATATTAGGTCTCTGCCTTTCCTTCTTCAGGACATTGCCAGCTTCAAACAGAGTTCTTGATCGGATAGAGTTGGAACTTTTGTCCACGTTGCTTCGAAATCCGTTACAAGAACTAGCAGAGGGTTTTCCTGGGTCTTTTGGAACCATACAGACATATAGTGCAACTGGAGCAATCACGCAGCAAACGTACAGATAGATGCCTTCATTTCTTGCTACTCCTAGTAAGAATCGAACGAAGAAAATGTTGATGGTTAGCAGTGAGGAGACTGACCTTCCAATTGTGGAGTCTCCTAAGATGACCAACATTCATGCGTTTATTGACGATATGGGTTTGAAAACGGCCGATCAGATGATTAGACAATCCTATGGGCCGTTAGAATACACGGAGTATGCGAATTGGCTAGGCGCAAGGGAGAACAAGAAGGCGCTGACGGAGTTTTTAAACCTTTTAAGGCCATGGCCGGCTTCTTTGTATCTGACGATGTCGAAGTTATCTCATTTTCTTTATATGATTGCAGAGGCTACCCCATTGGATAATATTTTGGAAGAGCTGTCTGTTCAATGGACAGAAGATCACAAGAATGATGGGATGTTTTGCCAGGGCGACTACAGAGTCTGTCATATCATTTTATTCTCGCTACTGATTCTCAACTCTGACTTGCACAACGAGACTTTTGATATGAAATTCACAGAGGACCAGTTTGTACAGAACACAATCAATGCTCTCAAGCATGATCTGAAAGACGCACAGATAGATGAAGAACCGATAAAGGAAGAATTGAAAATTTACTATAACCAAATTAACAATATTCCGTTCCCGATCTGCCAATCAAAGGCTCCTAGCGACTCGAACAGTAAATACAGTGCATCGGCTGCTACAAATGACACCACTTCATTGAAAACTTCTTCAAACCGGCGTAACTCCCGTCATGTTTCTCGTAAAACTTCCTTTTTCTCCCTAAGACCAGGAAGTTCAGTGTTAGAAAGAAGTCCGACCACTCAATCGGTTATGTCCTCGGCTTCGGAATGGTCGCAACATGTTAATGCTGCTGATTTCTACGTTCACCAGCCCGAGGATGAAATATTTGGGAAACAAAATGATTCCTTATGGTTGGTTGACTATACTTTGAACTTTAAGTTAAATAAGTTAAACTCCTCCAATTCTAATACGCCCCACTCATCGAATAATGGCTTCATGAAGCTTTTTAGAAAGGGAAACAGTTTAATTCAAGAACAGCAAAGAGCAGAAAATTCCAGCAAAAAAATGCACAGAGCTAGAGTGGTGGTACAAAAGGGGTCGCTAGAGCTTCAACTCTCCAAAGGCAAGAACTTCCTATCTTCAAGATCTTTCACCAACCCAAGCAGCCTCTTTGGGAATTCTTTTGTTCGAAAGTTCAACTTATTTGGTGCATTTGCAGAGACTATCGGGGAAACAGTTATCGACAGTACTGGGACGTCGAAGTCTAAGTGGTTGCAAGTTCAACTTTCTGGCGACCAATATCAGAAGCTACTGGTACTTGAATGTTCTTCCTCAGCACAATGCCAAAATTATCTGAATTGCATAAACTTTTGGGCAAGCAGAATTACACCTATACCCGATTCTCAGTTCGAAATGGTATCTAACCAAGAGTATGGATGGTCTGAAAAGCTACTGTCAGAATACGCAAAGGACCCAATAAGCTTTAAAGTTGACCCAAAGATCAAAATTTTCCAGTGGGAACCTTTACACGGATTGGATTCTGTTTACACGAACTTCAATGTGGAAGAGTCAGGTAAATTGAGTATGGATTCCCAGCTCTACCAATGGAGAATATTCGTTACCAAGTTGGCAGATTGGATGCATGAGCACAACCATCTAAAACCTAGATTAATAGAGATTTGGACAGGAAATCCCAATTTCGAAGTAATCATGGACAATTGGAACGCCAAGTACTTATATTTGAACAACCAGTACCACAAACACAATGAGTATCTCAAGGCTTTAGAAAAAGGCTACGAACAGTTTCAATGAATTTACCTAATTTCGAACAACCATTTGATATCCGAATTACAGAGCAATATTAGTATAAATCACCAACACGAACTTAATAAGGCAGAAATCTTGCATCAAAGGCCTAAGCCAAACTCACTAGGTTGTTGGGGGTACTTGCTTATCAGCAAATCTCTCTATACACTTCACCAATAATAATTAACGTAACACTATTGTTTTTACCAATTTGATAGATCTAACGCAGTTTTAAACTTTTTAACACAGTTTCTAGACAACCACAGACCAAACAAGCGAAATTCAAGGTCACGGAACCGCGATCTGTCCGAATTATGTGTACCATCTTGGGCTGCACTTATGCATGTTCTGTCTAGCGTGTACCATCACCACTTTCGGGTAACTAAAATTCCCGTACTTTATGATATTATTTGTTAAGAACGAATATATTATAAAGATATCAAAGCAGACTGAAATATAGTGGCGAAACCTTAAACCATTATAGGAATTGAGTGAGGGAAAGCTTGGTACAAAGGTTGCACATAAATCTAAGAACAGGTGCATCATATATTTGAGATATAATCGAATTGACATGTCGGATCCAAGTTCTATTAATGGTGGTATTGTTGTCGCCATGACCGGTAAGGATTGTGTCGCCATTGGATGTGACCTAAGACTTGGCTCACAATCGCTAGGTGTCGCCAATAACTTCGAGAAAATCTTCCATTATGGGCACGTATTTTTGGGATTAACAGGATTAGCAACTGATGTGCTCACACTTTCAGAAAGTTTCCGTTACAAGACTAATCTATACAAATTGAGGGAGGGCAGACCGATCGAGCCAGAAACATTAACACAACTGGTATCCTCATCCCTATATGAGAAGAGATTTGGTCCATATTTTGTTGGACCTGTGGTAGCTGGTATCAATTCTAAATCGGGCAATCCATTCATCGCTGGTTTTGATCTTATTGGATGTATCGATGAGGCCAAAGATTTCATCGTAAGCGGTACCGCATCGGAGCAACTATTCGGTATGTGCGAATCTCTATACGAGCCAAATCTAGAAGCCGATGATCTATTCGAGACGATATCGCAAGCGCTACTTAACGCTGCGGACCGTGATGCGATGTCTGGTTGGGGTGCCGTAGTTTACGTCATAAAAAAGGATAAAGTTATCAAGAAATACTTGAAGACAAGGCAAGATTGAGACTGGTTCGTCTTAATCTTGTCCGATCAACATAAGAGTACATTAAACATATATCATAATAAGTTTATATCATAATAGCAAGTCATTCTTCAATGATTCAATACACAGATAATGCGATGAACGACAAATCATAAAAAAGAAAGGTATATACATGTAAGGAACGCTGTTGAAAAAGATGGCCGTTCCGTTTTGAATCCTAACGACTTGGAAGGATAGTCCACCGTGGAAAGCCCTTTTGAAAGTCGAGAAATAAATATTTATTTTTTGAATAATTCCTGTACCCTTCTCGTCGGGTAGGCTAATTACAAGCGTTTTGATTGTTGTCCATGTTAGTAAACGGACACAAAACGTTTATTGAGACGAGTCAGAACCCTGTTGCTTCTTCGCAAGCTGTCTTTGAATGATCTTCTTCAAAACAGCATCTTCACCGTACTCTTCCTCTTCCAACTTCTTCCATTTTTCTTCGATTACCTTCTTCTTCTCCCTGGAAGCCAAAATGTACTGTCTTTCTCCGGAAAGTCTGGCCTCGTGTAAACATTTGGATAAAGCCTCTTTCTCATTGTTACATAAGCCCAGAGCCCTCTTATAGTATTCCTTCCTGTGGCAGGTATCCAACGCTTGGATCAAATCAATACATGCTGCATTTCGAGAAATTAATGTTAGTATTAGGAGTGATAATCATTTGAAAAATGACATGTTAGCCTGTAAAGCGCACGTCAGCAGCCTGTCACGATACATACAGTGAAATCTTTCTGCCTCTAATTGCGGATGCATGTCGAATATTAGTTTATATCTTTGTATTTGGCGTCCAACAGCATCTGTGTGACTCTAGAATATTATCGGCTAAGTCATCATCTAGTTCATTTCACTTTATTTCATTTGAGATTTCCTTTTGAATCTTTTTTTTTTTTCACAATCTGTGCGCATTAACAGGATGTAGTGAAATAGTTAAATCGTGAAATAGTGTTAACCTAAATCGAGCGAAGGAAATGGAGATGAGTTACGAGCTTAGTACAGTCAGTCAGAGTAAAGCAACAGTTGTGAGACCGGAACCGAATCGTGAGATCCTCAATAATGTCTACAGTAGAAACCGTAACGAACGCACAGATCGATAAGTTCTCAGAGCTCTATAAAGAGAGAAGAAAGACACAAATGATACGTTTCTTCGGTGTAACGGCGTTGACTTTGGTATCTGCTAGACTAGCATTCAGAGGTGTTGCCTCTCGTAAATGTATGTTCGAAGAAGAGTCATTCATCATTGAGTTTACAAACGGTTCCCCGTATTATTTTACTAACGTTAATCATCATTATAGATATTCCAAGCATGTTTCAGTTAAATCATAAACCTCCGCCATTTTCACACAAAGGAGAAGTGGTCAATGCACTGGGATATGGAACTGCATTGTCCACCGGAGGGTTCGCAATGCTTGGGTTCGGGCTGTGCTGGATCTGGGACGTTTCTACGTTAAAAGAGTTAGGAAATAAGCTAAAGCAACTTATGGGAGATGGATCAGAGAAAGATAAATTAATCCCATCTAATATGGAATTGGACAAGGATACCCAGAAAGTCGCCGATGCCTTAGAAGCAATGTTTTCGACCAAGAACTGATACAAGCTCTACAGAAGTAATATATATGAAAAGCCATGCAACGGATTCAAACAACAAATTCTACTCTGTATATAGCATTTTCTTTGCACCTTAATTTTGTTGTATTCTTTTAAAGCTATTGTTATATAAAATGAAGTAATCATTAACTTCAATAAAGATATTAAGATCACCGTTTTGAAGTGTTCAAGGTAAAGGAAAAGCTGACAGAGGCACCCAAGTACGCTGTAAGAACTGTTTAGTGGCCAGGAGGTAATACGTTTTACGATTATCAGATAAACTGTTTGTTCAATGGAAAGATTCAGGAGCAATTCGGACCTGCACCGATCACGATCCAATTCAAATGCAACTTCTAACGTACCGAAAAGGCAGAACCTTGTTCTTTCCACATCATTTGTCTCAACAAGGCGATTTGATGATGGTGGATCTGTGCCAACTAGCCCGCTGCTTACGAAGCACAGAAGCACCACGATAAACAACTTGAAGACCGAAATAGCTCAACTGGAACAACAAATCGAAAGACAGAAGAAAAGGAAAGTAGACCATGCGAGATTGAAGAAATCATCTAACTCCAATGACATATACGTGGACAAATACTCAACCGATCATTTGGAGAATCATTCAGTGAGACTCAGAGCCAACAGTGAAATTAGAGATACAGAGATTAATATCAAAAGGCTACAAGAGCAGTTGAGGCTGTTAAAGCTAAAGTTAAAACGGTCGGAGGCCTCTTCCAACGAAATGATTAACTCTTCAAAGCTATTAAATGACAACAATGCTCAGTCAAGCGAAAGCATCTCTGAAACTCAGTATAGTGATTCCGATGAAGAAGGGCACGACGATGTAGGATATAGGCTAACTCCAACGAAAAGCATACCGACATTAGGATTTCAATCAGATGAAGTGGAACATTCGCCAAATCATCTATCAACAACCATGCTTTACGAATCACCTACTAAAGAAACAGCCACTTGGCTCATATCCGACCACTTGCAAAGTTTGCAGGATATTAACGCCTCTGTTGATTTCATTTTGCAGAAAGCTAATGGATTAGTTGTCTTACTTCAAAAGAATCCCGAAATAAAAGAAGACCTTGTCATCACAGCATTTGCATCAACCATCCAGAATTTATTGCTGAGTAGCAATCAAAAGATTCGCTCTGCTGGGTACCGAATTGCAAGATATCTTATCTTGAATGAAAATACTATAGATTTTATGATAAGGTTACACGTTGACGTTTTCATAACCATGTCATTAGGCAAGGACAACACATATCAAGAAGAACGGGAGCAGGCACTCAAACTTGCTAGAAGATTTATTGATTTCAACGCCTATGGTATAAACAAATCCATTACACAAGCTGTTGTCAGCTGCGTGGAATTACAAGACGACTCTTTACGAATAGTTGCATTTGAAACTTTAATCGAATTGACCTTTATCAAACCCGAATTGATTGATGAATGTCGGGCTTTTCATATAATCCAAGGTTTCATTTTGGATTCAAACCCGAAGAATGTGGATTTGGCTGTGAATTCTATGCTAGAAATGCTTTCATACCCACAAATACGCTGTTACTTCATCAAAAGCTTCCATACAAGCTACCTTCTCAATGGATTTTCAGACTATCAGACAAAACTTACTGGAAGCATAGAAAAAGTTCAAAGGTCGGTGAAAGTCATAATCCGAACGTTACAAAACCTCAATGGTCTCCTTCTATTTGCATTAAATGACTGTCAACTTCTCAACCAATTAATAGCCTTTGCGCAGTCACCACCCTTATTCAAGTACGTTATGCATATCTTCATGTCGTCTTTACGAATTAGGCGAAACACCCCTGAGAAACGAGATTCTGCACAGACGGAACAGTACGTGTATCTATTGATTTCCATGATGAACAAAGTTGACTTTGTTAAAAGGATCATGAACTACTTTATACTGGCCTTACCAAAATTAGATTCAGTAACCAAAGACGACACAAGGCTGGTACTTGCAAAAACGTTCGATGCTTCTATGCAATTAACAGCGTCAAAGAAAAAGTTCAACAAATTTAAATTCTCTGAAAAGCTTGATCAGTATAAGCTCTTCCATGAAACTTATGTTTTTAACAACGCTGTATTTTCCACCCGTAGTAAACTAGCAACGACTACAACTCAAAAGATGATGCTCAAATATGCGGGGGAAAGGCAACTTAATTCTTCCAAGAAAAATACTGACGACATTGGTTTCAAAAAGATGGTCTTCGAATCCAAAGTTCTACAGACCAAGAACTTTGGTATTTGGAACTGGCAAGTAATAGGAGAGCTTTGTAAAAGCCCCTTGATGAACAAGAAAAGACTAGAAGAATTGTCGAGAAGTACAAGATTTGTGCGTAGAATGTTGGTGTTCTATCGTCCTTTTAGATTCAGGTTTACAAGTGTTTCCTCGGATGATCCATTGGCTTCAACTTACGTAGAAGTAGGATGCCTCTTCTTTCGCATGCTGCTCTCTAGTAACGTGGGAACCAGAATCCTAGCTGATGATACCAAAATGATACCCCAAATTGCATCTGTCCTCTATAACAACATTCAGGGACACGTTGTCAGTGATTTACTATTTACAGAGGCTGCACTGAAGGAAAAGCTATGTAGTGGCTACTTCAAGATCATTTTTGGAGTGTTTACGGAGAATAACAACGGAATGTCGTTACTCGAGAAATGGAACGTTTTTACAGTTATTAATAACATGTTTTCCAAAAAATCCAGTATTTCGAACAAGTACTTGATGTTAACACTTCCGGAGTTAAACCTGCGTTTTTCCAGGTGCAAAATGTTTATGAACAAAGCTTTGTTAGACGAAAGGGAGGTGATCAGGACAATGGCAACTGAGACGTTGGAAGAAAAATTGCATAACCTAACAGAGGACGAGGTAAAGCTTGAGGAATATTTGATTCAATTGACATGCCGACAACTGTACGATTTGGCGCCGAATGTCGTGGCTACCGCTGATAAAATTCTCTATGATTACTGTACCAACCATGTACATTCTTCCAAGATTCTCCAATCGTCTATCAAAAATTGTTTGGATCAACTTATATTTACCGGCTCACCCACATTGTTGAAACTTATGGAAACGAATGAGGGATTCCAGCAGTTGGATGGATTGAACTATATAAATAAAGAAAGGATTAATTGGAAAGACTTCAAGAATAGAGAGTTTGTCTTCAAGGTAGAACAATTCTTAGAGCAAGAGATAAAGAAACCGGAAAGCACATCAAAACGAAGTTTCCCCTTGCACTTTTATCAGTATTTATGCAAATCTGAGGAAGGTGCCAATCTTTTGAGTAAATCTGATGACATACGAGATTTTGTCACAGTGATTAAAAAGTATATCACTAACGAGCAATCCGAAGATAGCGCACCAAGCAGCGAGGAAGGTTTAACACAATTGACAAGCTGCATGTGGGCATGCGGCTTCATCGGAGCAACTGACCATGGTATCAGCTTGCTTGACAGGTACTCATTCGTCCAGGATATCGTTGAGTTGGCCAATGAAAACCAATATACATGTATTAAGAACACCGCATTTTATGTACTGGGGCTGATAAGTTATACTATGGAGGGTCGAGAAATGCTTGAAGAAATTGGGTGGGATTCTATCATGGATACGCGAGGGGATCCGATAGGCGTGTGCGTTCCAAAGGACATCAACAAACTCTTGCATTGGTCTGATCTAGGCCCCATCAAGCCGCCTCCCGGTGACATCCAGATCGAATGGGGTGAAGTGAATGACCACGACAAGGACGCAAATTCGAAGCGCAACGAAGAGTTGAGCTCCAATATTATCGTTGGAGATCGAGAGATCCCACTGGACAGTCTTCTAGAATGGGAGAGGTCTGAAGCATCTGTAAACCCTGACCAGCAGGAAGAGGATGAGCAAGATCTAGAGCGTATGATCCGAGAAATTTCACAATCCAACGAGCCAAACCTGCCAGAAGTGTTTGAAGACGACAAGATCAACAATAATATCCTAAGAATAGTCAGCGATATGGGTAACAATATTTTACTTAACGGTGCCATTAAGGAAATATCCAGTCTTCAGTCCAAATACGGACCGAGCCGATTCCAAAACCCGGAAATGTTCGAAAAAGTGTACGGCCTTTTGGGAAAATACCGATTCAAACCGTCGGTGCGCAAGTTCTTACTAGAACTTTTCATCAATACAAGGGCCATTGAAAACGTGATACGGAACGAAAGAAGACGCAAGAGATAACGAACAACAAGAACAACACATGAGATACCATTGTTTTCCTTACTCAGAACCATCCTTATATAGTAGCGGAGTCATTTTAAATAGTTCATACGACTCTTGTAAAGCTTCTGGAATCTCAATCTCGTCCAAGGGAGTCGAATTGATCTCTTCCAAACTCTTCAAAAGCGGTATCAGAGCATCCCATTCCTCGAACTTCTCGTAATCTGGCTGCTGAAAGATCGGGTACCCGTTCAAATTGATGTGGATCGGTTCTCCTAACGACTCGAGCACCTGGCAAACGCTGGTAATTTTCCGAAGTAAGATGCTGTAATCTTTCCGCAGGGAGACGTCCTGTTTCAGCAGTTCTTCCCTTCTATTCAGAAGTTTCTTGTGTTCAACTTCGAGCGGTGGCATAGGTGTGTGTGTGTGTGACCAATTGCTGCGTTGGTTGTACTTACCGCTAGTGGAGATTGTCCAAAAGCATGATATATTTGATATATTGTTGGCATCTTAAATATATAATATAACAAACATCACTTTTTCACATCAATAGTGGAAAGTAAGGAAATTTGAAATATAAACTGACTCACGTGAGTCACACGTGAGTTTCACATGATCATCATTCGAACTTACCATGTTGGAAGTTACCCGGAAAACACTGATAAGAAGTCTCGTCGTAAAAAAAATATTGATAATGTGAAAAAATAAAAATAAATAGTTTAGCCCGCCTCGCCCTTTAAAAACACACACAATTGAAAAAGCCACACACATCGCTTAAGCCAGCGCACAGAACACGAAGCTCCGCCGTTTTTAAAAGCCACAGTTGTGGAGCTGCCTCGCAGAAGAAGAGACAAACCACGTGACTGTGAAGAGCCTCGGTCCCACGTGACACGTATAGTCTCACATTAGAACACACAGACACAGACACACACTGTGTCGGCCTTATAAACAGCGACTGAATTGTGCGCTCAAGCGCACAATTCAACAGCCCAAAACACCGTGGTCAACCGGACCATCGGTGCGCATGTGAAACGCTGTGCGATTTCCCCCAATGCTGGGCATGTGCTTTTCTATGGTATCGGAGAGAACATTACCCAGACATGTCTCAAAGCGTGCTTTGGCAGCGTATTACGGCCTGAATTGTGTAAAAAAGTATGTTCTAGATAGCCTGCGTTAAAGAAAGGCCAAGTCAAAAAGGTGGGTTTTCACTAGGAACGAAGCATTTGGGATGCGTTAGAGAGACGTTTAGGACTCGGTGCTGTTTATACGATGCTGTTGGGAATCAGGTTTCCTAGGAATGGAATAATTGAGTGGAAAAAAAAAATTAATTGTATATAAGCAGTCGACTGTTGCAATTTAGGATATACATGTTAAGAGTCTTCTTGAGGATGTCCAATATGTATATTGTAAAATTGAATTGGTTCTTTTTGATTTCTAACAAATCAAGCCAATTAAGCAAGCAATAACTGCATTAGTTTGTCATAACAAAATGGTTCAATCATACGTCTTAGGTTTCCCAAGAATTGGGCCAAACAGAGAACTGAAGAAGGCTACCGAAGGGTACTGGAACGGTAAGGTCTCTGGTGAGCAATTGCAACAAGTTGCTAAGGACATCAAGGCTTCTAATTGGAAGTTGCAAAAGGACGCTGGTGTCGATGTGATTGCTTCCAACGATTTCTCTTTCTACGACCAAGTCTTGGATCTATCTCTATTGTTCAACGTTATTCCTCAACGTTACTCCAAGTATGAATTGTCTCCATTGGATACATACTTCGCTATGGCTAGAGGTTTGCAAAGAAAGGCCACCGACTCTGCTGCTGCCGTCGATGTGCCAGCTTTGGAAATGGTGAAATGGTTCGACTCTAACTACCATTACGTCAGACCAACTTTCTCCAACTCTACCGAATTCAAGTTGAACGGTCAAAAGCCAGTCGACGAATTCTTGGAAGCTAAGCAATTGGGTGTTGAAACCAGACCAGTTCTTGTTGGTCCAGTCTCCTTCTTGCATTTGGGTAAGAGTGACAAGGACTCCGCTGACTTGGATCCAATCTCTTTGCTAGACAAGATTTTGCCATTGTACGCTCAAATCTTGAAGAAGTTGGCTGATGCCGGTGCCAAGTCCGTCCAATTCGATGAACCAACTTTGGTCTTGGATCTACCAGCCGAAGTTCAAGCCGCTTTCAACAAGGCTTACTCATACTTGGCTTCCCAAGAAGGTCTGCCAGAAATCACTCTAGCCACCTACTTCGGTACCGTTGTTCCAAACTTGTCCGCTTTGAAGGGTCTACCAGTTGCTGGTTTCCACTTCGATTTCGTTAGAAACCCAGAACAATTGGACGACGTTATCTCTATCTTGAACGACAAGCAAACTTTGTCTGTTGGTATCGTCGATGGTAGAAACATCTGGAAGAACAACTTCACCAACTCTGTCAAATTCGTTGAATCTGCCATTGCTAAGTTGTCCAGCGACCGTGTCTTGGTCTCTACTTCTTCCTCTTTGTTGCACACTCCAGTCAACTTGGACAACGAAACCAAGTTGAACCCAGAAATAAAGGACTGGTTCGCTTTCGCTACCCAAAAGGTCTCTGAAGTCGTTAACATCGCCAAGAAGTTGTCCGGTGAAGACGTTTCTGCTGCCTTCGAAGCTAACGCCAAGTCTCTAAACAACAGAGCTACTTCTTCTATCACCAATAACGCTGAAGTCAAGGCTAGAGTTGCTTCCATTAACGAATCCATGGGCCAAAGAGCTTCTCCATTCTTGCAAAGAATCAAGGAACAAGAACAAATCTTGAAGTTGCCATTATTCCCAACTACCACCATTGGTTCTTTCCCACAAACCAAGGATATCAGAATCAACAGAAACAAGTTCACCAAGGGTACCATTTCTCGTGAACAATACGAACAATTCATCAACGAAGAAATCGAAAGAGTCATCAGATTCCAAGAAGAAATCGATTTGGATGTCTTGGTCCACGGTGAACCAGAAAGAAACGATATGGTTCAATTCTTCGGTGAACAATTGGAAGGTTATGCCTTCACCGTTAACGGTTGGGTCCAATCTTACGGTTCCCGTTACGTTAGACCACCAATTATCGTTGGTGACTTGTCTAGACCAAAGGCAATGTCCGTTAAGGAAGTTGTCTACGCTCAATCTATCACTCAAAGACCTGTCAAGGGTATGTTGACCGGTCCAGTTACCTGTTTGAGATGGTCTTTCCCAAGAGACGACGTTGATCAAAAGACCCAAGCTTACCAATTGGCTTTGGCCATCAGAGACGAAGTCTCCGATTTGGAAGCTGCTGGTATCAAGGTCATCCAAGTCGATGAACCAGCCGTCAGAGAAGGTTTGCCATTGAGAGCCGGTCAAGAAAGAACCGAATACTACAACTGGTCCGCCGAATCTTTCAGAGTTGCTACCTCCGTTGTTACCAACAAGACTCAAATCCACTCCCATTTCTGTTACTCAGACTTGGATCCTAACCATATCAAGGCCTTGGATGCTGATGTCGTTTCCATCGAATTCTCCAAGAAGGACGATCCAAACTACATTCTGCAATTCGCTAACTATCCAAACCATTCCGGTCTAGGTTTGTTCGATATCCATTCCCCAAGAATTCCTTCCAAGGAAGAATTCATCCAAAAGATGGAACAATTCTTGAAGTACTACCCAGCTGAAAAGTTCTGGGTTAACCCAGATTGTGGTTTGAAGACCAGAGGTTGGGAAGAAACCAAGGCCACTTTGACTAACATGGTTAACGCTGCTAAGCACTTCCGTCAAATTTACGCTAAGAAATAAGTTGCCTATAGAGAGTGCACAGGTTCTCCAAAGTTCAATCTTCATGCATCACTGAATTAACAAAACAGAAAAAAACCATTAATCAACTTCCCAAACTTTTATTTCTATCTTTTAAAGTGTTTTCTATTTACCTCACTGGTCTTTTTGTTACGCAAATAGACTTGTTTCGTGATATGTACGCACACAATACACAAACGAAGATCTTATTTGATATAAGTTCTTCACGGATTCAACATCGGGCTTTATTCTTTTACATTTTTTTTTTTGGTCTGTTTATTTATCCCATTTTTCCAATCACATCACATTTTTCATAGACCTTAGTGTCTGAGTCGATTAGGACCCCATACCATACCTAATCGATTCAATTTTGTCATTACGGGTCTCCCAATTTATAAACTGTCATGAGTTATGTTTTCAATAATTAAATAACCTCTTGTATATTATAAACGCATTCAACATTCGTTTCAAATTAAAAATACCGTTTAGACGTTCAAATACTCAATCGAACATGGGCAACCGAAGGGCTACGTGTTCCATTGTATTGTGCTGCATATCAATTACCACCTTCCTCCCTGGTCTGCTTCCTGTAACCGTGTCGCTAACACTTATTGCTCTGTAACCAATATCCTTTATTAAAGGTTTTTTTGGATATATGAAAAGTAATGAATCAGCTATTAATATGAGAAAGTAGTGAATACTTGCCACTTTTGTTACAGATGACATTGACACAGCTAAGCGTACAATCACCAACAAGTGGCGCTGCATAATCTAACATACAAGAAAATTATACACTACCCACCATGTCCGACGACCAAATCCAGCAATTCGTGGCGTTGACCAATGCTTCCATTACCGTCGCTTCAGATTATTTGAATGAATTTGGAGATTTAGGAGAGGCATTGAATGCTTATTATGCTGCTCAGCAAGATGATCAAGACGCTAAAACGGAAACATCATTCGAGCAACAAGTTCCCAAAACAGCTACACAAGGCGGCTCTTCACAGTCTCCGGCAGATGATGACGTTGGCTACGCTAGAACCCTAAGTGGCCATAAGATTCCATTGCCAAGATCCACTCCATCTCCGTCACAGAAACCTAAATCTAAGTCCAAGATCCAGTCGTTCTCTGACATGTTCAAGGGTGGCGACGATGACGAGGAAGACCGTAATCTCTTTGCCGGTGGTGAGACATCCGGTCTCGAGGTCACTGATCCGCATGCAAATAATGATTCCAACTCGTTAATAAGGGATCTTTTGCAAAAGGCTCGCAGAGGAGGTCAAGAGGCAGAACAAGAGGATGACGGAGAACAGGAAGATAAAAGTAAAAAACACCACTTTGAGGGAAAGGGTTACAGACTAGGTTCTGACCTTTCTGCTCCACCAGTAGTGGTTGAGGATAATACTCCGGCAGCATCAAAACCTACGAAAGTCACTAGAGAAATCACTTTTTGGAAGGATGGATTTCAAGTCGGAGACGGTAAGCTATACAGGTACGACGATCCGGAAAATAGTTTCTATTTGAAAGAGTTGAATCAAGGTAGGGCACCACTGCAACTATTGGATGTTGAATTCGGACAAGAGGTGGATGTCACAGTTTATAAAAAATTGGAAGAAGAGTACGTTCCACCAAAGAGGAAGCAGGGAGGTTTTGCAGGAACTGGTAATAGATTGGGCTCACCAATTCCTGGCGATATTACGCAGTCTCAGTCCGCAACGCCTACAGTTTCTTCCCCAATAGAGACAGAAATCAAAGAGAAATCACCAGAGAATGAGGCAACCGGGGACACCAGTGTACAAATCAGATATGCATCTGGTAAAAGAGAGGTACTTCGCTGTAACTCTACAGACACTATTAGATTTTTGTACGAGCATGTCAAAGCCAATACATCTGACACTCGTGCATTTACATTGAGCCATGCTTTCCCAGTAAAAGCCATCGATGACTTCGATTCAACTTTGAAAGAGCAAGGTTTATGCAACGCGGTGGTGATCCAAAGATGGGTATAATGTCTCTTATAAGATATAGTTTGCAAAGAGTATTACATATGTACAAGTTTAAATATATGGGAACAACTGACGCTTTCTTTATGACAATATAATGCACTTGATAATCGGTAAAATCATCAATAAAGCTTGAGGTCACCAGTTATTTGATCAAGGACTGCCTTTGGAGCCGGGCCCAAACCTAAAACGGTCGCACTTCCTGCAGCAATTTGCGTTCTACCTGCATCATGAACCACATACGAATTCACTCCCAAAGCAATGGCTTTAGCGAAAAGTTCGTCCATTGTTTCTTTGTCCGGGCATTTAAGAGTAATTTTGGCCTGCCCTCTAGCCAGCCATCTATGTGTCATTTCCTGATTGTAAGAAGCTCTGCTTGGATCAGTTCCAATGAGCCTGAAACATGCCAATGCTGCATGGCAGCATTGCGCAGCGATCTTACCTTTGGTCATTCCCAAATCTTGTCTGATAACCAAAGCCATTCTAACTTCGCCAGGAATGTCGTTTAAACAAATAGAATCAATTTCAATTTCATCTTCATCATCATCTTCATCATCTTCTTCGCCAGATTCCTCGTCACCGTCGGTTTCGTGCTCACTGGCATACGCTTCCTTTTCTCTTTCAGCTTTGGTCTTTGCTTGTTTTAAGAGTTCTTGTATTTCATCCTTCCTTGATGGTGTTATTTGACCAAGATAATAACCAGTAGTCAGCGATAATGCTGACAATGAGAAAAGTACCGCCAAATTCAACGGTGATGATGACATTTGAGGATCTAGCATTGATTTCGTCAGCTCCAGTGATCTTGGTTGCGTTGTGCGGACCAAACTGTACGATCAACTTTCCTTGTCGTTAGTTTGAAGATATCGGTTAGTTTATTAAATTTTCCTGTCAGAAAGGACGGAACGTCTGCAGATGGCTGAAGGAAAATGAGAGAAGGAGCTTTCAATGCTATACGCCCACGCAACAACTATAAGGATATATATGCTCTTGGTCGGTAATCAATTAATGTACAAAATTATGCGTCATTCTTTAGAAGTGAATATCGCCTTTTATAAACTCTATCACAGGTGTTAGTATAATTATAAACAAGACATACATTCTATATGCCCTAGCTAGGGCCGAACTATTAGCCTTGTGCAATTTGCGTCATTGCCAAAAATTGCTCGGATACCATATCAATAGCTACGTATTTTTAGTCTTGAGTTCCTACCTTTTCGGCCCAAATTTGTTCGGCTTGTAGAACTGTGTCGTGGTTGGCCTTCATCTTGTTCATTGTTTCGATATATTCATCGTGTGCGTCAGAATCAAACACGATACCACCACCAGCTTGTAAGTAAGCAACGCCATCTTTGTAAACCATAGTTCTCAAGGCAATACAAGTATCCATGGATTTTCCGTCGTAGGACCAGTGTCCTACAGCACCGGCGTAGACACCACGCTTTTCACCTTCAAGTTCTGCGATTAGTTCCATGGCTTTAACCTTTGGTGCGCCTGAGACTGTACCTGCAGGGAAGATAGATCTTAGAGCGTCAAACCTGTTTTGACCTTTCCTTAGTGTACCACTTACTTGAGAGACAAGATGCTGAACGTGAGAAAACTTTTGAACAGAGAGTAGTTGGTCAACAGAAGTTGTACTTGGATCACAAACCCTGTTCATATCGTTACGAGCAAGATCAACCAACATGACGTGCTCTGCTCTATCTTTGGTGGATGATCTCAATACTTCTGCTAACCTGTCATCTTCCGCTGCGGTTTTTCCTCTAGTGATAGTACCAGCAATCGGATGGGTAATGACTTCGTTTTTGGAATCAACTTGGCACAATAGTTCAGGGGAAGCACCGATAATTTGGAAGTCCAAGTAGTCCATATAGAACAAGTATGGAGATGGGTTAATGGTACGCAAGTACTTGTAGATGTTGAATGGATGTAGTGACGTTGGTCTAGCAACCCGCTGAGATGGAACACACTGGATGATATCCCCATTCTTGATATGGTCTTTCAAAGTTTTCACATGATGTTCGTACCCTTTTTGACCAATGTTGGATGTAAAGGTTTGGTTCAGTTTGATAGGAGGTTGTTCAGGTAATGGAACCTTAGCGGAATCGTCTTTCAAGATGGCGACAATGTGTTTGATGATCTTAGACGCATCCTCATAACCTTGTTGTAAAGAAGAAATCGTCTTAACGTTAATGTTGGTCATAATCTGGAATCTTTGGAAAACGTGGTCAAACGCAATCATGGTGTCATAAAGCATCAACGCGGATTCTGGTAGCTGTAGCACATCTTTCAAAGGTCTCTTAGTTTTCGGTTCGAAATACTTAACACAATCGTAAGAAATATAACCAATAGCACCACCAGAAAGCTTGGGCAAACCTGGCACATTTTCAGCCAGTTTATAAGAATCTAACTCTTCCTGGAGAATATCCAGTGGATCGCAAGCTTTACCGTCAAGCGGACCAGTCTTGATAATCTTACGTGGGTTATGGCCGAAGAATGTGTACCGGCTCAATTGGTCACCGTTGGCAGATTCCAACAAGAAAGATGGTGATCTGTCCTTGTTGTTCAACTCGCTCAATTTCAAGTACGCATCATGAGGAGTCAGGTCCATCGCTGGCATGAAATGGTACAATGGATACATGTTGATTGAATCATCATTGGCAGCGATGCATTCTTTAATCACCTCAATGGATGGTTGAATAGCAATATGGTGAGCCATTTTCACGAGAGATCAACAATATGAAATTTGATTAACTTTGCAGCTAGGCTATACCGACTGATATCCTTAAACCGGTAGCCAACAACAGTAAGTCGAAGTGTGTTCGAAGGTTTTCCTCTTGGAAAGATTCATCGCTTCCACCGTATTTATTTGAAAATATTTCAGCGACAGTTCTCTTACATTATGAACACCGATTTTTGAGTCATAACGTATCAACGAACATAACCACCCGAATTCGTGACTTAACAACGGATCGAACTATGCGAATTCTAAGTTGGGTACAGCGATCAACAGACACATCACAAAATAAGATGTACCCGATACCATCGGGGGGGGGGGGGGGGGGCAACCGGCCCTGTTTTTTGACCAAAAATTATTTCC